>JAQQZX010000002.1:21660678-21676733 GCA_030068355.1 Notoglanidium maculatum
CGACTTCATGCAGCTGGTTAAGATAATGCCCACAATATCATCACGCTCAATGGGGGCGACTTTGAAGAATCTAAAATGATAAAAAAGAAACACCTATGAAAGAGAAGGTGTGTCCAAACTTTTGACTGGTAGTGTACGTTGCACCACATAGTAGGTACAACATCTATATATACTAGCAATATATACTAGCACGTTATAGTATATATACTAACATTTGCTTTAGCTCGATAATATTGAAATATTACTCCAATTGAGTTAAAGTACTCAAATACTTACTTATAAGAACACAAGTGTATTCACAAGTACTTTATACTCTTTTTAATGTTTAATGCTTTTTTCCCCCTTGATTTTCTCCCCATAATTTAGTCGTGTCCGATTCCCACCCATCAACTCACCACCAATGATACCACCAACTAGGGAGGGCGAGGCTGTAACGTGCTTCCTCTGAGGCACGTGTAGCCAGCCAATCATGTCTTTTCTAACTGCCAATACATGCAGTGACAGGGGCAGCGTAACGCTCTCAGAGTACAGCGCCATCTTCTGCCGTGCTTCTGTTCGTGCCCATGATTGGCTAGTGTCACTGTGAGTGACTGGGAGAGTGAATAAGTCACTCCTCCCTCCCTTCCAGAGAGCACAGGCCAATTTTGCTGTCTTGAGCTCGCAGCCACAGGTGACTATGGCATCTCCGGGAACTTGCGATCTCCTATTGATAGGGCGAACATCCGCTGACCTCAAAGCTATGCTTCAAAGTATAATGGGTAACGGGAACGTTCATCAAAATGTGTAGTGGAGTCAAAGGTACAATATTTGTCTTTCAAATGTAGTGGAGTAAATGTCATGTTCTAAATGTCATGTTACCAAAAAAAATCATACTCAAGTAAAGTATACTCGAAAAATGTACTTAATTTCAGTACTCGAGTAAATGTACAGCTCTGGATAGTATGTAGAAAAAACATCACAAATATAACTAATGATAGCTGGCTAGATTGTTGCTAACAAAAGACGAATATGGAAGTATCCATGTTTTTTTCACTCAGTGCCTTGAATGCATGAAGGTTGAAAATGCCGTCATTCCAACTTCTACCTTTCAGGTTTGCATAAATTTGCATCCATTTTATTATCTTTTGGTGCTATTTTTTTATTACTGAAATTCCATTCTTCAGAACAAACATTCAAAGTCCAAAAACATGATATTTGAGTCACTACTTTTTTTAAAATCACACTTCACAGAGTTTCAAGGGAGACCTGAACTGGAAAGCTAGAAGTCATGCTAAACATGACTGAACCTAAATTTCTGAATACAGTCTCTTCTTTTATACAATTACTTATCTTTTTTAAAATTATTTATTTAAAAAAAATACAATGCCAAAGCAAACAAGTTTATGAAGTTTTGATGTCTTTTCTGATGAGTCCCTCTAATAACATTACATCAGCAATACACTATTATCAATAAAACTCTGTTCTCCTTCTTGTATCTAGAGGAATGTTGCGTTAATAAAAATCCCAGACATGAGACTGGCTGCACTATTCACTCAGACAACGTTTTTCCATCCTGTGTTGATGTTTTGAAAAGACTGGTATGAGCTTTAGCTTTTTTTTAGACTCTATCAAGCAAGCCTAGTGAGAGATGTCACATGGTGGATGCTAATTGTCAGATTTCAGGTCATGTGTACTACCCCCTACCTTCGCTTTGAGAAGCAGACATCTGCGTCCAGCTGGAATTCCAGCCCATCTCCATTCCTCTCTGATGTTCCTCCAGAGCCTAATGGATTGTGAAAAGTCTGGCAGGATGTAATCTACAGAAGAGAGAATGTTTGCTCTGTGAATTGCAGACCAGCGTGGTATAGAGTAAAGAAAGTGTTTGCTAAGTTTTACATGTCATACGCAGCAAAGTGGTTTAAGGTAAAAGACCTGGTTCTGAAAGCAAAGGTCATAAAACAGTAGCAAGAGGAAGTGAAATAGAAAAAATATATAAATATGTATATCTAATGATTGTTTTTTTTTAATTATAAACACTTTCACTCCTTTGAAATGGTATATGTCTCATATAATTTATAACATTTGAATTTCACCTCATATTAAAGAGAACAAACACCATAACGGATTGTTTAAGACTACTAAAATATTTTTAAACATGTTTGCTAAAAGAATCTGTGTTTTTTCTCAGATTTTCACTTTATATGTTTTTAAAAGATTTTTAAAAGATTCAATTTTCTTCACTGACATTTCAAATGATCATTATAACGATTTTGGGTACCACAATATTGGTATATTGACACAAACCAAAGCCTTCTATAATGATTTTGTTATTATATAACACCATCATATGTAATTATCTAAACCTTAAATATTAGAGATCCACTCTAACATACCAATTCATCCTTTCCCAGTACTGACACTGATACCGAAATTCAAGTATCAGCCAATAATGATAATCATTCAATATTCAATAGAATAAAATGCAAAAAAAAAGCACACTTACAGAAAACTGTAGCTCACTTACACTCCAAATATATTAAGTATAATAAAAATCTACTTATATTAAAAATCAATCCTAACAAAAAAATACAATGCAATCCTGTCTCGAATTTTCCAGTTACAGACTAAATCTTTTCCAATTCCAATTTTGTGACAGAAACGGATACTGGTCTTGGATCGTAGATTGGTCAGGTAATAAAAAACAGGTAATAAAAAAAGGTACAGTAATTGAAGCAATATTCCATAAATGACAGCTACTCAATCTTATAAATAAATTCATTAACGTTATCATGTATCATTATCACAATGCATTATTTAAGCTACAACCACAGCAGTACCTGAGCTTCTATCCTCATGTTCTCTGCACCAACATTAGCATAAAAAAACATAAGAATAGTCATAAGAATAAGAAAAAATCATAAGAATCCCAAAAAGTTAGCAATTAGACATTTAAATAGCCTGAAGCTAACATCCGCAATGTTCCTTTATTCTAACTGTGCATTTCCCATCCATCAGCTCGCAGCTAACTGATCTGCAGTGAGAGTGGATCTGTTGTGTTTAATAATTTTTTTCATCTTTCACTTTTCACCTATTCAAAGCACGAGACAGAAAGCAGCACCTTAATGAGAATGCCCTTTAATAACCTGATCGGGGCGTGTACTCCAGTGCTCTTATGCTTTAAGGGTTAAGAATAACAGACTTCAGACACCAATCAAAGCACGTGAACTCTGGAACTGCCATGTTAGCATGCAGCCATAATTATCAACCATTAGTAAGTATAAATTTATAAATATTTGCACCCTCCAAATGGTTGTAAGCCTTCAAATAAGTTTTTATCTGTGAATGACAGTTTTGAGACTCATTACAAATGATCGCATTTCAATGGCACCTTGTTTGCTTCTTTTACATGTTTACAATAGATTTCTTTGGCAAGAATGTCCCTTTAATGAACAATAACACTGCCTAGACAATCTATGCCTACATTCTTTAATGAAAATAAATTCCATGGATTTATTTTCTTAATATAATCCAAATATTTATTTATTAGGTTCATTACGTAAATATGTGCAATATATGGCTATTTATTGGACCTAGAGAGCTATTTTCTCCAAAACACTAGGAACACCACAGAACACATTGGGTCCAAGGTGATATTTTTATAGACTACTTGTTTCTAAGTTATTGGTGTTTGCCATTCCCGTTCAAGTCAAGTGAGCAGACAAACAGGCCAATAACTCGATAATAAATATGACTTGGTTAAAGGTGATTTGTGATTTCCACCACTGTAAAAAAAAAAATGCTTCACAGAGCCAACTTTGACTTTTATAGAAACAGCTTTATATCTTAAATCTATGACATTCCATTTTTGGCCTGCATTGAGTCTGTTTAAGACATGGAAGATCTCCATTGAATACAGCCTGGAACAACAGTGTCATTGCGAGTCAAAGAGCCACAGTGGAGGATCAGGGGACAGCAGGAACCCTCAGGCTGAGCTACGCTAACGACAGGAGGATTATTTGGACGTAAACCACTGCGGGCGCATGCCACGGCTGGCCAGCGTTTATTTGTTCCTGACATCCGACTGAAAGACTGGTGCTCCCTCAGGTAGTATGGAGCGATGTCGTAATAACAGCGAGTGACAGCGAGCAGACGGCCCACTTCTCCCCTTGTGCCGTTCCGCCCAGGACAGCGCCGCTTAAACGGCTCTCTGCTAAATTGGGCGTCGGGAAACGGGGGAAGAAAACGGCAAACATCAGCCCTTTCGTCTTTATCTTGAGTGACTCGCACTGCAACGCTGGCAGCTGGAGGGCCTGCACAAACACTCGGGTTCGGGCGATAGTTTAACACACTGGAGACAGATGGAGAGATGCGTTTTAGGGCATAGCATGCCACGGTAGATAGGGAAACGGAGATTGGAATTGTTATTTATAACGTTTTTATCTTGTCCGTTGTAAAAAAATAATAAAAAATGTGATGCTGTCATACGTGCAGCTGCCTGCTTACCGTTGGGTATTTCAGGCTGTGAGATGTTCGCCGTGTAGCATCACTACAATTAGCAATGCTATTAACTTAACTACATTTTCCAGTAGTGACCTGATGGCTTTGATTGTTTTTAAAATAAGTAAAGAATGAAAGACTTACGACTGTATTGTTATGATGCTGAAAATAATAAGTTGTTAAGACCTCAAAGTTGAGCACTTGTAGTAGTGTTTTATTCCTCATGTACTTCCATGCAACTTCCCAATGATTACAATATTTATTCATTAAATAGTGGCACACTGTATTTTTTTTTATTTACAGTTTCGTTTAATATTGTCGAACCTCCACAAAGCAAGTTAGTTAGTTCATGTTATCCCTTAGCTACATAGTTATCACATAGCTACATTTAAGAAGCTACAAACATTTATTTCCCCTCACTAGTTTCACTTCATTTATAAATTCATAAATTTGTTACAGTGTGCTGACTCCCGTAAAAGCTAAATCTCAGCAGAACATGCCATTTTAACAATTGCACACATTTTTTAAAAAAACTCTGTTAATGTGGCGTATCCACCATAGAGGCCCATTTTGACGTGAAAGTTGTTCATATAGAATGATAACATATCAGAACATTAACATAAACCTTGCAGCAACATATTCTGTCAGAGCTGCTGTTATAGACATTCTGACCAATCCTGTTTTAAGAATTCAACAGCTGTGCGGTATAAGCTATTTTATTGACCTATTAGCAGAGTAACCTTGATAAACACTACACAAACTATTAAAAACTTTGCGATTCTAACACTCTTATAGTATTTGATGAACACAATACCAGAGCTGGTGTTTCACCACATTTCAGTTTCTAAGACAATGTCATGGACGTTCTTATTGAGTTTCACATGGAGGCAAACTGGACTAATATTAGTTTTAAAAATTCTCTTTAATTTAAAATCATGCTTTTAAAATGGCCACCTCCTCTTGAATGTTTCATTCCAGCTATACAGATTGCCAAATTAATATTTGGTCCCATTGAAAACAAATACTTTCTCCACACCTCTGTATAAAACTGATTCATGCAAACCAAGCCTCCAGTACTGAAATCACACTCATGTGTACATTTGACAAGCCTGAGCCAGTTTACTAGCAGATAACTAGCTGGCTAGCTTGTTGTGATGGCAAGAGGCCATAGAGGCATTTTAGTTTTGGATGCTTGTTAATAAAATGTCACAGTTTTTCTAGGATAAAAGTCTTGGGAATTTTAGTTGTTTCTCTGTCATTCATTTAGCTTAAATGAAGTGTTTAAGATGGTATATTCTTCAGAAGTACAATAAGTTAAGTTTTTTTATTGTTTGTCAATAGGAAAAGAGATGAAAGCAATATATTAGTATAGCTTGGGTTATAGAGCCAAACTTTTCTCTGGAACATAGCTTTAATGTAGCTAAAATATATTTTCATAGAGTAATTCGCTGTATTTATCTTTCACTCAGTATCCAAATATGTGTAAAAATGGATGCTATTTTCTGTGCTAGGTCATATTTTGTGTAAAGAGAACCAACGAAACATGCAATGTGCCTGAACCAGTGGGAAAAAACAACAGAACAAGCTGCCAATAATGACACTTATCAGTAACAACCAGCTAGCAAAAGTATCTGTCTTTTGTGCAGTTTTATTTTTTCCAGCGGGTTTCAGCTGAATGAACTGCACTTAAAGCCTCAGCCAGGTCCCCCACTTGAAAACACATGGGTTGTAGAAGCCTTGTCTTTTAAGACAATATATCGTCTTGTTTTGGGGCGTGCAGCTGCGAATCAAATGACCAGTGAAATCCACCGGCTGGTGTGTTATTTCACGCCGAGGGCGGCGACTGTATGTATTTATTTTCGCACAATGGAAACACAGCCAGGCCAGGAGCTCTTTCATTTCCGTCCACAGGGGTGGTGGCTCTCTGCAGAGTGCAATTAGAAGGCCCGACACCTCCTCAGCCATTGCGGCCCCTGCCACTCGTGACACTGATCCTATGGAGAGCCCCTCCTCGTGCGGGAGCTTCAATTACAGCCTCACACTAGCTCCATTTACTCCTGTTTTAATACATAGGCAAGTGATCCAAGAGCAAGTAGATTATAGACAAATATATACTTAAAATAGTACACTTAAGGTATCAGCACTGTATTTCTGCAGGAATCTTCTCTACATTACTCAATAACATACCGACTGCTTAAACTGCTATTTCCATAAAGGTATAAATATTAAAATGTATAAACTATCTTTCTGTTTGTTTAGCAGATTGTTTGACATTATCTATCTCTATCCATTCATCTATCATCCATGCATCTATCCATTAAATGAAATTCAAAGATTATTTGTCCAACTGGCCAACATTTGTCCACCCATTTTTATCATCCATCCATCCACAAACCCATGATCCATCTACCCATCCATCCATCCATCCATCCAAATATACATTTGTTCATCCATCCACCAATATATCCTTTCATCCATTCATCTATTCGTCCAGCCACCTATACATTCATCCTTCCATTCATCTAACTTTCTCTCTACCCACACATGCAATCTTTCATCCATCCATCCATCCATCCAGCCTGCCAGCCATTCATATTGAGAGAACTGTTGAGATTTAGCATTGTTTTTCATGCTTCTGACTAATTATCCATCCATCAATTTGTCATTCCTTCCGTCCATCCATCCATCCATCCACTTTTTTCCTTCAATTTGACTTTCCATCCATTAAGACAGCAATTCATCCATCCATCAATTCCTATTCACGTACTCTTCTTTCCATCTATCCCCTCAACAGTTGTCCATTTATTCATCCACCCTTTGTCCATCCATTCATCCATTCTTCGATCCATCATTCATGTAATCAGCCACCAATTTATAAAGCTTAGCAGCAGTAAAAGAAAATATAAAGTTTGGGCACTGTGATATTATTTTACTTTATATTTTACATAATCATCAATGCCGTTTATAGGTTTACAAAAGCTTCTAAGGGGTTCTTCCCAGCATGAGTTTGCTCCTGAAACAGTGTCTACCGCTTTCTGACAGGTGCCAGTTGAGATTGGGGAATATCAAGATGTAGGGCTTTATCATCTATGAGTCGTGTATGTGTGTGTCTGCTGAACCGCAGGACTTGCCATACCAAAGAAAATATATTAGCCTGAAACTTATAGAACAACAATCACACAAGCTTAGAATGATTCTTTGTTGCTATCTAACTCAAGATGATGGACACGCGCTCCTTTTTTCAATATCTCAATATAACCTTATTCACACTGAATACCGTTTGTTTTTTCACTTTCTTCGTAATTCATCAAAATGTTGTGCTGGCTTTATGACACATTGCCATCCACTGTACACACATTTATATTTACTTGTTTGCTCCTTCACTGCCCACCAATCAGCCTTGAAGGCTTGATCACACCCAAATAGCCACTTGTCAGTTTTGTGGACGCAGATTAAGCCTAGTCTTGCACTAAATTACACTGTCAAAGCGGATTCTCAAGTTGATAATGCTTTTTAGTCTGAAACGTAGCCTAATAGCCCTTGCTCTGGTATTGGATTCGAGTGGACCATGCCAGAATCTCAGGTCAGTTTTTGTTTCATGCTTTGTGTTTGTTTAAGTTGGGCTCGTAACTATATATATATATAGAAAACATTAAATATATTAAAAACATTATATATATTAAATACATTATGATCAAACACTAACTTTACTGCCTTAACCATGCAATAACATATTTTAAAGGCTAAGCTTGTCTGAGATAGAAATTATATTTACAATATGAATATTTTCCATAGCTTATAAAATATTACACACTATCATTCCAAATAATATTATTCCAAGCATCTGCCCTTTCACCCCTGGAATGGTAAAACAGCCCATCTCAGCCACCTGGAGCCATGATTCAGCTGGTAGAATCACTCTGATCTCTTTAGACACTGGGGGAATATTCGGCTGCACCGCACGTCTCGTGTGCAGTGACATTTCAGCTCGCTGCCGCAGATACGGCACTGAGCACGAGTTCATATGGAGCCTCCATCAACGACAGATACTGAGAGTAATCGAGAATGGAAAAGAAAGAAGACTGGACAGGTCAAGGGTCAAATTTAGACAAATTTATAGTCAGCTTAGCATATTACCTCACATACTGGCAACATTTCTCTATTCATTTTTGTCTAGCCATCCAACTTGAAATCCATGCATCCATCTAAGGAAGTGGTGAGATTTAACATTATGCTTTCCATTCATTTAATTATACAAATATCCATGAATCCATCCTTGCATTCATCTATTGGTTTCTCCATTCACTGTCCGTCTATCTATCTGTGCTTCATCCAATGAACTGGTAGGCTGAAACTTAAAGTGACCTTTGTCCATGTAGCCATGTATTGTTTACCTATCTATCCAGCCATCTGTTTTGTTGTCCATCCATCCACCAATCCACCCTCAATCCAAGAGCTCATCAATCTATCCATCATTTTTATGTCCATTTCTGTCTCACCATCCATAAACATAAACCTTAAAGTAATGTTTGTTAGTCCAGCTGTTTAATTGTCCGACATTCATCCATTTATCCATCAGTAGATACTTGCTCACATCCTTCCATCCACCTAAGGGAGTGGTGAGATTTAAAATGATGCTTTCCATCCATCAGCACATCCATCCATATAAACAATTGTCCGTCTACCCACTCATCATCAATGATAATGCTGTACTAAAGAAAAAAAGATGTCCATCTACATCTAAAAATGTCTATAATACAGAATATCTCAGCTGCTGCCACAAGCAACAATGTTGGACACTAGGTCATTATCATAACTGGTGGTACATTATTACAGATGGGGGTATGTAAAAAAAACTGCTGGGGACATAATTAGGCTTTTCTTATGTCTCCAACATCCCCAGAATGTGCTACTCATGCTTGGAGCTTCTGAACTTGTGATTCAAATTCTGCTGCGGTGGATGGATGCACTCAATTCGCACTTGTTTGTCTTTACGTTTCTACACCTTTATACGTCTGGATTTCTAGAAAGCTGCTTTGTGACATAGTCTATTGTTAAAAGTGCAATACAAGTAAAATCAATTATTTAGATGGCTATCATGGGAAAAAAGTGACATAACCTTTCAGAGCATGTGAGATGCAAATGGATACGGTCCAGATTTATTGAATAGTTACAAATAGTTACTGCATGTGAAAAACATACATTTCCTGTTTCAATTCAAATCGTTTACTTCTTAATTTAAACACTTGAATACAGGGGGTTGATCGTCCCCTTTACGGTGTGCTGTTTGTTTGTATAGAAGATTTTATACATCAAAATCTAACAAGGCAGCCATTTCAGAAAATATATTCCATTCCAAATCACAACTAAATACAGAAATCTGCTGAATTATTGGATTTGCTCCAGCTTTAAACAAAGCATTCATCAGATATAACTTTGCATAATTTTTGGAAAATTTATGAAATACAGCACTTGCTACTTTTTTCATGCCACTATAACTGTTCATCACAGCACACAGCACACACACACACACAAACATTAAAGCTTCACCTGATTCCCATACACATCCCACAGCTTCATCAGGCGCCCTGTAGTGAGAATACTCCCGCCTGTACCCTGCACTCCATCTTCAAAGCCTGATCACAGCCTCATTGAGGCCCAAGCTGAGCTTTGATCGCTACATGGACACTAGGTTTTTGCCCAAATCGCTCACCTGGGGTTGGCAGGGTGCAGCTGGGATGGAAGGATTAATGTGAAAAGTAAGTGTACTTTCTGCAGATGGATGACTAAACACATATGACACACTTCCTGTTGTTTTGTGGCCAAATCATGTGATGCAAGAGTCCATCACAATTTATATTGGATGTTTTTCTTAGTTGAGGTGAAGTTTGAACCTGATGGATACAATTTTGCAGACTTATCATCAGGGTTGGATATATTTTAGATTTCCTTAAAGGGGATCTTAAGTAGATTTTGAATATTTATCTAGATGCAGAACGTATCACTTATATTCAAAAAGTTATAACACTAAAACACTTTTTGTTATTATCGTGCAAAAAGTGCATACTACTCTGTTCAATATGTGATCAAGATCAAGAAATTAAGGGTTAATTTCTCATTTAATAAATATATAAATGTATTTATATAATTTGTATAAATAGTGCTCTCTCTCTCTCTCTCTCTCTCTCTCTCTCTCTCTCTCTCTCTCTCTCTCTCTATATATATATATATATATATAAAATATACGTCAAATAAAACAAATCATCTTTATAACATGGAAAAAGGAACTGGTGGGTAAAAGACTGGTGTAAGGTGCTGTGGACTGATGGATCAAAGTTTGAAATCTGTGGTTCCTCAAAGATGTCTTATATGCAGCGTCGCGATACTGAGTGTATGAGTAGAGTGTACTGAGTAGAATTTTACTGAGTGTCTAGAAGAAAGTGAGTAACATTGAAAATGAAGAAAATCTTAGTGTGTGTGCTTAGTGTAAGATATATATATTTTACACATCACTCTTTTCTTTGTACGTTTTTATAAATCTATGTTGTTCTCATTGCAAGTCTCCTTCTATAATATTAACCATTACAATCCAAGCATAAGGCACAATTGCACACTACGACCCTTCTCAGGAATATATATAGCTGAGTTTCCACCACAGGAACCAGGCTCATTTAAATCCCTGCACCATCTCCATGAAGTGCTTTAGTTCCTAGTTTTTCCATATCTGAGGGCCCGTTGAGGTGGAGCTTGTTTGTTTGAATGTGTGCTTCACAGAATGGTTCACTCCCTGACATGCATTAAAAAACACAACCAAGATAGTTACCAAGAGATTACTGAAGCTTGGTTTATATGAGAGGGAAAATGCAATGTTTTTGCACTTTTGTTTTTACCCAAATGGTGAAGCAATATTGCATGTTTGTAGTGTGGCCTGTGGCATGAGGCAATGAAAATAAAAATATAAACTGGTTAAAAATCTAAATGATTACTTCTGCCTTAATTGTTAACAATTAACACTTATGTTTGTACAGCAGTAACGAATAACAATAGCTATATACTTCCTCTAGTGTTGTGAGAAAGAAACAACAGGAACTTGTCCAGGAACTTTCTGTTCATGAATTGCGGTTCTTCACAACGTCCAGCTACAGATCTGAACAATTGATGGTCAAGGTCCTAACTTGGGATTTGAACTCACAACATTCTAGTAATTAGTACATAACTTTCACCACTGCCTTTTCTGTAAACAACTGTTACAATAAAATAAAGATCAAATTGAAATAAACTTGAGGTGTCTGAGAAGCCAAATTATTCTATACAACATAATCCAGCTATTAAAATATTAAGCACATTATTTTAAGGTATACAACAATATTTTGGTTATTTATTGGAGCCATAGTGCTTTTTACGTTTCTAACCTTTCCACTCATGGAACATATGATTATTTAAAAAATGTCAAATGTCACATGACCAGTAAAAGAGGTGAATTATAAAACCTCAATAATAAATAATGATATGTATATAAATAACATTGCTGACATGTAAGACAGAGGGAAAATACATAGAAGGACACAAAGTAAAGAACAGCATTGACACGATGATGATCACACCTAAATATGTAAGAAGAGACGGGCCCAAGAACATACACGAGGTTAACAGCTATGAGGACATCAGACTTATAAATATTAATGTTTAATATATGGTATAATGTTAAAAGGTAAACTTTCACATAACTCTATCAATGGTGGATTGTTATTTCCACCAGTGTAATAATAATAATAGTAATAATAATAATAATAATAATAATAATGCTTCACAGACAACTCAGGGTCCTTGGACGCCACTTAGAGATCTGTGGGTCTAAATAAGAATGTTTCAAATTCTTATTACTCGTCACTGCATTTCTGAGTGTCCTCCATGTTTCCTGTTGTTTTCTCTTTGTTCTGGTGGTGCATGATTATTTAATTCAATCTGTGTATTTGCTGCATTTCGCTGCGTGAAACAGTGAGCGAAGCGCTGCAGTGGCAAAAACAGCAGCAACTGAACAGCCGCGGGTCACACAGAGGTGAGAAAGATGAGGTGACGTGAACAAGTAAAGAATCAAAGAAGGTAAAACTATCTTATGATTTTAAATTGTTATACCGTGAGTGAAGTGCCTAATAAAGTGTGGGGTTAAAGTTAACAACGATTTAGATTTGGATTCAGAAATAAAGTTATACTCAGAACTAAGCTCCACACCTTACATCTGTTTGTGGAACAGATTTCAAAAACAGACCAGTCATCAAAATGTCTTTAAGATAATGAAAATATATGCAAATATGCATAGACACAGCATACTGTAAGCACTGAGCGATTCATTCATGCACACACACACACAAACACATACCACGTCGAAACCACAACTCAAATAGAAATGCTAATATGAGCCTAAACGTGTTAACAGAAATGTATGTATATACAGTAAATACAATACATATAGGCACACACACACACACACACACACACACACACACACAAATGCAGAAATGCTTACACATACAGGACAAATAAATGTATACATATACAGTATATATACAGTACATATTATATGCCCATATGTATGTATATATGCACACACAAACACACGTGGACGCACACACACACACACACACACTAAATACATACTATATATATACACACACACACAATGCACGCATGTACACGAACACATAGAACTGCACACATTAACAGTGTTCACACACACACACACAGAGAGAGAGAGAGAGAGAGAGAGAGAGAGAGAGAGAGAGAGAGAGAGAGAGAGAGAGAGAGAGAGAGAGAGAGCGAGTTTCCTCTAGGTGGCAGTGTTGTCCTGTCCCCGACAGCGCGCGCTCACCCTCAGGCTCCTCTCCGCTTCTCTTATTATAAATCCAGTGAAGCGCGAGGCAATGTAGTCTTTCATTGATCACACGCATAACACTTTTTTTCCCCTCCATTCTCGCTCTCCGTCTCCTCTTTCTCTCGAAACCTTTTCTTCTTCTGCTGTCACGGCTAATATTCACCTTACTCAGTGAAGCAAATTGCTGACACCTTTTTAAGAAGTGACAACTGTGTATATTTCATGAACGCATATTCCATTTTCATATCAAGCGCGAGGAGAATGCAATTTTCACTTCATTAAGTCGACACGGGGACTTAGGGCACTTAGAGCCGAGAGAGAGGTTTAGGACGCACTAATGCTGTCAATCTGGCGTCGCGCGCGCGGAGTTCATTCAAAAAACTTTCTAATTAGGCTTAAAATGGGAGAGAGTGAAGCGTGGGGCTATTAGAAAGTCTAATTGCACAAAGACAAGGATTAAAGATAAAGCTCTTTTTTCCCCCCCAGATTCCTCTTCACGCGCGTATGTGTGCATTCGTGCGTGCGTACGCTTGCGTGCGTGCGCGTGCTTAAGTACTTCCTTAAAAGTTTAGTCAGGAGTTGGAAAATGTTCACTACTTACGGTAAAGCTAATGGAAAGCAGCACCAGACATGTTTTGCTGCTGAGTTTGTACTTTTTTTTTTGGACACTTACAGACAACTTGGACAATGTGAAAGGCGTGTTTTGAATAAACAGAAGTAGCACAAAACATAATTAGCCGTTAAACGCTAACAGATTGTAAGAATCTACTGTCACACATTTGTCAAAACACATCTGTCCATCTGTTGACAAGGAAAATATTGTCTCACTAGCTCTCTCTTCTTCTCTCTTTCCGAAAAACAGTGAGTGACAGGCCGCTAGTCTGAGAGGGGAGCTCCAGTCGGCCCCTCCATTCAGGACGAGGCCCTGCACCCTTTCACACCTCCCCCACTTCAGGCCTGTTTGTGCCTAAACACTGACAAGCAACCAACACAATGCCATTCTGTTGGCCTCCCCCATACCCTTGCTAGCGCGCACACGCACCTACACCGCATCCACACACCACATCAACACCGCAACCCAAATGGTAACGCTAATGTGAGAGGACACTCCACGAAAAGTGTTAACTGATTTTATTTTGGCTCTTGAACGCACACTCATATGCTAACTTGGAGTCTCAAACACATGCACTCAGATGCGCTAGAGACAGAGAGATAAATCTGAGAAGTTACCAAAATGAAAGAAATGATTGACATTATTGAGATATATCTTGCAGCATTTAAGATGAGCTACATACATGTTTGATAATCGTTAGAATTAAAGCTGCTGAAAATGTAGCTTAAATAAAAAAAGCTAAAGTGTTTACCAGGGCCTTGAATAATCATGTGACCGTCACCCACTGGCACGGATAAAACCAACAAGCCAGGTTAATCTTAACATACTTTTCATTCGTAAAGCAAGTTAAACAGTGCTTCGACCACAATAGTGCTTGCACCCCTAGATGTCCTTCTTGTGACCTATAGACTGACCTTTAAACAGGCATCACTCAGCAGGGTGAGGTATTTGGAACACGCTATGGGCGGAGTTAAACATTTGGTGACACTAATCTGAAGCCATTTCAATTCTGTTTGGTGCTAAATTTCCCTCCCAGTGACCTGTACCTAACCTGGCCTTGCTTAGCACGTTTAAAAGCTAACAAGATGGAAATTAAGGAAGCTAAAAATGGTTGTAAACATGCTTCCCTTTCACATACCTGTGTCAGATGTTCCTCTTCCTTCTTTGCCTCAGAGACTCCTTGGAGAAGATCATGGTCTGGTACCAGATGTTCCTTCCAAGTCCACTTCTTCAAGAATGCAAGTATCCATCATTCAAGCTACGGTACGGCTCAAAAACATGTACCAACCCTCTTTCACTTAATTTATAGAAGCTTCTGGTTGCTGCATGTCTACCTGATCTGCTCAGAGACAGAAGTTTAGCTGAGGAAGGCTGCCGGCGCTCCTGCAGGAGCAGTAGCCATGCACCATCGGGACTTGGGCACATATATATAACAGGCCCCCCCGACGGCAGGACGCACCGGCACACCTGAATGGGCTCGAAGTGTGCCTAACTAACTGCACCGAGTGTCACGGTGTGCTCTGATTGCCTTATCGTCTCATTTATCACAGATGAATTGGAACCAGCCTTGCTGAAAAGCTCCTTTCATTGTTGGGGATGAAAAACTGTGCGCGAAGCAGCAGAACAAGGGGCCTCCAGGCAAGCGAGGGCGAGAGCAGCAAGGTGAGTGAAGAGAGAGAGAGAGAAAGAAATAACAGATATAAAAAAGTGAAAAAAGCAAGATTATGTCAGCTTCACAAGTCACCGAGCAACAGAGTCACAGTGAACCGTAACGCTTAACCAGCATGCTAACCAAGCGCAGGACCGGGCGTGCGAGCTCAGCTAGGCAAACCCCCTGCCTGGGCCGGGAGCTGCAGACTCCTCTGGCGTAAAAAGTGTGAGGTGTGTGTTTGATTTTTTTTCTGCCCCAGGAAACTCGCTAATCACAGATGGATCCCTCCACACACTGTGTTAACGGCCTTCCAAGCAGTCATGTGGCTAACGGTGTGGCGCACTGATGCACAACGGTGTCCAAAATCTGCTGTGATGGAGGCACTCAGAATCACACTGATAATTACACATTCAGTGAAAATCCAAGCACAGTCCAATAACCTC
>JAQQZX010000002.1:21677487-21688132 GCA_030068355.1 Notoglanidium maculatum
TTCTTTCTTTCTTTCTTTCTTTCTTTCTTTCTTCATCAGGCACTTATTTGCACTTCTTTCTTTCTTTCTTTCTTTCTTTCTTTCTTTCTAGCTTAGATTTGGATTTTATTTTAGATTATCATTACAAGCGGGGCCCCTGTGCAGTTGGAGGTGTGTGACAGCTCTCCCTGCCCGTGCTGACAGAGGTTTTCTCATCGTGGCCCTGTAATTGTCCCTCAGGATCCTAGCGCTTGTTTTCTTAAATCCTGATGCTAAACTGAATAGCTGTGAGGCGGTAGGCCATTTGCGAATGACACGTGAGAGCAGTGAGTTCTCTCTCCCAGCTGTTTATCCCTCGCCTGATTCCACTAAAGTGACACGTCTCACCTGAGGGGGCCTGGTGGAGCCTCTGGTTTACACACTAAAGCCTAAAAGTGTTGTCTAAAAAAGCAGAAACAGGAGACAGGAGGAGGGCCCTGTGAGATCCTGCGTGGGATAAACGGGTTTGAGTGACGCATCTGAAACATACTGTAATTGTACGCAAGCGAGGTGAAGCATCAGTAAAGTGGACTGAGGGACCAGTGCTCGGCATCCCTCACCTGTTTCCCTGCGCTCCTGGGGGTCCACAGAAACCGAACGCAAGCACGTTAAATATATTCTTCTGCTCGGGCGAGTGGATTGAGAGTGGATGTGAATCGTTAATGCCTTGCTGCTCCGGTTCGTGCCTGCTGATTGATCAGCTCGTGACTATATGTCTACTCTTTCTCCCATGAAATCTGGTGTTAGTGTCATTATGTGTGTGTGTGTGTGTGTGAGTGAGAGAGAAAGAGAGCTGTTTCTGTGGCTGTGTGTGTGAGCGACGAGGCAGGGTGGGCTCATCCGATTTCTGGTTAAATTGAGAGTGAAGGGGGTTTGCTATATGTGCACGACGTGTGTGTGTCTGTGTGTGTGTGTATGTGGGGTGCATCACGGCCCTGCCTACAAGCAGCACGGCTTCTAAAGGAGGACATTCAGATGCACTCGGCTGATCATACGCTCCCTGAACTCCAATGGCGCCCAAATTGCACGGGCCGCGCCGGTCTCTCCCCCAACATATTCATATCCTTTACCGCGTACGCATCCACTCGAGCGGACAGAGAGTGGGTGGACAGGGGCCGTGCTAAAAAACACACACACAGGCCTGTTTGATTTCACACAGAAAGACTCATGAATAATGCACGCTACTGTACGAAGACATGAGACGCTGCGGAGACGGGATGCTTTTGTGTGCCTTCTACTGAGGACTGAGGATTTGTTTGTTGCTTTTCTTTGTCATGTGATCAGAAATGTCCCCGGATTATTAGCCTAGCATGTCCTGATTAAATTGACCCATATAAAGCAATCATTCGGGCGTATTATAAGTCTGTACTAGTCCATGTTGCTCTGGACTGCAGTATGATAACTGTTTAGTGTTCCAGATACAGATTTTTTATTTCTGTATTTGGATTTAAAGCTGAATTCAGCTTTGGGTCAAGCCTACACCAAAAGGTAGAAATGCCAGCACCAACTAGAGATGTGCATGGAACTGTTTTCTTTTTTTTTTAAATCCTGCATTTATAATTTTTGTTTCTTTCTGCCTGTGATATTCTCTGATGAATTTGGAGAATTCTACTAAAGTCTTCAACCACCACAACTTCTTTCCTGGAAAGTAATGCTCATTGGTCAACGGTCTCAGCTAGTGAGCAGAAAGTTGTGACTCACTACTAGAGATATTCAGTGTTCCTTGAGAAAGATGTTAAATTCTCAAATCCTCAATGGCTCATCTGTATTCTTGGATTGCATCCTGTCTCCGATTGTAAGTCACCTTGGATAAAAGGAACTTCCTGAAAAATCAATAAACAAACTGGCTATGTAACAAAAATGTCTTTTTTTGTTCTATTTTCTATCCTTTACGTCTTTGTTCTCACCGGATGTCATTTTTCTCCGTCACTTTCATTCATTGTGAATCCAAAATTCACTATTTTGGCTCGTCTTCACTGATTAATTTTCAAGACACGAGCGTGTAAAGGGAAGGCCGGGAAATGTGAAGCGGTCTCGAGCAGGTGATAGCCAAAGAATGCACAGAGGATTTGGAATAGGGGTGTAAGTGTGTGTGTGTGTGTGTGTGTGTGTGTGTGTGTGCTTATGTGAAAGAAAAAAAAAACGGAGAACGGAAATGAGAGATCATGTAGTCTATAATCAGCTTCACACTCGGATCAGGGCGGTTTTCCATAACGGGCCGTCCCTTGCATTCGGTGCGTTCGCAGATGAGGATGAGGTGAGAGGAGGAGAAAAACGCCAGGGCCAATGGAAGAACAGAAAATTAGCACAAGTACCACAAAGCCTAATATTTTATTAATAAAATATACAGTAATTGACCTAGCCTATTTCAGAAACATGATTTCGGAATGGAGCATGAGCAGGTCTGACAGCAGAACAAAACCTACAATATATTACACTTCTGTTAATACACTTCTGAGCCTTTCATTCGGATTCTCGGTGTTGTGAGAGGTGCCGTCATTGCCTACGCGCTCATCACACATCTCATGTTTACAGAAATTACTCTCTCCGCATTTGATCATTTTCATTTCTGTATTTGAAGAAGAAGACAAAGAGCTAAGTGGCACGAAGGCAGCCAAGGATTAATAATCCATAGTGCTTTAACATCACATTAATTACAACATACTGCACTCGATCTTTAATTAGAAGCTTAATTAACATACAATGCAACACAATGAAAACCTTGTCGGGCAAAGAGGTTTAATTAAGAGACTCGGAGTAGCACAGACAGACAGAACACTGTGACGGTACGGATGACTGACAAACATTACAGCGGTTCTCAGATATGACCTTCTGCCATGTGGAGGATGTCCACTCCTGTGCCATGGCTCATTTTCAGTGGTATTATTTAGTATGTAAGGATGTATGTGGTGTTTTTAAGCCACTAGACTTGAAGCAGAGTTACTATTATCATGCAGAAGTTGATTATTTTCCTATAACAAGATATCCCAAAGTGTTTTATTTCTCTTATACCACTGCTATTTGACTTTTTTTTTTCAATTAAAAAACAACGAATCAAAGATTTTAACCATTTATAGTTACATTTAATGTTTGTTAATGTTAAAACAGCTACATATAAACATCGTTCTCTCACTAGCCTCTCTTTTTCCTCTCTCTTGAAGTTAGTTACTAAATAAATAAGTAAATAAATATATAAATAAATAAAAATGCAGATTGTTACCAAGAAACCTGAAAAAGACCGGAGACGCTTTCCTTAAACATCTTCTTAGAGAAAACGTCACCATATCAATTATAAACGTTTTCCATTACAAAATTAAATAACAAAACATTTTAAAAATCCATTTACAATATCATTTACACTTTTATGTGGAGCATTTGCCATATTTTTAAATAATTATTCCCAATTATGATAATTCCTGTTAGTTGACTTTTCTAAATCTTCTGTTTTTTTCGAAATGTTCTATTTTCTGAATTTCTTCATCTGCTTTATTCATCTATCATCTGACGTCTTGGCTCAGGACCCAATAAAACCATGTTCTCTGCTACACACACACACACACACACACACACACACACACACAAAGGATGAAGGGTTTAATGGTGCACGGTTATCAGAGACCGCTGCGATACCGAGCCCGTTCTGTAATTAACCACCGCGAGTTCTCGCTGCCCTCAAGGCCCAGTGGAGATGGAAGTGACATGTTGGTGTCAGCAACGGGACTCCTGCTCCTTTGAACGACTCTTCCTTCCATGAAATACCTAATTCAGCCCTCGCCGTGTGGCTGCACAGAAAATTGCACAAGTGATCTTTTGAAATTCATGAATAAGATATCAGAGGAGCGGAGGAACAGCTAACCCAGACAGGCGGGAATTAAAACCGGCTAGTGTTGCAGAAAGAATTCGGTGTAGCACATGATCAGGTGTCGGAGCTGCATTTTCTGCTCGATTTTAACTTGTGGAGGAACTGGTGGATCGTTATAGGAGTGTGTAGGGGTTCTTGGGGCTGAATGGACCTGAAAATTGTTTGGAAATGGAAAGAAGTCAAATACAGGGGCTAAAACTGGCTCAGTCTGATGTTTGAGCATTCTTTTCCATGACCCTTGCAGTGGTACAGTACTCAAGACATGCACTGAGACTGATGTAAATCTTGGATTTCATGACCTGTAACTTGTCTAAGACTGCCTCAAATTTGTAAATAAGTATCTGATTATTAACAAGCCTATTTACATTTATGGCAGTATCCAGAGTCCATCTGAGGGCTTGAAATCAAATCGTCAATTATAGAAATTCCAAACTAGCACCCGACTAAGAACTTGATTTGCATTTGATTTATTTGTTTAAGGACTTTGCAATGAACTTGGATGTTAAGCTGATATTTAGACTGGATTTTGAAGGAAGCATATCTATGTATCTGTTAGTCCCAGGAAACGACGTGTGGCCTCCGTGCCTGTCAATCCAGGTGAAAGATGTGTAGTTATGTACCTGTCAGTCCCAGTGAAAGAGGCCTGTCTGTGAGTTCAAGTAAAGGAGGCTTGGCTTCTGTGCCTGTCAGTCCCAGTGAAGTAACCATAGCATCAGCACCTGTCAGTCCCAATTAAGAAGGCGTGGCCTTGTGCCTGTCACTTCAAGTGTGAACATGTAGCCACTTATGACATTACTAAAGGAGGCACAGTAAACGTGGTGTGGCTTCTGTGTCCAAGTGAAACAAGGCATGGCTATGTAACTTTGAGTTACAGTAAAGGAAGCCATGTTCTCTTTGCCCATCAATCAAAGTGACGGAGGTGTAGCCTTAGTAATACCAAGTAATTCTGTGCTTGTTAGTCCCTCAAAGCTAAACCCTTTAAATGTATATTATGTATATGAGATTTCTGATAATGTATTAAGTTGTGCATTGTGTCATCATTCATTCATTAATTCATTAATTTGTTCATGGGGTGAGTGTTACGCTTGTAAGCTTAGCTATGTAATTTAAGTATTAATAGTAATAATATATACCGAAAGCACGTGTGCAATGTATAAACGTAAACAATGCGTATTTCAAGTTGTGAAATATTTCACATGCACCCCCCATCTCACCCCCACAAACATTAGACTCAACGGTATGAGTCAGTGTTAGCTGACTTCCTGTAAGTGTCGAGGACAGACTAGTCTGCAGATCGTCCCTTAAAACAGCGGATTGTGTAAAACAAGTTTATTTTCTTCTACCAATCAGTAGATTGAGTAGAATAAAATGACTATACAGTGTTTTTGTGCTCGCGCATTAAAGACAGTCATCTAACACCATACAACTTTTCACTCCATTACATCTCAGTGTGTGTGTGTGTGTGTGTGTGTGTGTGTGTGTACATGTGTTTTGCCAGCCAAAATAGCAGAGAAAAGGAAAAGGGATATAAAGTAATTTTTCAACGCCAAGTAAGTTAGTAAAGTCCCAGTAGTGTCAAAGGCATATTTGATGAAGTACATCGGCCCATGGAAATGTTAACATGTGGTGTCATAAGGCAAAGGAGACAGAGGTAGACACAGAGAGGCAGGGAGAGCAGGGACAGTCAGACAGCGGTATGGAGTGTCACGTAAGTTTGTCTTGGGTTTTTCATCAGTGTTTTTCAGAAATTGCTCATGGGAAATACTTCTGTTTATTGTCGTCAAAGACTGAAATGAAATTTCCGCCCCTGGTAGGAGAATAATCCATACCTGTGTAAAAAAAAATAGTCTCTCTATTCTTGTTTTACTCTGTCTTACTCAGACAGACACACACACATATATGCACTTTCTTAGTTCCACCTGGATTCCCCTGGTTGGTTCTTGGCCCTCGATTAGGCTCAGATATGATTAGTGAACAGGACATGAAGCGTTTCACCCAAACACAGCGAGGCAGAGCGGCTGAGCCCAAACCAAACAGATCCACTCCAGTGATCAAAGCAAAGCTTCCTGTTCCTCTCAGCTCACCTGAATATCCCTCACACACTCTCCTGCTGCCGAACACCATTAATCACAGTGAGCAGGCTGGAGGAATATCACACACAAAACCTCATTATAAACACACCGTTTAGTAACATAGCAAAGAAAGTGTAGGTATATATTTAAACTGGAACTACGTTATCTTCCGCTCAGAGCACACTCCTGCTCCGTGAATGAATCCGATTAGTCAGAAGGTATTGATTTATTTTCAGACAGAAGCTCTGACAATTGTTAAAGCTGTAAGGTTTATATTAATGCTCTAATATGTTATTGTTTCTATAGTAACAACTTACCCAGAGTCTTGTACGACGGACGCTCTACACGACCTGATTTTTCCAGTGTCAGCACATTGTAACAGTCAGAAGTGAAGCTGTAACAACTTTTCTGACTTAGGGAAGTCTTCAAGACAGAGAATTTTGTACTTTACACTTTCTCACGAACACGACAAGATCCTTTTTTTAAATTTTTGTTTGTCATATTAACTTTAAGAGACGGACAGAAAGTGAGGTCGGTGATGGAACGACTGTTAGTAGCAGCTATAAGTTTCAACAGAAAATGAATTTGTTTTTTGGAGGTTTTATAACACTAAATGGATCCAAGAAAACTATGTATCATTGTTTAATTAAGTAACAAAAATTATAATGGTTTGCAAATTGCTGGTATTGGGAAATAATCAGTGCTGGTAAACATAATTCTGCTTCACAATCAGCATCCTAATATTGATTATTTTGCTGTAACAGCATGCCCTGTCATCCTTTATGCATTACATAGTCGTTGTCATGAGGACATAATATCTACCATGTGCATGGATGTGTCTATAGACATTCATGTCAGCTCATGTATATGGGTGCATTAGCTACAGTCTGTGTGTGTGTGTGTGCGCGTGTGCATGTGTATGCACTGTTCTGTCACACAGCCATAGCTGCAGTCTGTGTGTCTGTGAGCAGAAGCTGTACCAGTCTGCCCTTCCTGATAGAGATCATAAATCAACACTCCTGAAGGGAGCAGATGCCGCGGGGGTAAGAGCGACTAATCCCACAATTTAGCCATCATTAAAACTCACCTTAGCGCGCCACTGTGACTAATCAAGCCACTATTCCCATCTTGTTCAGTACGGCAGATCTTTAAGAGTCCTACATCATCAGTTATATCAGGATAAGACATTTATTTTACATTACATCTATTTTCATCTGGCAGGTGATTGTAATTAATTAGCGACTTTCAAGTGAAATGGAACGCAATCCAAGCGCAAAGCTGTTAAAGTATCCTCATGAATACGAGTTTTTACAACCAACTGACCAGGCGTTAGTCCATTACGAACTCATTAGATTTAATAAAAACAATTTCCTTTCAATCAAAAAGGCATGAGTAAGCAATGTATGTGCATCTCTGGTGGTACATATGGAACACTTGCGAGCATAGTGTTATAGGAAATAATCATCGACGAGGTGGGGTGATACAGCCTGATGTGAAACGAGTTAATGTTACCATTCTGAAAAGCGTGTCCTGAGTGTTTTATTCCTTTTATGCCACGGCAATTTGCCAGCAAGTGTCCAACTACAGAAAATTTCAAGATTTACAGATTTACCTGACATTTATTATCATAAACGTTAAATAAACATATCGTCACAGAACATTTCGCAATAATAATTATATGAATTTCTTAAATAACAATAAATAATAACAATGAATGAATATAACAAATAACAATAAATAACAATGCGATTGTCCGTCGCATACATTCCACATAGTTCTGACTAATAACGTATTAAATCTGGCTGTCGGAATTATCGTCAGCTGCCATTGTTGAAAATTAATCAACACCTTCTGACCAATCAGATTTGAGAATTTGACAGCGCTATGATATAAACATGTTACAACACTGACCTATGTGTGCGTGTGTGTTTTAAATGAAGCTGTTATTCTGATCACCTATAAACACAGTCGACCAGGAACTCAGGTGTGTGTTATGAAAGTGTCTGAGCTTGCAATAGGGAGGAGTGCAATAACTTGGCACGGATGTCATGTGACAGACAGTGCCCTCGGACCTGAATTATGAAAGGCCCATTAACTGTGCCAGTCAGGCTGTCAGACACACACACGCAACACACTCACACACACAAACACACACACACACACAGATTCGTCAACGGCTTTCCCTGGTGAGCCTGACCAGCCCTGTGCAAGCTATAAGACAGGTGTGTGGGCCTCAGCTTTAGGCCTGTTTTCTCTTTCTCACACACACACACACACACACAAAGGCATGATGTCCCGAAAGCCTCCGTACAGCTGTTCACACTTTTAAGTGAACTCTATTGTGCACTATGTTGACTGTATGTCAGAAATAATACTTTGTCAATATTGAATATTGTTGTTGTGTATTTGCTTTGTGGTTGTTCTGTGTTGTATTATATTCCCTGTTGTCTGTTATCTTGGTGTGTCAACGGTATAATGACATAATGAAATGTCACAAACCACCCAATGGACAAAGGTAAACGATACAAATGAACAGAAACACACAACCCAACACACCCCACAACAGGCAGGATTGTGTTTATTCCATTTATTTTTGTTGCATGTTATATTCATTAGTAAAATTTCTTTATTAATTGTCTCCTTCCATGTTGAGTAGTTTATCCGAGTCATGCCTACTGCATCTTAATCTTAACCAAACTCTAGATTGCAAATATCATGTTTTATCTAACCAGTAAAATGTTATTCTGCCCGACGTGGACAAACCGTTAGCCTGGGTGCCGAGGTCAAGCCAACCTTCTATCCAGGACATTGTTATTATTCATAGTTTCCCAGTAGACAAGAAGGTTCAAGGAAAATGGCTTCCTGTAGGTTTTTGTAGCTACAGTATGTCTAAATGTAATGCGCTTCATGAATCCCATTGCCCATTTTGACTGGATAATTGCTAATTAGCATGCATGAATGCCTGCCAATCTTTACTGATCAGTTTTCGAGTATACTTAATAAATCAAGCCAATCTGTTGCTTGAGTAATTCTACTTCTTTGTTATTATACTTAAGTATTATTTTTGCTGTATTTACACATTACTTGAGTATTATTACTTCTTACTCCTTACAGTTTTTATTAAACTTTCAACTTAATCACTGTGAATCATAAATATTTTTTACTCTTTTTTCCAGTCAATGATTGTATGATATATATTGACAAAATGGTTCGCATACAATTATTACAGTTTAGTATACAGTCAAGTTCATCAATGTAGAAAAAACGATAAAGAATCATGCAAATTCATCCTCTGTGGTAAACAGCTCATGCTACACGATGTCCGTGTGTGTCTGGAGATGAACAACCCACTGGGCTGCAGTGTTCTAAAATGCTGGAGCAACCTAACACTTGTACATAAACTGAGGCGACTCCTTTGCGTTCCTAGAAGGCAAGCAAGTTCATCCAATTTGAAAAAGCATGCTGAGGTCAATTTAGGGCTACGTTCACAATGCCATGCCGAAGTGACTCAAATCTGATTTTTTTTGCCTTAATGTGACACAGATCGGATCTTTTCAGGGCAGTGTGGACACGCAAATCTGATCTTTTCAAATCAGATTGAGTCACTTTCATATGTGGTCTTAAATCCGATACGTATCCGATTTTCGGTTATGCGACCTGAATGAGAACGCTCAGATCGGAATTCATGCGACTTTTTGCCTGTAGGCATGCGCTGATTTGTGCTACCGATCGAGATATGTAACATAGCAGTTCCGTGTTATGTTTAAAGTTAACATTTTAGGGTTAACTTTAAGCTTTAACTGTTAAGCTTTGGTTAAGGGCTGAGGTTAAAATCGAGTTTATTCTCCACTATTGGCAGGGCTACAATAGCATTTTTTAGCCAAGCTAGTACAAATAGTCAGAACACCGACCATAAAAACAACAGTGGTGGAGAGCTCCAGCTGTTGAACCATTTGCCGTCCTCCAGAGCAAAATGCTACGATACATTAGTGACTAGCGGATCCATTTTATCTGTTTTAATACCAAGAGTTGTCTCACAAATAAGTTTTTTGTTGTTGGTGATGCAGGACTCATGCAAAATCATATCACTGTGGGCTATTGCTATTTCGGGGAACAAACACATTCTCATTCATGTCAGATACAGGTCACCTGTAATTATGAATGTGAACCGTCACGATAGGTAAATCCAATCTGTGCAAATAATCAGAATTGCGCAATGAGGCTTGCAGTGTGAATGTAGCCAAATTTTCTAACATGAACTGGTTATATTTACCTAGCTAATTTGCTTTGCTAATACCAGGTATGACTTGCATTGATTCCAGTAGCTAACAGAAATTGGCTAGACAGTAAGTTAGATTCTAGCTAATGGTAGCCAAACTGTTTGGTTTTCTACATGTTTTACTTCTGATTGATTCATTATCAAACTACACAGTGTCAGTCTTTCATATGAGCAGCAAACTTAGAGATTGAACGATGTTTTCAGGCAAAGCAGTGTAGTTGCTAATACAAAAATGTTTTAAGTTCACAAAGAAAACATGACATAATAATGATGACACATTCAACTATATACTTTTGTCCATCCATATATTATCCATCCATCCATTATCTATACCGCGTTATCCGTCTGGGTTGCGGGGAAGCTGGAGCCAATCCCAGCATCTTGGGGCGAGAGGCGGGGTACACCCTGGGCAGG
>JAQQZX010000002.1:21711866-21726157 GCA_030068355.1 Notoglanidium maculatum
GGCAAGAAATGCCACTAATAAGCGTTTAACGAGGCGCACCTGTTCACTGAAAAGCTTTCCAGGTGACGACTTCATGCAGCTGGTTAAGATAATGCCCACAATATCATCACGCTAAATGGCGGCGACTTTGAAGAATCTGAAATATGAAACTTATTTTGTTTGTTTTTTTACACTTTTTTGTTTACTACATAATTCAGTATATGTGTTGCGTCATAGTTCGAGGTATTCAGTATTGTTTTACAATGTAGAAAACAAAAAAAATAAAGAAAAACCTATGAAAGAGAAGGTGTGTCCAGACTTTTGACTGGTAGTGTACGTGCTTTGGGTCATTGTTGTGCTGAAAGGTGAAATTCCTTTTCATCTTCAGCTTACTAGCAGACACCTGCATGTTTCCCACAACAAATGACTGGTATTTATTTTCATTCTTCCCTCCACCTTGATAAAAGCTTCAGTTCTGGCTGAAGAAAAGCAGTGCTGAAGTGCGATGCCGCCACCACCGTGCTTCTCCTGGGGTATGGGGTTCGTTTGCTGATGTGCTTTTTTGTGCCAAACATATCGTTTGGAATTATGGAATTTTTATAGCTTTTGGAATTGTTCTCATTAGATCATAGCACATTTTGCTGCAAGTAGTATAGGGTGATTTAGTCCGACTTTTGTGAGAAAGGGTCCACCCTACCCCACAGCCCAGACATGTGAAGAATACAAAACACTGTTGTCACGTACAGAGAGTAATCATTACTTGTCAGATGTTCCTGATGCTCCTTTAATGTCTCTTGGCAGCCTCCGTGGTAAGTTATCATCTTGTTCTTTTTGGAGGGATGTCCTGTTCTTGGTGACGTAAATGTGGTGCACCACTTTCTCTACTTTGTTGATGACGGCCTTCACGGTGTTCCTTGGTACGCCTAATCTCTGGGAAATTCTTTTGTACCCCTCTCCTGATTGTTACCTTTCAATAAGTGAGATACCATCCAGGCTTCGTAAGCTCTTAGAGGACCATGGCTTCAGCAGGTGGATGAAACCGAGACGCTGGCGTTGATTTGGTGTCAATCCGAATCATTTCATTGATGACAGCTGTATGATAATTACGTTTGAACATGAGACATAACCACATCCTCAATTATAAAAGGGTGTACATACTTATGCAACCTTTTTTTATTTTTCTCATTTTTTCCTAAAGTGTTTTTCACTTAAATTTGCAATCCCCATATGGATGTGATGGTCTGGTGTCTACATATACTTTTGGCCATATAGTTTAGCTGACCATGTGTTATTACATTGCACCTGCTACCAGCTTTTTCCTGGTCGTTTAGGTTGCCAGGCAACCAAAACTTGGGACTCAGCACATTACAGCTTCTACTTACCTGGTGTGCTAGCTAATGATTCATCATTTGTCCACCCCTGCTAATAAGGGAAAAATCCATCCTCCGTGTGAGTTGTTTTTGCTAATAGATGGAGGAGGATATCACAGGAAGGCGGATGCTGCGACGGCAAACACGATGCTTGTGTAAGTGAAATGGACCTGATTGACTGCACTGGACAGAAACCATCAGTTTCCTTGTCACAGAGATGCGGTGGACATCAGGGCAGCATGTGAAACGTGGCAGAAGTGTAAAGGCAGGGCTTTTAAAATGATCTTAATATTTCACGATGGCCAGTTATATCAGCATTTCACACATGATCCACCTTCACTGGCTTCTATGTAGAGCTACTGTTAATAGAGAGATAATTATTTTTTTCATTAAGATGAGAAGTACAATTCAGATTTTACAGTTCTCCGTTATTACACAATTGTGCAATGGTAGTAGTGTTTTTCATCCGTGTCTGTGCACGAGAAAAAGCCAGAACATAAACATTTCATAGAGGAAGTCCATTTTTTTTTTTTTGGTTAATAAACCGCATAAATACTAATAGGATATGATATAATTATAATAATAAACTAATAGGATAGGATATAAGTAGGATATGACACGGGAGAGAAAGTGTCATCAAGTTTGGTGTTTTAGCCAACTTTTTGACACAATTTTGACAAATTACTGAATGCCAAAGTGATTTTTTTTTTCCGGGTCATTTAAAAGCAGGCAGCCGAAGTCTGTCACTGTGGCGCTGAATGGTATTTATTGTGTCCTCTTTAAAAATACAGCAGCTTTTCTAGGAACATCAGAACATGTGGTGCAAAAACACCATCAGCTACCTCACATGCGGCGTGTGTATGTGTGTGATTGTGTGTGTGTGTGTGTACGCGCTGAGTGTATACTGTGTATGTGCAGTATGTGTGTATGTATGGGCTGACATTAGGTGGCAGTAGCGTGATGCTGCTGGCCTTTACCGTGGCCCCTGAGCAGTGTGTGAGTGTGTTTCTCTGCCGTGTGATGATGTATGGGCCGCACCGGAGAGCGCTCCAAATTGGCCAGCCCTTTATATTGTGCTTCTGCTCTCCAAGCTCCATTAGGCCCGGTAAATGAATATTTTACAACGCGTGCAAAGGGACAGCAATTAAAGCGTGTAACTCCGAAGAGGAAGCAGGGGAAGGAGCGAGAGAGAGAGAGAGAGAGAGAGAGAGAGAGAGAAGGAGGGTGAGAGGGCAGAAGCGACGTCTCTCATTCAGCACTGTGTTTATGGTGAGCACCTGGACTGCGTCAGGTGAAGGTGCGAGCGCCGCGGAGTGGAAAACGTGGGATGGGGGGTCGGGGGAATTGACACATCACATGTCTCGACTCTAATATAAGGCGGTATAGAAGCCATTTCTGCCCTAACATATGTTAAACTGTACGCACGAGTGGGTATGAATCTTATTTTCACGGATCCATCATGCATAATTGATGTCACTGTTATTAGAAGTTTCTTTAACAACTTGCTTTTGATTTCTTTAAATGGTATTCCAGGATGACAATATGCTTATATTTTTAATATAGTTATGAAATGAGAACTAAAACTATTCTGTACAGCTTCCTGTCACACCGAAGAGCCCAGTTACGCATGGCCTGTCCACTCCTGCTGGACATGAAGCAACCCAGCGAGATGTTTGTGTTCCTGTATCTTTTCTCTGCACTGCAGGGGAATCTCCGACCGCAGAGAGAGTCAGGAACTCTCAGCCCGAAGACTTCACCTCCTCGCCGAGCGAGCCGAGAGTCATGCTGCTAGTGTTGCTTTGACGCTTCCCACTGTTAGTGGCCTTTAACACGGACGCCTTTCCCTCTCAGGATGTCGCGTTGTGCCTTTAGTAGGTGTGACACGAGCACCGCTGTGGCTGGAAAGGTGTGTGTTTATGGGATAGCAACTTTATTCAGGAGTAACATATTTGTTTTTGCCAAATAACAAAATAGGCCGTGCAGAAGAGCTGTTTTATCATGTTAGATAGTTGGGATCTAATGATTCTCTCAGACTGCCGAGTTCTGAGGAAGAATTCTGGAGAAAAAATATCATGTCTTTAGCGTCTGAGCTCTTGAAATCTGGATGTGATGGGTTGATAAAATCCACTTCCCACAGGATTATCAGCAGAAAGCACGCCAGTTAGTAAGGAATAAAACACTTGGAGTTGTGCTGTTATAGGAAAAATAATCAGTAACGGCGCCAGATGTTCAGCGGAGCTGCTGTCATGCTGTAACCCTAAAGTTGATAATTTTCCAATAATATGTTCCGAAGTGTTTTATTTGCCAAGGATGCACATTTTTCATTTCTTAAAGAACATAGATTTTTATCCTTTTATAGCTACATTTAATGGTCAGGAAAGAAACTAAGACTAGGCCTAAGACTAAGACTTTCAGTTCACAGCTTTGCCTCTGACTCTTACATGGCACTGGAACTGGAGGCTTTAAAACGTGTAAAGGTTCTGTACAAAATGTTAACGTGATTTTAATGTAATCGACTGATACAAAAATACCAACAATGCCTGTGATGTCACGGAAACATTTTACAGACGTGTCACAACGTTGAAATGATCTCGTCGTATTTCCCAGCTGTAATTATGAGTTAATCAGTGTTAAAGAAATACTTAGAATACCAACATTTCTCTATGAATTCATTATTTATTGCGATTTCAGTATCCTCGTGCAATATTCCAGCCTTAACGTGACCAATGTTGTATGACTGGAGTTGGGTTTTTTTTGTTTTTTTTTCCGTTTGTAAAGAACTAATTTATAAGCTGCTCAAAGATAACACTTACAATAACTGTCTTGAACCAGGATTCCTGCCTTTTGGCCTATAGCTTGCTCGGTGTCTCTGATCTTCGAGCAGGTTCCCACACCCAGCGTAAGTCAGTGTAATCCTCTCTGCAGGGATCCCATGTATCCGAGATCGGCGGAATCAAAGGTGCTTGTGATCGGACCGTTCTCGTAGCTTTAATTAAGAAGAGCTTTGAACGAGGCAAAGACGGAAACTTTTAACTCAAGACCTGAATTCTGCTGCGTTCAATGCAGCTCTACTTCAAAAGAAGATTGTGCGCCGATGGCTGGATTAAAGGCCAAGGGTGTCTCTTAAAGAAGCTGACCAATAGATGTCCAAATTAGTGGACGCTTTTAGCCTAATTAGTGAACAAGGATAATATTGATCGTGTCCTTCTTGATGGTTGTTCCAATTGGTACACGCCGTCTTTGTGATCCGCCTCTGTATTTAAATGAAATAGATGAACCATGATGACACAGTTAGAGGACTAGTTTGGTGAAAGGTCAAACTTATGCCTTATGCTCTTTATTTATTGGAGCATTTTAATTGTTGGTGCGTTACAAGCCACTAGAATAGCATCAATTCTTCGCCATTCTTCCAGAAGATTTTCCCTCGGTTGGCGTTTTGATGCTGGTAGTGCAGAGCGCTGTCCAACACATCGCTCCAAACTCTCCCATAACCGTTCAATGGGGTTTTCGGGACTGTGAAGGCCATAGCATCTCCTTTATCATCATTTCCATCCAAGTGATTCCTTGTGCACGGATGGAGGCGGAGTCATCTTGGAAGAGACCACGCCCCATCAGGATGGAAACGTTTCATCGTAAATCATAAAGGCGATCATCAGAACTTCGAGTTGATTTGCAGTGGCGCTTTACTCTAAGAGAACATCACACAGACACTGATGATGGATTTAGTTCACTACCATTTTGTTTATTGGCCTAAATAATATGAAAAAAAACCCTAAATATATAAAGAAAAAAAAGGTTGGGAACTTATATAGGCTAAAGCTACATGTCTTTGGGTGGTGTCTGCATCATTGGGGCAGGTATCGACATGGAAATATCGATTTGCTCATCGCTCCAGAAAGTTCATCTCGGTTCATCCCTAAATACAGAGTCATGTGACTGAAGCAGTGGAGCTTCCTGTTCCGCAGAGTTGTGTGAAATATGTAGCACAGGGAAACTTCTCTTCTCTTCTCTTCTCTCCTCTCCTCTCTTCTCCTCTCTTCTCTTCTCTTTACTCCTTCTTGTGGCTTCTGAGCTTCTCTATTCTGGTCTTTTCTTCTCTTTAATTCCCTTTCTTTTCTCTTCACATTTCATCTCTTCTGTTCTTCTCTTCTTTTCTTCTCTCCGCTTATCGTTACATCTCTTCTTGTGTTTTTCTCTTTTTTTCTGTTCTTTTCTTGCCTTCTCATTTTCATCTCGTCTCCTCTCTTCCTTTCTTGTCTCATCACTTATGGCCTTCTCTTCTCTCCTCTCCTTGTTCTTTTTTTGTTTCCCCTTGTCTTTTCTTCTCATCGTTTCTCTTCTGTTCGATTCTCATTTCTTCTCTTATTTTCTTGTCCTCGACTCTCGTCCCATCTCCTTTTTTTCTCTTCTTGCCTTGTCTTATATGTTCTTCTCTCCTTTTTTCTTCTCTTCTCCTCTCCTCTCCCTCTTTTAGCCTGTACCACTGCGTTCCCCGAGATGGTTTGAAATAGACGGGTAAGCACATGGCAGAGGCAGCAGGAAGCAAACACACCCCCTCTGTTCTCATTCAGCCACAGTGCAAAAATGCTGCTTCAGACGTGACCCTGCGCAGCACTCGCTCATGATTCAGTGAGGAAGTTCAGATTTTGTCTTGATGTCATTTCCGTCGTGGAAGTCCATTTATGTGGACAGCTCGTCCAGGAAAGACTCTTTCTTTCACCGAAAAATAAAAAATAAAATACATTTTCACCAAAAGAACCAGTGAGTTGGTGGAGAAAGAAAATGATTAGAATGTCCTGTTAATTTTAATTAGTTTTTTAGAGTAATTACTCGAAATGATTAGTTGAATTCCTGGTTACTTAAAATGAGAAATATAATTGCGGCAGACAGTAATTGGCCAGTCTGGGACTGATGCTTATTGTAGTCCACTGTAGTTGCCATGCTTCATTGTTTGACTTTGGCAACGGTTCAGCTTTTAGACTACAGCAAACACACACACACGCACACACAAGCAACGCTCTGTTCACCACATTGTAATCAGTGGCCATTTGAATGTCTGGTAGAAAAGATCAGCTTGTCCTCTTCAACCTCTTCAAGTCTCTGATGATCCGGAGGAAAACCGTGCCATCAAGAGCAAAACATCTCCACGCCATCAAAAACATCAAAAACACCCTACAGCTCAAAGAACATTCTGTTTCCATAAGACTAGTACATATATTGTAGTAACAGCCATGGATGAACACGCAAACTCATTTTGATATACTCAGTCTGTGTTTTTGGATCAGAAGCAGCTTTTTACTTTTTAGACTGTTTATCATTATCCTCTTTATTTTTGTGGAACAAATGTGTTTGCATTGATTCAGCTTCCTACTCTGGTCAGTTTTTAACTATTTTTCAGAGTTTGTATTCTCACAGAGGTTTTAACTTCCTCCCATTTAGTAAAAATCTGCAGCGCTATTTTGTCTTTTTCACATCCACAAAGACAAATACAGTGTCGCTTTACATAGCTATGCAGTTCGTTACATAATCATAGTATTGGTATATACGGTAGGCATGTAACATATTATACAATTCACGATTTCATCTGATTCACGATACTGGGTTCACGGTTCAATTTTTCCACCATATATTTAAAAAAAAAAATCTGTTATAAAAAATTCCAATTCTTTATTAACTTAAATATTTCTTTTGTTAAATAAAATGACAAAGTTTCATTTTCTGAATAACCAACAATAATTATTTCCAATCATTTGTAAAGATGAAGTGAAATATAATAGCGTGTTAGCTCAAATATTCCTTTAGATAACTTTTTCTTGACAATTGAAAAAGCTTAAACGTAAAACAACTCCCTCCATTTGCTTCTCTTTTCTTTTTGTTTGTCTTCCTGGCTATTGTACGTTATTGCATCCTCTGCTGTCTAAAGAACGAAAAACTTACAGCTAGGGAAAACTGAGAGATGCATTGCGGTTCATTATTCTTTCCATCAATTTGAAAAATCTTCGCAAATCTGTATCGCAATTTATCAATGCACAGTTTATGGTTACACGGCTAATATATGGCTTTCGCGATATTAAACACTGCAAAATATTATAACATCAACTCTGCATATTACTCCGCAACCCCAGGTAAGTACAAGCTGAACGTGCGTATAATAATTAGCACTTGAAATAACACTTGATATTTGTGTTACAGGTCACAGCTAAACAAAACAGTTTAGAAATTTTGGAGTATTGAAAATATCACTTTGGCATTGGATGTATGTTTACTTTAGATGGGAAATTCCTGATTCTAGTTTAGAAACAAGAAACATTTTTTTAAGGATGAAGAGAAAAACACAACAGTTAAAGCTGCTGATTTTGTTACATTTATCCCATAAAGACCAGGAGATTATTGTCATATGTTATTGTTCATCTCGCTACTCAGTTGTGTCTCACAAGAACCGTTTTGAACACTGCTGCTTTTGTCATTGGTAGTTTCATCCAGATAAGCAGAAACCTGGCCTGTCAGAAGTGGAGGCGGGGCTACAGCTGCAGAGGTTCATAGACGTGGATCAGGCCTGGAAGATCCTGAGCAACGAGGGGAGTAGGAGAGAGTTTGACCTACAGCTGCGTGGTAGGAAACAAGGATGCATGGTGTCATCAACTTCCCAGTGTATTGACAATATACAGTTTGAAGCTCCTTGGTAGTTTATAAAAGGAGCACTTTTCGGACCAGACAGGAATGAACCTGAGCTTCACTAAACATGAGAGCAGGAACCTGGTTTCTTTTCCAGGAATAATCTAACAAAGAGATGTCATAAGTGAGGAATAATTCACCCGTCGGTATGCAGTTATCGGAAAATAATCAACGACCGGTGCGGCAGCATGTCTCAAACGCTTTATTCCTCTTATGCGACAGTAATTTCTCAAAAATAATTTTTTTTATTTACATTACACTTTTGATCCATTTATTGTTATGTGGACCACCTGTAAAGTTCGTGTCATGGCTTAAATTATAACCACTATAAACAATCGTTCCCTTACGTTCTCTTAAATTATAAGAGAGAAAAACTCGCCTCTGGCATGAAGACTTTCCTGTGACACAAGAGACTCGTGATGATCGCCAGCTCTGGGTGGAGTTATGAGTCACTCGTTCAGAAAGGTCGGATGAGAAAGGCCAGGTTGTTAACTAGGCCAATTCAAAGAACATAATTATTTTGCATCTGATTTGTTGTTGTCGTTGTTAAACAGCAACAATAATATCGTCAGCTTACATGCCATTCGGCGCCGAGTTAGTGAAGCACTGAGCAAGAATTTGACTGACAGCTACTCAGGAAAGACTGTAAAAGGCAGAAATGTGGAATTAGAGGTGGAGGTTGTGGGAAACATAGCACATTTAAAGATGTGCAGCATAACAGTCGCCCTCTGGAAGAGAGAAAGAGAGAGGGAGGGGGAACAAGAGAGAGAGAGAGAAATGTAGGTCAGGTCTATCACACATGGCCTATTCTTATATGAAGTGATAGGCTGTGTCTCTCCCCACTTGCCTGAGGAAAGAGCTCCCCTAGTCCTCCATTACGAGCTTCAATAAATGTACACGCAGGGCGCGGTGCACCGTCAGGGCGGGGGCCGTCTTTAGGGATGGGCATACTCCACATGCCCTATTTTTATTTATTTTTAATCTGGCTTTATGAGAGTTTGTTGGAAAATGATTTAGAATCAAATCTGAATGAATAGTTATTGATATATATGAAATAATGCATGACATCAAATCATAATAACCAGTTGCTCTGTGCCACTCTGAGGTATTAGTTTGAAGGTTACAGGTAGTAACTACTCTGATTGCAGCTCTGAGAGCGCGTGATGGATTCGGCTGTAATTAACGCTCGGATTGATTCGGGCTTGTTAATCCGGGCCTAACCGAAGCCTGCAGTGGTTTTGCTCCACAGCTAAATGTGAGTAGTTATTGATCTCAGCTTCAGTGGCTCGAGTGGAAGAGCACAGCGTTGTTGTTTAAGCCAGACACTGTTTTCAGCGCTGAGAATGTTCAGGTCTTTTAATATTCACTCAGTTATGCAAGTCATGAATATTTAAATGAGCTGTTCTTTATCGATGAGCATGAAGCAATGGGATGTTCGTTATACACTATTATACAACAGTTTGTTCCAGTCCACTAATTTGATTGGTCGAGCAGCGTTCCAAGAGCGCTGATATTTCATGATGACAGCACTGGGACGTTTCGCTGCGCGTATCACTTCACTCGTCTTACTGTGGTAGGGTCAGCGAGCTCAACAGCGGACATGGCAAATAATAATTTTCAGGAATATAACTATTGACTTGTAATGTCAGTGCTCATCAGATGAATATGAAAAGGAAGAAGGGATGTCAGTTTTACCAGAAGCATCTTTAATGGGAACGTACAAATTAACGTGAGCTAGCTAGCCAGCTAACAGAGTGAGTGTAGTTTCTATGTAATCTATATCTCACTAACGGAGCAGAAATAAACAGAATGTTTGGCCATATTGTGTCTGAAACGTCGCCTACTTGATATTCATTTCTTGTTTATAGAACTGTCATATTAAAGCAATATCGCATGAGCAAGAGTACGATTATACCGAATACCATAAATGTGGCCCAATCATAGCCATGCTGATATTCATAATAACCACATTCTTCTAGGAAGAAGCAACATCAAGCAAGAGGCATAGACTTCAAGCTTTCCTCTTTTTTCACGTTTCTCTGTCCTTTCCCATTTATGCGATTTAGCGTTTTCCCTGAAAAATTGGTCTGCAGATTTTTTTGCAAATCTTCTTCTTCGCCTCTATAAAATCACTTTGCGTACTTCTGTTAGTACACGTCCATGTAGTACGCTTAACACACAGACTCGCGTAGTACGTGAATTTCCACAGTGCTGTGTTGTCTCAAATCGAACACAGTTTGTGCACTTACCAGAAATAATGATCGCAACATTTCACTGCGATCGTCACATTTCCCGCCCCAAAATATCTGCCTGCTCACCTCGTAAATATAAACTTGTTTTTCCACTTCTGTGTGTGGCCCGTTTCATGAAACGTGGATATTAAGTTGCCGTCGGCGCCGACGACATGCCCTCCTCCAACTAGCTGAAAATAGGATGGTGATCCCTCTAATTCCGGTAAGTAGCCAAGATGGCGACCACTGAGGGTGAGAAGTGTCCAGCGTTTTACACTCAACGTTTTGACCCACATGAGTACACCATCCGGGTTCTCAGTGCACTGCATGTTCCCATACTCAAAATAGTGTAAGAACGCGAATTGATAGATTATTTTGGGATTTTTTATCATTGTACTCTTGTGAAAATGCGCTTGATGAGCATCACATTCCAGATTTAGTCCGCTTTGCTGTTGTAATAAGCGCCACTCTGCGAAGGCTTTCCACGAGCATGGCTGTGGATTTCAGTTACCAGAGCATTAATGAGGTCAGGCACTGACCCTAGGTGAGGAGGTCTGTGGTGCGGTCAGTGTTCCAGATCATCCTGAAAGTGTTCAGTGGGGTTGAGGTCACGGCTCTGTACAGGTCACTCGACTTCTTCCACTTCAACCTTAACATGTCTTCATGGAGCTGGCTTTGTGGCCTCTTGGTTCCAGTGAAGGGAAACTGGAATGTTGCATCATACAAAGACATCCTATACAATTCTGTGCCTCCATCTTTGTGGCACCAGTTTGAGGAAGAACCACACGTTGGTCAGGAGTACACAAACTTTTGGCCATATAGTGTATTTTAAAACTTTGTGCTGACTCTGATTTCTGAACTGCATATGTAATGATGTAAAGCCAGTGTGTCAACATCTGTCCGTTATTTATTTCTGTGTTTGTGTGCATGTCTACGTTTGGTTTGAATAATTGGCTCGGCCGAGCCTTTCTTTCTTTCTCTCTTTTTATCTCGGGCTATCGCGCACTCGTCTTCGTAATTACTCATCGTTTTAGCTGTCAGCATCCTCTCATCGCCAAATAAACACTGGCCGTGACAGCACTGCTCTTCGGGCCCATTTCTTACGATCGCTCTCATCCAGAACCAGAACTCGCTGACCCGTGTGGACCTGCGCCGACACCGCTGTACCATCAAACCTCTTATTGGAGATTAATGGTCTCTCTGTTGTCCACAGATCTGTCACGTTTAGCTTATAAGCCTGTCTTGATTGATCCAGACTCATATACTGAGTATGTACTGCATTCTTATTTACTCTAATGACTATTTATTGAGTACCGGGCATCGTTTACGTTGACCAATCAACTGCTTTTGTGTGAATACAAATGTGAATTCTGTTCATCCAAACAGTCAAGGCTGGATTGACAGTCGAGTTCTAATGTTTACGTCCGAGCCAAAAGATTTTCATTTCCGTTATTAAAAAAAAAAGCTAAGCGTTATTACTTACGAGCTTGTCCCGATAAGTTTTCGTTTCTATAGTAACAGCTAATTCAAAGAAGCTTGCTCTACATAAACAGATAAAAAAAAACCAAACAAACATGTGTAGTCATTAATATGATGGTGTTTTCAGTCTGGAGATGTTAGTTTAGCATTTATGGAAGCAATCTGCGGTGTCAGACACGGGAAGTCTTCAGGACTGAGGGCTTATTTGCAGATGAAATGTAACTATAAATGGATAAACACATGTAATAAGTAAAACAATCGTTTCCTAAATCGTTAGCAAATTACTGTGGAGTAAGAGCAATAAAACACATGTGGGCTGTTGAGAAAATAATCGACTTCAGGGTGGTCTGTGTTCAGCTGTATCACATCACTGCGTCTTTGATTATCTTCCTATCGTACAGCGTACAGCGTATTTCTCCTTACATACTGTTTACTTAGCCAAACCCACAAAACTATCCAGCGATGGCATGTGATGACACATTTTGCTAATGGATGTGTACCATACGTTGCTTTAGGAGCCCGCAAGTTATAGTTATAGCACATGGCAGAGCTGCTGTAAAATGAGTCTTAGAGTAAAGAAAATATGTCATATAAAGTGTTTTTGCATGAATTCACTGTTAAACCTTTTTTTTTCCCCATTATGGAATGTTTAGAAAAGACTACCCAAGATCCTGTGGCATATATTAATCGTTATGTTCTTCAAAGATCCACGGTGATAAATATGCACGGTGCCTTGATGGGTTAACGAGTACGTTTCACTAATTTGATCGCCGTACATGCGAAATACGTTTCCGACGAGCCTTTTGTTCGACACGTTTTTCTCATCCGCACCTCGAACCACTTTTTTTTTTTTTTTTTTGACGGCCCGGGAATTAACGGTGCAAATTTCTTTACCATACTTTAAAAATGATATGCAGCCCAAACTGTAATGGCGTGCACTCGGGGCACTCTCCGGGCTAATTAAAGGCAAACATGTTGAAAAGTGGCACAGGACGTGCTAATTACCGTTCTCTCACAACGGCTGAGGGTTCCCCCCCCCTTTCTTTCCAGGACGTGTTACATCTCGGGCTTTCATTCCCTCTCGTTTTTTGCTCCTGTGACAATTAATTGTCATGTTTCATATTTTCATATTCAAGACACTATTTTTCACACCATTAATATATATTCAGATTTTGCGACAGCTCTTTTTTGGCAGGGCCTTGTGGGATTGTGTGCAGGCTCCTGGTGCTGTGCTGTCTCTTTATCCCGGGGATCCTTTCTTTCTCTTTGTTTTTGGTGTGTTCAGATGAATGGCTGAAGCACACGATGATGTTTCACGACGGTTTTCTCTAGTAAAGTTCTTCCTGTGCTGGTTTCTTTGACGCCAAGATTTGAGAAACTTTTGAGGAACTTCAGAAGGAGAACTACATAGTTCCTCGGTTCACTTCAGCTACACAAGGATTATATACGTGTTCCTCTAATGTAAATCTCTGTGTAGCAGAACCATTTTGTCAGTTGTGGCACGGCGACTTCAATATAAAATAAGTAATACTATATAACCACGGTGCGGTATAACGCGTCACTACCCCGACGGTGATTACTTTCCTATAACAGCATATCCTGAAGTGTTACATTTGATGATGTGAAATGTCCATATTCTTTTAAGATATCAAAGTTTCAGTCAATATTGATATATTTATATTGGGTTCTGGCAATGATTCAGTCTTAATCCTGTGTGTTTGTGTAGCACATGAACTGAAACAAAGCTGGCCAGTGGATGCCTGTGTCACGCCGGAGGACATGAACTGGGACAGCGGTGAGTAAAGCTGCACGAGGAATTCAAAGATCCAGGTCTTACAGCTACAGTCGAGATTTACGCTTGTGCACATTAGCTCGATATGGACAGAAAATGCATGTTGGACCTATCTATGACCGACAGGAATATTTGTCCTGAATCCCAAATGACTTTCCGTTCACTACTTCATCTAGGATATGTAATAAAATTGCCATTTGTACCGCACATCATTTAATACTCAGCAACAGTCGAATATACAGAGTAATCTAATGATGTCATCGGCGCAAACGTTTCCCACACATTAGTCCTGCTGGTCATGAATGAAGCAATTTCAACTGCGTTGTTTTGTTTTCCTCGCTTTTAAGCCGTTCTGTTATCGCAGCCTTTCAGCATGTGTCTGTTTTCGAAACTCACATTGCCATGATGATGAAAGAACCTTTATTAACGCTGTAAGTGTTCTGCCTAGGTGTAGCTCAGGGCTGTCCGATATGAAGCTTGCAGAGGGAACTCGAGATTGCCAGGACGGATGTGAACTGCCTTCTGCACATGCAGGACATGCTCATGGATGGATTCATTTCTGTGCTTCCATTATTGGTGTAATGTCCGTTCATCAGATGATTATACACGTATACGTGATTATACAGTGTTGCTATGATCACGTCATTATTCCGTTCGAATAATATTTTTCATTCTAATTACATTAAATCATTAGGGCGGCACGGTGGTGCAGTGGTTAGCACTGTCGCCTCACAGCAAGAAGGTCCTGGGTTCGATCCCCGGGTC
>JAQQZX010000002.1:21784984-21795749 GCA_030068355.1 Notoglanidium maculatum
TGGCTGTTTGTCTGTGTTGGCCCTGTGGTGGACTGGTGACCTGCCCAGGGTGTACCCCGCCTCTCACCTGAAGATGCAGGGATTGGCTCCAGCTTCCCCGCAACCCAGACGGATAAAGCGCTATAGATAATGGATGGATGGCTGGATGATATAATCAGTATTATTTATGGATGTTGTTTATAAAATCGTGATACTGTGACCAATGTCAGTCATAAAAGATTTCGAGTGACGAGATGGTTAACCAGTTCTGCTTTGGAGCCTTTTGAGAACCGGCCTGCATTTCGACAGGTTTGTGAACCGTACGTTACGTAGCAGGAGTTGGGGTTATTTCGATGGAAATATTATCAGGGTAACATTTGTATGAAAAACATGACAGAGTGCATCTGCTTTGCTTTTTTTTTTAAAATGTACTTTTGAAGTCATTACATCTCGTATTTGAAGGGTGTCTGCATCAACCAACAGCAAACAGCATTCATAACAGACGAGATGTTCCAGCCCCTCCCACAGCCACTGACTCAACTTTGGAAGCAGGAATTTTGTGGTTCGGTGCTGGTGCCAGCTTTCTGGTGCCAGATGTGATAGAGGAGTTACTGAAGGAGTTACCATGCCTAAGTTCATTATTTCTTATAACAGTACATCTGTAAAGGTTTTGATCCTTGTACAAAACAGCTATTTGCATAACATTTTTCGTTATTAAATTACAAAGTCATCCGTTTATAGTAACTTTTAATGTTGCAGAAATGTCCATGAAACTAATTAGTTCATGTTATCACTTATAATCAGCCATAGCACCTATAAAGTCTTTCCCTGAAGAGCCTCTCTTTTTCTCTCTCTGCACATGAGAACGCAGTTTGTCATGTTACAGAAAAAAACCCATTAAGACTTTCATGAGCCAGAATACTTCAAGTTACAGTTTTACTTCTGATTGTTACAAAGCATTGACACTGGAAACTCCTTCCAAAAATGGTAAATAAGAATGTCCTCATAGAGAACGTCAGTGATTATACATGTTTTTGCCTTACAAGACCCCGTGAAGGTTGTTACTATGGAAATAATAATGTATGGGAACTATTGTCTGAGGCACTGTTATAGAAAATGAATCAACACCTTCTGGCCAATCAGAATTGAGAATTCAGCAGTACTTTTGTGTAATAATTATTAAGTCTTGGGGACATAATTACATAAGCATATTATTCAGAAAGAATAATGAAACAAGATAGGTTAAGGTCTAGATCTGTGTGTGTGTGTGTGTGTGTGTGTGTGTGTGTGTGTGTGTGTGTGTGTGTGTGTGTGTGTGTGTGTGTGTGTGAGACACAATCCCCCATCCCCTCTGAAGGTCCCTGGTCCTCAGAGCTAACTTGTTGACTAACATGTTGTGGCTCTTTTCTCCACTCGGCACTTGGTGCAATAAAGCTACTTGAGTCGAGAGGGGGACATTTATCCTGGAGGCCTCTTGAAGCTACTCGAGCAGAAAGACGCAACCCCTGTCTCACTTTCTTTCTCTCTCTCTGTGTCTTGTTCCACATTTTTAATGAGCTCCTTCTCAGTCAGTCTAGGCTGGCCGGCTCTGTCCTCTCTGCTGGCTGAAAGGGGATTTGTCCTCATTAAGAGGCTGCCGAGCTGTATGATAGTCCACTCAGGGTACGTATTCGTTTTTAATCACTTTGCACAGGAGCAAAAATCTACGACCAGGTCAAGATGTGGTGGAGAGGTGGAGACGGAAATAAAAGAAACGTCTCACACTTATCCTGTTTCCACTAGAATAACATAAACCTAAATCCTTGTTACGTGGGAGTTAGTGAGGGTTAGAGTGTGTGGAGTTTCACATGTTCTTATAGTGTCAACATGGGTTTTCTTCGGGGTTCTCGGGTTTCCTCCAACCTGCCACCATGCAGGTATGTGGATTGGCACCTCTCAATAGCATTTGAAGGTGATGGTGATGGAGTGGTTACTGAAGATGAATGAATGAATAATGAATCATGTGTAATGTATGTCATTTCTTTTCCCCGTAAGGTTACTTACTATTAACTCAAAACTATTACTCGGCACAAGTACTGTGTTTTTTGTTTTGGTTTTTGTTAAAACTGTGTTTTAAACACAGTTAAAGTAAAAATCTAAACATGGCTTCTCACTGTTAGGTCACTTCTTATATCTGACCCTAAAGGCTACATCCTAAATCCTCTCTTATCTAGTGTACGATCTTGCGTCACTCGTCCCTTCACGAAGACTCTAAATCACGCTCATCTTTAAGATTTCATGCACATGTTTCCAAAAGCTGTCCATTCATGTCGTCCTTGTTCCGTCTTTGTTCTCCGCTCCAGCGTTCAAAGTGTTGAAGGTTTTTTTGTTGTTGTTGTTTGTGTTTTGAGAGCTACTGAAGTGAGACATGGGCCCTTGTTTGTATTCGTCTGTCTCTCTCTCACTCTTTTTCTGCTTCTCCCTCGATCACTTCTCTCTTCATCATGAAAAGAAGCGACTCCTCCTCTGTCCTCAGCCCCCTTTGCAATTACCCCTTCGCTGCTTCTGTATGCGTTCAAGCGCCTCTGAAAAGGGCCCACTTTTCTTCTCCTTTCAAGCTATATTTCATTGTTGATGCCAGTGGGCTGTGTCTATTTATTCGGAGGGTAATTGGGGAGAGAAACAAGTAGCTGCTGAAGTGCATCCACTTATCTCACTCCTCTTTTTCGAGCGCGCCCGAGCATCTCGGTGGGCTGGACAAAATGCCCATAATGTCTATTTTATACCCAGGTACACAAACACAATGTGGGTGCTGGTTGCACATTGTGCGTGCCGCTGTTCGAACCCGTCTCCAAACGCAGAGTTTCGCACCAGGGCTGGCCCAGGGCCCTCTTTTCTCCGCTCTTTTTTTTCTTGAAAAGCCCTCCCTCCCTCGTTTAGCGCAGTATAATCTAATGATTTCTCTTACACCTCTCTTATTTAACACTGTCACAGAAAAGCAAAGAATCGGCCATTTATAATTTACATGTCATTTGCTGCCTCATATTGTGTGAAATTTAATTACAGGGCCGGAGGCTCACAATGCGGCATTGATGTGAGCCGGGCGGCCGCTCCTCTCGCCGCCTTCCCTTTTTCATCTCTTCACCTTCTGCTGTACCCATCAATCCCCCCTCCTTTCTCTCCTTCTTTCACGCCTTTGTGAGGAAAATGAGAGAAGTTGACCCCTCATTTTCATTGAAAAATCTAAATGGGGGGGACATCATATAAAAGATTCCTTTCCTTTAGAGGCCATTTCATTCAGCGCTTTTATCTCAATAGAATAAACTGATATTTTTTGGGGCTGGGGTAGCGAATTGGAAAAAGTGAATATTTCTGGTAGCCACCAAAGCATGGTTTATTAAAACCGAAAAAAAAGAAGGCATTAGCATAAGTACTAATAGTCACAGGTGGTTCGGCTGCTGATCTTGTTTTTTGTAGCCCTTGATCACTAGACATCAATTGCATCGTAGCAAAGGACTGCGTGTGTGTGTGTGTGTGTGTGTGTGTGTTAGTGTGTAGGCAAGGGAGGGGGAATTTCTAAAAAGGGAGGGTTTCTTTTCAGCACTGGCCTACGGAATCTCTAATGGCGTATTATTCAACATTTTAGTCAGTTTCTGAAAGTTTCCTTTAAATCAAAGACGCCGCCGCGACGTAATTGCAGGCTGCTGTGCCTCCTGTGGCGCGAATCGCAGGACTGTAATCCTCCTGACAACGGCGGCTCGGCTCTCAGCCCGGCACCGGAGTCGGAATTAAGAGGATGAAGAGGATAATTATTAGATTCTGAAACAGTTTCACAGCAAAAAAAAAAAAAAAAAAAACTGTTGTTATTCACAGCTACAAGACGTGCTTATGACTCTCGTTTAAGACCTGCGTCTGATTAATGAGTTTCTTCTGCTTTTTTTTATACAGCGCTGACTAAAAGATGACAGAAAATATCACCCTGGAGTTCAGAGAGATAAGGATGAAACATTTTGATTACATCGTGTAATTAACGTTGATGAGGATGAATACCATTTTTTCAAAATACCAGATTCTTTTACCAGAAAATACCAGATTTTCTCAGACCATGATCTGCTGGAGTGAGGGCCTGTTACGCTCGGTGCGCAAACGATTTTGTTCACATGGTTTATGTAGCAGTGGTGTAAAACACTTGGATCTGATTGGTCAGAAGGTGGTGATTCATTTTCTATAAAAGCAGCTCTGAAAGTAGTTCCAGCTGCAAGGCAAATCAGGGGTTTATATTAATGCGCTTATTCTAATACATTATTATTTCAGTATTAACAATGTACACGAGAACTTCTTTGGCCAGGACTCCACATGACCGGATTAAAAAGCCTGTATAATCCATCTGTATAATCTGAATAGCGTTTTGCGAGATGTTTATTTAGCATTTTTGGAAGGAGTCTCAGCATCGGTGCTTCATAACAGTCTGAAGTAACTAAAAAAACTTTTAGAATGGAAAGCTTTGCAATTTCTCAGTAACATGAAAATGTGAGAGACTGGTTAGGGAACGGTTGTTTCCAGTTAAAATGTGATAATAGGAACTAACTTGTTTTACAACGTGTTGTAGTTCCACAACAATAGTAACTATAAATGAATAAAAAGTTCAACGTGTCGTTTTTTAATCGATTAAAAAAAGATTTTAATTGAATTTTCAACGGTCTCAAATTGCTGTGCTTTAAAAGGAAGAAAACTTTGGAATGAGGAAAATAATCCTTCATGATGGTAAAAATAAGATGTGTATATTCGTGTTTTACACTTACAGAACATGTGACATGATACATCAGTGTATCTGTTCTACATTAAATATTCTTTGATCTGATTCCTATTTACACTGTACATTAGAATGATTCCTAAACCGAGGGATGCTACTCGTCCTACTCATACCTCTGTGTTGTGTGTTTCACGCTTATATACACAAACACACACACACACACAAGCGTGTCACCAGCAGCTGTAGGCAACAGTCAAGAGCTACTTAGCATAACACTTGATCCTTTTGGAGAGCATGCGAAATTAACGCGGCTCTCACCAGAGCGTCCGTCTTTAAAGCTAGCAGGACAGGAGGAAGAAAAAATCTGGGCGTTTCGTCGTTTCAGACCAAGTTTCACTGTATTTTAAGGTACATTTGAGCTTGATTAAAGACAACAGTTATGTACAGAGTTACTTAAAGGCGGTGGAATGGATTAAAAAAGGCAGACACATACCAAAGAAAACAAAAGTTTTCTTCTTAGAAGGAAATATTTGAATTGAGTCTCATAAGATTTTTCTGAATTAATGCAAATACGTCACTCTTCCTTTGACATATTGCTTTCATATGTATCATTTGTGTCTACTGATTTTTAACTCTTATCACCCCATACCATGCACTGGATTATCATACCAGTCAGATGTGTGCTCCTGACTGAAAAAATTTTTTTTTCGGAGATGCTGTTTGCGAGCTCCTAATAATGGAAAACTGAAAATGTTTACTCAGGTTACTCTAAAGCCATGGCGCTTTTGTGCACCATTTTGTGCTTTAGCTTGAAATATGAGTGTTCTTCAGTTGGCCTGCTTGTTAATTATTGGCCTACATGTGCTGCAGCTTACTCGCTTACTCATCTCACCCCTGAAATCCCCCTCATACTGTCGAGCAGCATGTGGGCAGAGTGTTATTTTGAGTCATCAATATGAACAATAAGGTTACCGTCTCCAAATCCGGTCGAGTAAAACTTGAAAATAAAATACAGAAACATTCTTGCAGAAAGTCAGGATGACAAACGCTTCCAGCACTCATGCTACGGCTTCCACCAGGTCATGAGCAATGTTTTAGTATGTCATGGCCTAGCTCTATTGAGCAGACCCTTTTACCATTGAAGCAGAAAAAATCCATGAGCTGCACAGATTGTGGCTGCAGTGCCCCGGCTAGCCTGGGAAGATAACTGTCTGTAGTATGGCTATGCTAACAAGATTAAGATGATCGTCAGAGGTGCTGAAGAATTAAAGTGCCTTGCTGAGTTAAAATATGTAACTAGATATGGTTTAGTGTGGAGAGTGTGGCTTAAAATGCACTCATTTTACTCAGCAAATAGCACAAAGTTATTTCATTCTCATGAGCATATGAGAAAGAAATGTGTGCTTGAGTTATTTGTGTCTTTGGAGATTCGTTATGTTCCTCATCACACCACTACGTATGCTTCTGCATTCGTAATACATGTGAAATGTGAAATGTCAAATCCATTGCCTAAAACGTTCATACACATTTCCGTTCTGCGTGCAGCTCAGAGGGAACAGTGCTCGTGATCTTAGTGCTAAAAGGTTTTATTTAGGTTAAGAATGAATGTCAGATCTCGGTAATACTGTGACACAGGTCCAACACCATCACAGTATCTGTATCTAACACTCAAAATATCTGAATTTGTAACTGGAGTTGGCTATAAAGCATTAATCATACCAATACAACAGGGTAGAGGTAGCTCAGGGGATAAGATGTTGGCCTAGTGATCAGAAGATCATGAGTTCAAATCCCAGCACTGCTAAGCTGCCTCTGCTTGAGCAGACCCCTTAACCTTAACCCTCACTTTCGTCTCAAAGGAGACATATGAAAGTTGCTCTGCATAAGGGCGTCTGCCGAATGACATAAGTGTAAATATATCTACAGAAACACTGGACCGTACTAGACAATCCCAGAAGTAGTAATGCCAACATGCTTTACGAATTCTGGCTCTAACTGTTTTTCAGTGTTTCTAACATATTTATTTGGTTGAATTTCCCCCCAAAATAAACAAATTAGTAGTCTAATTGAAACCTCAGCAGCCCTGACCAGGCAGTTACTAAGGATGAATGAATGAAAGGTATATGGTCATGTTAATGAATGTGGTCTTACTTTATCTAACAAGCTCCATATCTGAGTGCTCGCGCTCGTATGGCATTTTTCTCGCATCCCGTGGAATCCCAGTCCTGATACACAGCACCAATCTCAAGCAGATGTCCTGTGAACCTTTCTGACATGCTTTCTAAAAACAATATATTCGTAGGTCACGTTGTGTATGTCTCACATTGGAGCCTGTAGTGATGTTGTGAAAGACAAGATGAAGACGGCATGATGACAGTCTAACCTGAGGACAATACCATGCTAAATGAGTACAGCGGCTAGCTGTCTCTATAATGGAGTCCAGTTGCTAGAATTTCTTTATCCTTTTTATTATTTTTTTCTAAAGATGTTTTACAATGTTGTTTTTTTTTTTTCACACTGTGGATGGATTTGTGGGTTATCCCAACGAGATTGTAAAACTAATCAACACCTTCTGACCAATCAGATTGGAGAATTCAACATCATTGTGGTTTGCAGTTAAGCTAATTTTGGAATACAGTCATAGTTCATCTAGTTAGCATTCTTCTAAAGCCTAGCTAAATGCAAGATTCATGTTGTTTCTCATATTGCCGAACACATTATTTATGAACAAGTGCAATTATATTATTGCTATACTTTAGCAATAGCGTTAAAATTTTGCTTACTAAATTTAAAAGGAAAAAAATCTCTACATTCCACCTGTTACATTTTCATGCGACTCTACATGAGATCGAGTCATAAGGTGAATTTCGAGCATCAGGAAGTTCAATCTAAATTCCTATGAAATAAACACTTTATCAGAGTTTACACAATGAAACCCAATCCCCATCTGATTCTATATACACACTCCATATTTATCAACAGTGTGTTTCGTGACAGCTAGCTATAAGCTATAAGATATGACAGCTTTAAGCTAGTTAGAGTTATTATCTTGCTAGCTTACATTTGAGAGATTATCCTTATAGTTATCCTTAGTTTTCTCATGTTTGCTGGTTGCTTGTTGAACAACGCACTAATTTACCATCAGTAACTAAACCAGTGTGTGATTAGCGACAGACGTCTTTTTTGTGCTTTATATCTTTACTACTTTAGGTAAATTGAAATGTTTACTTTTCTAAAAATTTCTCCAATTTATGAAACATTTACCAGAGGATTTCTTTAGACTTGTTTAGATGCACAATTGCACTTTTCCTTAAGTAAACCATTTAGCTATATTTTCTGCAGGTTAAATGTAAGGTTGTACTTATTTTTTTAGATTGGTATTTGTACTTTAACTTGAGCACAGAATTGATGTACCTCTGCCATCTCTGTGTCCACGATGCAAGATACTGATTTTGGTAACACACTTAATGTGAATAATGTGTAAACGCAGCTACAATAGCCTTTCTGTCGCATTCAAGTGGCGGATCAAGTGCTTGCATAAACAAACGTTTTCGTACCTTAAAGGCAGCCTCTATAGGGCTTTCTGTGTAGAAGCACTGTAACCAAACAAGCTTAGCGTGCCTCACGTCTCGTCTTGCTCTTGTGTCACTCTCAGGTCGTCAGAGCTCAGCAGCGACCTCATAAACATTAGATTAGCATTGTGTTTTACGCCCAATTAACCCCAGGCTCAAGTCTGCAGTTTTCAGACACACACACACACGCACACAGACACACAGTTTGTAGCTTGGGCTTTTACAACTTAGCAGTGCTGTCATTAAAAGCTGTGTTCCTGTTGCTTTCACATGTTTAACATACATTAGCATTTATGCACACTTCTGCATCAGTGTTCATAGGACAGGCTGCCAAGCAGGACCGGTAGAAGTAATGAATATTCATTTTCCATAAACGGATGCTTGTTAATATTCATGTATTCCATCGAGTATTGGCCATTTTGTGCACCTGTTAAGCCTTGTTGACATCCTGCATAAAGTGAAGCCTGATTATTTACTATGTATTAAGAATTATTAGCTAGTTTAATAACTATACTAATGACTTTACACTTTTTTTTAAATTAACTTTAGGTAGCTAGACCTAGGTAGCATCCCAGAACTATTTTTGAGCTGTTATAGGAAAATAATCAGCCACAGGGTGATGTGAAGAGGATTGACTCTGTATGTTTACAAGCACGCTAGTATTCAACTACTATTCCGGATATGACAGTATTCGGAATTTGATACAAACAGCAAATTCCTCTTGGATATTCTGAATTCAACATTATTCCTGTTTTAGCATTTTTTGTTTAAGACATGTGGGATATGCCGATATTATTCAGGATTTTGGAGCATTCTTTGGCCACGTACACAGCGCATTCGAAGTATGCGTCTCATTTGGGGTTCTTACGGCAGTTGTGACATGCGGCCTCTTGCCTGTTTACGTTCACCTCTGTGCTTTGTACACAAACCAATTAGACAACAGTCTGAAATTCTGGGCTAGAGATGCATGCATGTACGCAGGAAAATTAGTGGAATATTAATTTTTATTAGCCATGTAAACAGCTTAATAGGAATATTGTCTTTTTCAGATCAAGGGCAAAAACCGGAATATTTTGTGCATGAAAATGTAGTGACTGTTAGTGCAATTTGCCCACAATTATTATTAATTAATGAAGAACTTTTAATATTTATGGTTGTGGAACCTCCACAAAGCACATTAGTTGCTGTTATAGTAGCTATAAACAGTCATTCCCTCAGTTGTGTCCCTTATTTTCCTCTTTCTTGAAGTTAATAGTGCAAAATCATGAGAGATGACACTAGAGACTCCTTCCATGAATGTCAAATAATCCTCTTTCTAAAGGTGCATTAGGTGAGATTTGCGAAAAATAGGTCTGTCTTATCGGTTTAGTTTAATGTGCTTTGAATGATTTTTCTTTACTCATTCAGCCTGTTCATGTACACAAAGCTTCTCCACCAAAACTTTTGGTGGTTCAGCAAGACTAAGCATGAGTAAGGACTGTCAGGACGTCACTTAAACACGCACTCAGACATTCAACTGCCTGAAAGCCAACTTACAACTCTGTAAACATGGAACTTCTCTTCATAATGATTTATGAGGATGTGAAGGGGTGTTAGCGGCGTGTCTATAAAATGATTGACAAGAGGCCAATCCAAATATAAACAGACATCCCAGACTGAATAGCAGGTTTCTTTTTTCAGCTACATAATACAGTTTTGTTTTTATGAGACAATGGCTTAAACGATTAGTTTTAATCAGTTTGACATACTTTTCTCCATATTATTTGTACGAGTAAGAAATGAAAAACATTGACTATTGCACCTTTAATGAAAACTTCATCATATTGATGACAAATTCTTTGTTAAACAACACATCTTGTATTGTTTATTTTTAGCTTTAGATTATGTATTTAGATTATTAGATATAACCTATGTAAACTGTTGCTATAGAAAAGATAATATCACTGTCAGAGCTGCTGCTATAGAAAATTAACCAACGTTTTTTGACCAAGCTGATTCAAGGATTTGAAAGAAGCTGTGCTTTTGGGCTGCAGTTGTACAGTAACTAGCAGTGGTTAGCTACAATCAGTTTTGTTTATTTCCATTCATTAATGAAACCCGTGTATTTAGTAGCTAGCATTTAGTATACAATTAGTCGTTAATGTCAGTGTTTGTTTTGTAATCTATTTTGAGATTTGTGGAAGTAAAATGAACAGTTTTTTTGAATAGCACAGGTTGTTATTAGCACTAGTAATGCTTGTGTGCTCAGCCTGTGTGTGTTTCACTGTGTGCTTGAGTGTGTGTGACAGCGGGAGTGTAATCCCCCTTCAGATATGTTGTCGTAGTACATTGTGTGTAGCGTTTGTGAGGCCAGGATATTGAATGTGAAGGCACCATTTAAACAAGCTTCCCTCTTCAGTGCTTGTGTGTGTGTGTGTGTGTGTGTGTATGTGTGTATGTGTGTGTGTGTGTGTGTGTGTGTGTGTGTGTGTGGCGTTTTAAG
>JAQQZX010000002.1:21803635-21815418 GCA_030068355.1 Notoglanidium maculatum
TTTTTTTGTCTGTCTCTGTATAGATATATATATATAGAGAGAGAGAGAGAGAGAGAGAGAGAGAGAGAGAGAGAGAGAGAGAGAGAGAGAGAGAGGGAGAGAGAGAGAATAAAATCCTGTACACTAACCAGAAATAATAACTAACAGCTAGTTATTTTGCACCTTCTTGTGTTCCACATACTACTCTCTTCACGTCACAATCAGTCTGCAATTAAAATTTTAAACTGTGATTTAAAAATCTACTTTCCCAACTAGTGGCCTAGTTTGTTATTGAGCTATGTCACAGCGCATAAAGTCATAAAGGATAGATTGCTAAGGAGATTCCCAATAATTGCATAACATTTTAGGCCAGTGCAGCTGGGTAGTTCAGTGACAAAAACCTTATTAACTTAAATAGAATATTGTGAATTATTTCAAAGTTTTGATAGACACATACTGTACTACAGAATATGTATATAAATAACACGCTGGAGAGTGCTATTATGTGAAATTAATCAGCAACGTGGCAGATGAAAGAAACACATTGTTCTTTAATAAATGAAATTTATGATACCTGAAAAACAAGTCAGTTTCTGTTATCACTTACATTATAGCAGCTAAGAACAGCTTTTTTCCTTACCAGCCTCATTTTCTCTCTCTTGCCGTCCGTGTCAGGACGATTACAGCTGTTATACAGCTGTGATACTAGAGAATCCTTCCGTAAACATCACCACATTAGCAATTTTTAACAGCTTTTAAACCATTTATGTCGCTCATCATACAAATCGCTGCGTAAGTTAGTAGATATATATAGAAACTATAATGTATAGATGTAGACCCTGTTTACACTTGGTTTTAAAAAGCATCCTGGACGATCAGATTACAAGTGGACGGCGCTAAATACAAGTGTAACCAAGACACATTCACTCAAACCACTTTCCGAGATGGTCTGGAGCACATTTGATCACATACCTTTTGTAGTGTAAATGCTAACACGTCCTGATGTGTAACAAGGAAAATATGTGATTAATGCAGGATGTGGTGGTTGTTTTGGTGGCAGTGCACCAACCGTCAAAGAAATGCAGAGGTACCCTGATGTACATGGTGGAAGTTCAAGAAAATTGCGGGTTTAACATTTTTAACATAACTGTGGCGCTTTGACCTTCTTGCGGAAGTGACATAGGCAGTTATGAAATCTGAACACAAGTGTTCAGCTGGACACCTTGGAGACACATGCTAGACACAGGTGTAAACGGTGATGTGTCTCGGCTGTCCACTTTTGACCCATCACCCAAAATGCATTTTAAAACATTTTAAATGTGTAATCAGGGCCAATCAGAAGGTAAAACCAAGTGTAAACAGGGCCATATATATCGGAACAGATGCAATAATATAAACCGGTTATCACAATTGATAATTCAACAGCAGTATGATATAATACATAACATGGCATAACATTAAACAATTTGCATGCCTCTCTCTATCTTACAATTGTCTTTCCCTTTTACACACACTCTGTCTCTCTTATTTTCTTATTATGTCTCTCACCCCTCCTCACTATCTTCCTCCGTCTCACTCTGCCAGGAGAAATAATTTGTATAATGAAACGGAAAGAGACGCAGAATCCTGTTTCGGACGCATGTAGTGTTGCTCAGCAGCTCGTTTTTGGAATACAACACACGTTTGCTTCGCTCTTTCTCCCTCGTTTCCTTTGTGTGTGTCATTTCAGCCACAGCTGCATTAACTCCATTGTAGGGGTCTGGCGCACTGACGCCTCTCCGAAAGTGTGGAATTATAGCAGCGAGCATCTGCAGCCAACAACACTGCGCAACATAATTGTGTCCTGTCATATTTAAATGCTCCTCTACTCTAGAGAAAAGGAAAGGACAATCATTCGTTCTCTGTATGGTGCTCTCTCTCTCTCTCTCTCATTCTATTTCTCTGTCTCCCTGTCTCTTGTTGCAGAAACAATGCTTTGGCCCCCAAGACTTGTCAGATACAGTGAGATGTTTGAGCAAACCGGCTGTGGCAGAATCCAGTAAAAGCTCGGCCTGATGTGGCCTGGAAGTGCTGCTCTTCTCTGCTGCTTCTTAACCTTTTTAAAGATTATTCTGACTGCAAGCCTTCATGCAAAACACAGGGGAAAGCATGTCAGGACCTTTCAACACTTTCCCAGTCATCAACATAACATAAGGGTCTTTAATTTATTTCTTGGCATCACGTATACAGAGCATTTGTTGTTGTTGTTGTTGTTGTTTGTATTTTTGGTGAGTGGGTCAGGAAGCATCTTTCCAACTCCACCTCGCTGGTGTCATAAAAATAACTAATCTATAAACCCTGTCTGGTAGAGTTTGTTGGAGCCACCAAAGTCATACTTCTTCTCTACCAAGACTTGCTTCACTTTTCATTACGCAGATGCTCAACTTCTAATTCCCACCTTTGACAACACATACATCCAGATCAGCTCAAACCACAAACACCCATCTACACAGAGGGGACACATTTGGGCTTTCCATATCATCTATGATTTTTAAACCCAGCTGCTATGAAGTGAACACCTGTCCCATTGTTGAGTTTCTCTTGCATTGTTTGTCTGTGGTGATAAAAATGTTCTCTGACAAGACTGTACCTGAGCAGTGTTCATGCATGGCTGGGTCCGGTGTGCTGAATTTAGTCATTGTGTGTTGTCGAAGGCCTCAAGTCTCACCTTTGTCAGTGGATAATGACTTGCACATTGTTGCCTTGCACAAGAATTGCTGCTGTAATTGTAAAGATCATGATGCACTGAACATCCTTTCAACACACTTTATAGAAAACAATTGTAGAAGGGTAATTATTTATAGTCTGGTGTCATTTAGAAAAGGAAGGGTTCTATTTTTAGTCTGCTTCTCTCAAGGTTTCTTCCTCATGTCATCTCACAGAGTTTTTCTACATCACTGTTGCATCTGGATTGCTCATTAGGGATCTAAATTGGCATCTGGATTTTTGTAAAAACCCTTAATTATCCAATAAACCACTGAATAAACATTTTTCCTATGAGTGTATGCACTAACTTTCTTGCCTTCAAATGCAACTCATGAGCTTGTGATTATGACATGGGAAGTTGATTGGCATTCAAGTAGTAAGTTGTTGTGAGAACAATGCTGCTAGGCAACAGCAACATGCATGCCACCAAGGCTAACCTTAACGATTTAGCAAGTTAACATGCGGGTAACGTAATGTAGGAAGTGCAAAGGCAAAATCAGACCTGCCTGATCCATCCCGGTGTCCTACTCCTGGTTGGAGTCATCGCTTGGAAACTACTTGCTCCTGTTGAGGATGGCACCATATTAACTACCTCAAAATGCACCTGGGACTGTGAAGATGGCATTGGACTGCTGTTGACATGAGCGGTTCTGCTACAATGACATAGGACTCGAATCACCACGAACAGTCTTACACTCAAAACTTGACCCTATTATTAAAGTGTGTTAATTGTAATTGCACTATACAGTGCAACCCAAATGAAGATGGGATCCCTTTTGAGTCTGGCTCCTCTCAAGGTTTCTTCCTTTTGTCATCTCAGGGAGTTTTTCCTTGCCAACGTCGCTGTCGCCACAGGTTTGCTCATTAGGGATATATATAGATAAATGTATAGATTCATAAGTTTATATTCAGAATTTATGTACTTCTGTGAAGCTGCTTAATGACAATCTCTGTTGTTAAAAGCACTGTACAACTAAAATTGAAATGAATTGAATTGAAAATGAAAAGATGAGGCACATGGGTATATCAACATTTTCCTCAGAGATTTTATAAAAGAATGAAGAAAACTCTATACGAGGTAAATTACAATATATTAACTTACCATCCACCAAATAATGTACTGCCCTGGCTTCTGCCATTTCTGAAAACGTCAGCAAAAATTCAGAGCTTTCCGAATATTTCCACTTTTGAAGTTGTGAATATCACAAGAAAGGAACGTTCATATGAACTCTTCTCATGAACACAGTAAACACGACTCCATCTGAAGGCACCATGTCATTGTCCTTTTCATCTTGGTTCTAGTGAGACCATCATGAGACCATCTGGCTGTATACAATATATGGAGCATTCTACACACACACACACACACACACACACACATACTGTATAGACTCACCATTTATAAATGACAATATGCATGACCTGTTTGTGCTAAGATTTATTTAAGATTATCCCTGCTAGTGAAGTATATATAAGGATTTGTTTAGGATATGATCTTTACATTTCTTACGACTAAAGGAGAGATGAGAAAAGTTTTTCAAAAAGACTTTAGAGTGATGTTATATTTCTAAGCCATTCAGATTCATTATCTGAAATATTTGCATTAAATAGCTTGAATGCAGTAACCGTTTAAGTAAGGGATGTTTAAAAGCCATACTGGCTCAGCTGATCCAAGTAAAAGATTATAAAGACGCAAACTTTACATTTAGATGGGGTCTTATGAATGCAAGGATACAAACAAATGTTTGAATAATAGTGACAATAGCCTAGTGTTTGATCGTTTGAGTTTGTTTTATATTATGTAATGTAATGTTCATAAATTTGTACTGCCTGGTCACAGGGTTCATTATGTAGTGGCTGTTGCTTGAAAATTGTAGAAATTGAGTGAAAGACTTTCCATAGATTTAAAAATAACTAGATATGGAAACACAACTCAGCAATCCCAGAAGAGCGTGGCCATTTTAATTTCATATTTTTATGGTTAGTTGTTGTTGTTTTTTTTGGTTTTTTTTGTTATCAGGTGTCACTTAGAAGAGGATGGGTTCCCTTTTTAAATCTGGTTCCCCTCAATGTTTCTTCCTCATGTTGGAGTTTTTCTTTGCCACTGTCATTTCTGCTTTACTCATTAGGGATTTAAATCTACATCCAGATTTCTGTAAAGCTGCATTGTGACAATATCCTTCTTATCTGAATTGAGTACAAATGAATTAACTGATGTTTTAGTAAAACTAATCTACCTGAAACTGTAAAAGTATTTTTCTTGATTGAGGATCAAACAATTTGTTGCTCTGCCCTGTTAAGTTTTGTCCTAACAGACTTGTGTGTTTTTAAATGAATAAATGCAATTTACATGATAGCAGACATCATGCTTTCTGGTAACATTATTAAGTAGCTAATTCATTCAATTTCATACAAATGAACCTTTGTTTAAAAAAATCTTTAAGTTTTGTATCTTTTCATATGACTTAAGTTGTGAAAATTGCTTAAAGCATAAATATTTGCAAATTTGTTCCTCCGAAATAAATACACTAATGATGAACGAGTCCAGTTAGTTAAAACAATGAGTCCAGTTAATGCTTGGCAAAATTAAAATTTAAAATTTGTTCATGTCATAAGCGGTATAAAGTTGTATTAGCTCATAATTAAGTTTTTTAATTTACTTTAGTTATTAAGCTTGGGTTTGATTTTAAGGGATATTAAAAAAAAAAAAAAATAGAACACATTTTACACATTTTACCCTTAACACATTTTACACATGGGTTGATAAAAAGAATAAAGTTTGACTCTAATCATCACAAATTTAATACATAATGTACTTAGATCAAATTAAATATTTAAAATATTTAAAAGTCGATTAAACACGCTGTCTTCAAGTCAATAGGTAAGTTCTTATGTTTGGCTGTAAACAGGCAGTTCTTATGTCAGCGTAGTTCTTGTAGGAACACAGTGAAGCTGCAGACAGGTGAAATGTGTCATTGAAAGAAAAAAAGAGGTAATTTATATACTCAGAATATTCAGATAATTATAAATGAAATTTATTTTATTATAGAAATTGTTCTGAGAGACCTCTAGGGAAGACAAATACTTACATTTCGACATGAAACAAAACTGAATTATATCCAAGACACAATCTACTGTTTTAACCAAAAGTTACCAAAAGGTTTTTTTTGTTTGTTTGTTTGTTTTTTTTTCTTTTTCATTTCTGATTCAGCATTCAAAGCGTTCCACATATACTTTTTTTTCTGCCAGCAAGCTTTGGAAACGTATGAATTGGCTTCTTGTAAACTGTGTGTAGTCATGGTTGCCTTGGAACAAAACTGTTGTTACTACAGGTCCACAATCATTACAAAGACGTTCAGAAGTCCTTGATATAAACTGATAATGGAACAAAAGAAGCACGGCAGAAATGGTCGCGTGAATGTCGCTCCTTCCACGGATGCGAAACGACTTGGTTCGACAGTCCATCCACAGCTGTTCATTTCTTTTTATGTCATAACATATAATTGGCCATTTACAAGTACATCAAAATGACTGGAAACTGAAAAGAGATTTTTGTTCCATTTTTTTTAAACGATATAACACAGGGCACTTTACACAGAGTCCGTTCTCTTTTGGTGCTTCTTCGAGTCTTTCTCTCCAGAGAACGCTAGAGAAGTGGCACTATCCCCGTACAAAAGAACACAGGTCCTTTTTAGAGCCGCTTCTCTGTTGTGTAGTGAAATACTGCTGAACCGCTTCGCCTTGCAGCTGAGAGAGGCCAGGAGGTCGCGTCTGTTTCTCTGCACTCCTCAGCTCCCTTCACTGTAGCCTGGGCCAATATTGGGACATGTCAGGTTCACTGCCTGGCACTTGTACCGGTACAGACACTCCAGGCGAGATTAGACCTGCAGCACCAACAAAATAAAGGTGAGAAACGGTATTCAAGAACGTTCATGTCCATGTGATTGGAATAAATGGGGGTTCTATTTATTACATAATATTGGCATCCAGATCATTTGGAAAATGCTTGCTGCTAGCCAGAACTACACAGAGCAAACTAGAACCATCATGAAGTAAGAAATAAAATGCAAGAAGGCATGCTGTCATAAAAAAAACTAAAGATGTGGTTACGTAAAATGAAGGGAAGGCAATTTTATATATATATAAAATCCCTTCACACATTGCTTCCTGGTATCACTTACACTATAGTAGCTATAAACAGTCATTCCCTGATAGGCCTCTTTTTTCTCTTGAAGCTTGTCATGTTATCGTTACTCTGTACTGAACGCTCTCATGTGGCAGAAAACTTTTTGACTGACACGGACATATTAAATAAACACCTTCTCGCAGAAAACCACAAAGTGTTAATTTATATATGCTAAATAATAATATTTTTTAATCATTTATTATCAGACTTAGCTTATCCGAAATGTTCAAGTCAATGTATATTAACTGTTAAGACACTTGGCATATATTATATAATTGGATATGTTTAATTCAACTGGTAACACTGCATGGCCATAAATAACAGTATTTGTCATTTTGTTATCATATCATTCCTATTGTATTGACTTTATTTCATCACTAATAAACGTGAAGTCAGTTCTTGGTATTGGATATAGACTTTTTACCCAACTGTACCATAATAAATAGGTCTATTTCCAGCAGTTTTCTGGAGTTCCTACCCACAATACATTACTGATGCTAGCATCCTCCATTCTGAACTTTGATCATTTTATATATGTTCAGCAGGCGGAACACGTTGAGCTTACCTGTAGAGGTTGTGCCCGAGGTGGCCATTGATTGGCTGTTCATGTGTGCCTGCATGTGAGGGGGCGTGTATGCATCGTAGCTCCGCCCATTCACCGAAGGACTGGTGGGCAGCATGCAGGAGTAGGATGAGGTCTGGCTTGCCTGGAGAAGAGAGATAGAAAAAAGAGATAAACCCATGTGTCAGAAACACTTATGCCTCAATTCATCAAGCATACCTCAGAATGAAATGGAGGTTGCATAAGACTGCAATTAAGGCAGATTACAGCACTCAGACTATTAAGCGCTGGCTTTATATGCACTGTGTTGTAGGACAGAGTACCAGGTGTGGTGGTGTTAGGATACACCAATCAGAGTGAGACCTACTTGCATAGGCAGGTTGTTGGCCATTGTGAAGCTTGGCATTGGTGGGAGGGCGCTGTACGTGTTGGTGAGCGCCGTGTCTGGCCGTCCCAACATGGAGCCTGATGTAAAGGACACTATTGGAATAATCAGAAAAGAGCACGTTTAAGTAACATGTTATGGTAATAAGTGTGAGGTCAAATTCACACAATATTGTTGATATGATGAAACTCATATAATGTATACCTGGCGTTGTCGGCTGAGGGATTGGCTGATAGACGCTCGTGCTGAAGCTGCTACTGATAGGTATGTGACTGGTGGAGTTATTGGCTTGTCGTCTCTGATTCCTCAGCTTTTCTTCTCGCCTCCATTTTGCTCTTCTGTTTGAAAACCATACCTAGAAAAGTCATAATTATCAATCATTCTGTCCCGCAACATCATTAGATTTTGGTGTTTAATGATGATGTATCTCCATGGCTTACCTGTATTCTGGCCTCTGGTAAGTCGATTTTTGCAGCAAGCCTCTCACGGGCAAAAACGTCCGGATAATGCGTTCTTTCGAACTCTGAAACACAACATTAATAGCATGTATAATTTTCAGTAAGTCAACGTATTCATTTTAAGTAGTGATTAACAACAAATGTGGCTTGGAAATGCATCCTAGGTATGTTAAGCGTACCTTTCTCAAGCGCCTCTATCTGCTCTTGGGTGAAAGACGTGCGGTTCCTTTGCAGTTTTCTCTTTAACTGGAGTCGCATCTGGGCCTCGTCTGAGTCTTCCCCGTTCGAGCTGATCGAGTTTGTGTTCTCACCACCTCCATCTGACTGCTGACAGCCTTCTACCAAAAGAAAAACAAAAAGAGCTCAGTCTACTATGTCTACAGTCTACTATACTACTATGCATATTCATCAGCATGTGTTTCATTTGCAATTACATAGACCCTAATGCAACGTTTTGCATGTTATATGCTCGGTACATCTATTTACAGCTTCTCTCACACTTTGAAACATACTAAGCACCCAGATCTTTTAGTGCTGCCAGAACACAATCTGAAACTCCAGAGGAAGTGAAAACAGATGTTTCATTTACAAACATTGTCCTCTTGGTGCAATGAAAAGTTGTAAAACTTTTAAAACTTTCTCTCATTTCAATCAGCAAGTTTCTCTAATTATGGCTACATACCATATGGACATTTTGAAGGTCCATTGAGGTATAACCACCAATGCTTGAATGGAAGGGCATGCTTTCAGAGCAACACAATGCCCCAAAGAGAGTTTAGAGAGTGTTAAATGCGCTCTCTGGATTGCAAACTTTCTTCGTGCTTGGAATTTTGAAGGAGGCAACAATTGAAGGAAGGCAACAAAAGGATTCTCTCGAACCACCCCCCCCTCCTTCATTGTAAGCAGGAGGATTTCAGTCAACAGACCCTTTTCAGCTCGGTGTGTTAACCTTTATGCACGAGCATCATTAATCACTGTCCCTGAGGCCGCCCCGTTCAGCCTCGCATAGGATTTATGCCTTCTATAGGCAGTGGGAGAAAAAGCACTGGGGGCCCACCATGAAGGAAGCAGCTCAATGACGCAGAGTGTGTTAGCAAAAAGAAAAAAAGGGGGGACAGGGGAGCCGACTGTGAGTCGATATGCTTTAACCTGCTGCGCTGTTTGGAAACTAATGTAACCTTGCTGCGCTCAATTAAAAGCGTTACGTTATGCAGTGATGGCTTCGGTTTGCTAAAAGGTCAGGGCTGAATTGGACACGTTAGCTGCACAGATGCAAACCAACATTATGGCCTGTCTGATATACTTGCCATTTACACACACACTTACACACACACAAACAAAAAAAGAAAACTAGAAATTATCAGCCACTTGAACTTTAAGTTCTTATATAGCATGTGTGAAGTGTATTAGGAATTTATACTAGTCTCTCAACTAAACATGAAAATCTGATTCAACTTGTATGAGTGAATGAGGCTCAGAATCTAAAGTCTAATCTTAACCCTAACCCTAACCCTAGATTTTTTAAAAATCTAAAAAAAAATAAAATAAAAAAAGGCATAGTTGACTATTATATTCTTTCATATGGTAACATCATAGTGTCCAATTACAAATAGATTAAAAATTATTTTATACTTAGCATTATATTTAGCCTATATTAGGTATATACTAAACGATCGCTAGCTGTACTATTTATTTCTAGGCCATTGCTCACAATAGGTTGCTATTTTCAGAGCTATATATTTATACTTTTATACTTTTAGTTAAAACACAAAAAATGGGGCAAAACAAATTATTATTTTGATACTTTTTTGCTCCCATTTAGAGCCACTGATGAAAAAAGTATTCTTTTCTTGCACAATGTGAGCAAGTAACAAACTTTCGTTGATGCAGGACTTAATCTTGACCCCGAATCCAACTAACATCTTGAGAATTAAGTGAAAAGTTGAATCATTTATGTTGAAAGCAGGTACAACCTAAAAGCTAGTCATCTGAGTGCATTACATAGTTTTTGGTGGTTTTGAGTTGTAGCTATTTGCCACTCGTTATTGTCATGTTATTGTCGATGACATAACGGCTGGAATGCTCAGAGTTTCAATATGCAGTTTCACAAAATATTTTGATGTTTGATTTATTTAAAAGTTGAAATTTTTAAGTGATTTTAGCTATAGGTATCCTAAAATAAGTCTTGAGTAATGTAAGGTCATGGAAAACTCATGCTTAGTGGCTCAGCGAAACAATGTTAAGTCCACTATTAATAGTGAGTTTGTCCCCTTAGGATGCTTTTCAGATTAACCCATTGATTTATCCAGTGATGGGTATGACAGTTATCAAATGGATACCATGTTAAATTGTCCTCTGAGACCTTAACTTGTAAAGAATAATACATAATGTGTTGCACAAGGTTCCTTCTTGGACATATTGCATGTTATGTAGGGGTATAATTGATTTGAGTCAATTCTAAGACTACTGTATAATGAATTATACATATGTTACATTTATGAGCGTATATTGATTTGAAATCACTTAATACAAATCGAGGGTTGGATGAGACACAATCAAAGCCAAGTGTCATACAAGTTATGGCCTGACAATTCAAATCAAGTCATGTGTGTTTATGAGGATAGACAATGTTAAATTTATCTATGTAATAATCATTACATTATGATGTTGTGCATAAGAAATATATTCTTCCCTGAAGTGTCTATTGAAAAGCTTTACAAGCTCTGAAGGCTTGCTGTTGTAGTGGTTCACCACTATAGTGAGTCGATCATGGATTTAATATCTCTAGATGTTATGTGAAAAGCAGAGGGTGTCTGGGTTTATAGTGTCCATCCTGCACTGTGCCATGCTCTTAAAAGTGACATGTCTAATTGGTAAGAGGTGCCACTTTAGTGTCCAGGCCTGCAGGAACATTTTCTACAGCTGCCTCTCTCCAGCTAGACGCTCATTCATGTCGCCTTTAATGAGATACAAAACGTCCTCTAATGAGCCATTACACACAGAGACAGCGCTGTTCCCATAACACATTCATGCGCGTGACGGAAAACATCCCCCTTTTGTACAAAGTATCCCACGTGTTGTGTGTGTGTTTTTTTTTTAACCTTGCTTGTCCCATACAGACAGGTTGATAAGGGCGAAGTGATAAAAATGCACAAGGCTGCATTAGTCTAAATGTTGTTTTTTCCAACAATCCAAAACGTAAAGGTTTAATCTGATTAATTGGAATACTGGCTAAACTAATTTGTCTTGTCCTGTCTTTCTGTCATATAAGCCTAATGTTATGCTATGGACATATTTAGAATCAGATGATAGTGCTGTATATATATATATATATATATATATATATATATACACACACTATCAGTTAAAAGTTTGGACACACCTTCTAATGCAATGTTTTTTGCTTTATTTTTATTACTTAAAAGACACTTCATGTCTTAAAGTAATGATGGACTGTTGTTTCTCTTT
>JAQQZX010000002.1:21815518-21838256 GCA_030068355.1 Notoglanidium maculatum
CAGTATTGTTTTACAATGTAGAAAACAAAAAAAAAGAAAAACCTATGAAAGAGAAGGTGTGTCCAAACTTTTGACTGACTGGTATATATACCATATATATATATATATAAAACATATTATTGTAATAATATTGTAAATAATTTGAAATTACAAAGTAACAATGACTGAGTAGTTTTTTCAAAAATGTTAATCATGCTTTCAGCAAAAATCATAATGTTTTTGTTCTAGTTTGACTGTACAGAGTTAGTTGAGTGGGAACAAAATTATGAACTTTTATTCTTTTCAGAGGGGGATGTAATGTTATCTGGATAGAGTACAATTTTCTTCCATTTGAGTAAATTCTACTCTGGCAAATTGTGCCAGATATACTGTGTATATGTAAATGTTTACAAACAACAACATTAATAATAATAATAATAATAATAATAATAATAATAATAATAATAATAAGATGATGATGATGATGATGATGATGATGATCATCATCATAATCATTATTATTATTATTATTATTATTATTATTATTATTATTATTAATGTTGTTGTTGTTAACTGTACCTTGTTGTTGCTGGGGTGGCACCCTTACCTTTTGTACCTTTATTACATATCTTTTACCTCCAAATGTGGATATAGTGTACCTTTTTAAAAAGAATTATGCATTATTGAACCATAATTATATTTTAGAATAAAGCTTTAATAAAACTCTAGAACCTATCAAGCTCAAGACAACTAAATGTACAAAAGGTGTACCCTTGATGGTACCACCCCAACGACATGGAACGGTACCGGTTCAGTACCCTTTTGTTCTGAGAGAGAAAAACAGCACACAGCGCCAAAATCTCTCACATTTCTAATGTTTTGCTCCCCAGCTCATAGTTGATTAAAGACAAGCTTGCAGTACCTTGGTTCTGCTGTCCTGGCACCGATGATCCGGGGTACCAGCCCGGCCGGGTCCCCCACGCTCCCGTCTGTCCGTTCAGCATCCTCAGCTTCTCATACATGCCATCTGCTCCCATCTGTTGCTTCTCGCTAGCCAGGTTGCGCAGCACTCGGTTTATGGACGACACCTGAAAAGACGAAAACCCCAAAGATGCGGCGCATTTTAATTAAAAGTGCGCGTCCTCGAGATGGCAATATTTTCTTTTTTGGCATTTCTGGCCTCAATATTACACACAGGCGATTGATTTTAGGCTGAATCTCAAATTGGACATACAGTGCACTACACAGAGCGTGGCATTATTTCATTACTGCATGTAGTGAACTTAATAGCCTACATGTAGGTTTGTTGACTACACTTCCCAGTGTTTTAAATTGCTAGTGAATGGGGGGAAAAAGTTCAGGACCGCGATTAAAAACAAATTTTCTGCTATTTTTTTTAATCAAAAACAACACTAATTGACAAAAGGGCAACCTCGTCTGAGTTTATAGATGATTTCTAGCAAGACCAGTATACCACCACGTGCGTTTTATACTGTATTCTTTGATGCTTTAATGTTAATTATATTACTAGTGTGTCATTTTGACAGCACTTTCGTTTTGTCGGTCGCCATCTCTAGGCTGCTTTTTCCGTGATTTTGTGAATTTTTCCTCACAATTAAATTGAGCATAATGGCTTGGTGTAAGAGGCTACCTTGGTGACATAATGAGATCATCTTTTTCAACTCCTTGTAAATTTAAAATGCTAATGTTGATCTGCATCTAATGAGTATTTGGAGGACGTGGTTGTGTTGCATGACCTTGACCCACTTTGGGTCTAAGATCTGCATAAAAAGGCAGAAACCTCATCCTAGAGCATAAACATTCTTAATTAAACTAAAATTATTGGTCAATACTAGTTCCCAATATATATTCTTTATGATTAATTAAATGCGATTTGGATTCAGAATTCCAAAGATTCAAAGTTTTATTGTCATATGTACAACGTACACTAAGTACAATGAAATTCTTACTTGAATGTTTTTTCACATACTAGACAATTAGCAATAGAGCAGTGCAACATTACAAAAAAATTAAATATTAAGTACAAAATACTAACTACTATCTAGCGTAGTGTCTAACAACATACATCATTTAATATGAGGTAGAAAAGTGATGTGAAAGAGCAAAGGAATATACAGTGTCGCAGTGGGTAAAATATGGGAATTGAAATGCAGAGAATTTGATCTCTGAGTAATTTGATCATGATCAAAGATTTAATCACGAATGTAAGCAAAGCAACTCTAAAAACAGCAACATTTTCCATGCCTGGGCTTGTGGCGCATTCCCAATGCGTAATTTAGATATTATAGGCTAATTGCTTGTACAAGTTCAAGGTCAAGCTTTTAAAAATGTCGACAGGTATATGCAATTCACACGGTGATACTATTCAGATATGGGTGCAGACTTGTTTTGCACTCACGCTCGGTATGTTGTCGTTCGTACAGATGCCCTCGGAGAGCAGTCTGTCCCGGATTTCCCACGCGAAAATGGACGGGCACTCCCTCTTAAACTGGGCGATTTTGCTGACCACCTCAGGTGTGGCCACTCGAGGTTTACTTCCGCCGATCGCGCGCGGTCTGATCGAGCCTGTTTCGTAGTACCTGCCCAAGATCTTACTCACGCATCCATTGGACACCTGGACACAAAACGAGAGACACAAATCACACACATTATTTAAACAAGGCGTGAAATGTTACGTGCAAGAGTCCGAACATTAATAAGCTTACGTTTTCATTGTCCAACACTTGGACTTTTGCATCGGCATGGGTCTATAACACAAGAAATATACCTTCAGTGGTACAAGAAACTCTTTATGCAGTCCTTTCTTTTGTTATAATCGGTTACTAGAGATGATATTAATAGAGAGAGACAATTAATTTGAATTTGCCTGGAAATCAGTTGCATTTTTTGTTTGTTTTTTGTTTGCAATAAACCACTGCTTTTGTCAGTTACAGTAAGTCCGCTTGCTAAACAGAGAATGAACATGAGAAAATTTGGGTGTTGATATTATCCAAGGTAACAAATGTAGGCCTATAAATTAGTGCAGGTTGATACCGATGAGTTAACCAATCCGGACATTAAAAAACATTTTTTTTCTAATGACTAAAAAAAAAAAAAACCAATAACGCAAGAACAAATCATTTCTGTGTAAGTAATTTTGTGGATTTTAATTAGAGGGAGTGAAAAAAAAAAAAAAAAAAAAAAAAAAAAGCGAAAGCGTTCATGCATTGCATGTCATCAGCTCACCTGCAGAATCCGGGATATGTCGCAGGGGCGGGCGCCGCTGTGCGCGAGCTCCACGATTTTCTGTCTGGTGGAATCGGGCAGCGGTCTGCCGTTAACGAACACACCGCCGAGCTGGTTCACCCCGCTGTGACCTGGACGGAGGAAGAAACAGCATGAGAATGAGTTTTCCCCAAGCCAAAAAAATAAGAAATTCAAAATAATAATAATAATAATAATAATAATAATAATAATAATAAAGAGAACAGATTGCACAGTACCCTGAATGCACACGTTAAAATCATACTATGCAAAAAAAAACAAGAAAATATTCATGCATTACAGTCTTCGAAGGTTTACAAGAATTGTTATAGTGTAAAATAGTATATTTCCAAGAATCTGTTCATCCTTGTTGAATCAGTGCTTCATCAGACAAAAAAAGTCAACATTATTAATACTATTAATGTATAAATATTGCTAGTTAATCTGCTATATAGGCTATTCGCGATTGGTGTTCCCCCAGATGTGCTCTACGAGTCATGTTCTTCTAACGCAATCGTGTTATTATAAATAACACCTGCACAACACATGCTCCGGAGATTTGCGCATCTTTGCAAACGCTTTAAAACGGATCAGATGGCGTAATGCTATTTATGGTTTCACGAATTAGACAGTAATGCTCCTTAAACACTGCACAGGATTAAAGCAATGGATATTATACAGGTAGAGCAATTTCAATTGCACACCTTTACGGTTCACCTCAAACAAGTCACTTCAAGCTAGTTACCAATCATGTCTATAATTGCAAAAAGAACAACGAAAAAGATTATCAAATGCTCCAAACCTGTACCCAAATGGGAAAGGGAGCCCTTCCTGTATACTGGTTTTCCTTTACTTCTTTGCTCTCTTGCCTTCCCCTGCGGAGCCTCCAGTTAAATTGAGACCAAGAGCACAAGCTCCTTAGCAATAAATAAGCTCCAAATTTAGAAGAGGGGGGGAGAAACAAATATGATGAGCCTGCCTGACATTTTGTCTTTAAAATAAAGCTAAGCTAAGCTGCACGTCAAGTTTGAGCTTAATATCTGGAAATGGGCGGAATAAGTCGCTCCGGATCATGCATGGGAAGGCTAATTGGAAAAGATCAAGCTTGGAGCACTTGTGGCAGGCGATGTCACTTTATGACAAAGCTTTGCGTTTGAACGTTGCATCGTCACGACAAAAAAAGTAGCATGATAAAAAAAAGAGGGGAGGAAAATGCAGACGACGACCCTTTCTGTCTGCATTTTGGATATCACCCTGACTAAATTGGACTCTGCTCATTTAGCCTTCAAGGGAAGCTTCATTTTTAAGGTAGCCAAAGGGGAAACTATGCGCGTGCACATTCACGTGGATGCGCGTTGCCTTTAAGTATATTAAAAGTGGCATGTTTGTCAAGCGACAAGCCTTACATATAGTCTACATTGTACACAGTGAGAATGAATCTGCAGGATTTGGCGCGGTTGGATTTATACATGACTACACAGGCAGTACGATATCCAAATATAATAATAGCAAAAAAATACAATAAAAAAATAATCAATGCAAAAATAAATTAATCCACGCAGTGTAAATACTCTTAACCGTGAGTGACATACATTTTATACATGGTCTCTGTGGAATGATTCAGTTATCTGATAAAATTATTAACGTGCAAGAGAAAGATGGGAAAGTCCATCACCATATCTTTTTAGAGGCTTAATTCACAGGATTAGAGTAAATCAATCAACAGTCTTTTGCAGAGAGGTCAGCGCGGATGGGCATATTGAAGATTTATTGGCTTTGGGATTAAGTCCCTTATGGCACTCCCCAAAAAAAATCCCAAACCCCAGTTGACAGAGCCAGAACACAGATCGGAATATAAAATCAAAGTTTTCTCTTGAAAGGTTAAGTCGTCATCATTATGAGTCCCTAGGGGCAATAATTATGCGCCTTGTAGTCTATTCTACCTCTAATCAAATTAATAGCAAGACATATGGTGTCAATTTTCTGTATTACACCCAGGATTTATTTAGCATTAAAAAGCTTGGAGAGCCTCTGAACAATCCATCAACTGCTTATATCTACACACAACAACACAGCGTAATAATAATAATAATAATAATAATAATAATAATAATAATAATGCGTTTATTTACTTAACTGCACTTTACTTTTTAGTCATTTAATTTAGTCATGTTTTATATTTTAGCCTATATTTTACGTTAAACATGGAATACCTCCATTTTTTCCCCCTAATTTTCTGTTTAATTATTTTTCCCTACTTATCTGTGGGAATCTGGCACTTCGTTTATAAGATACAAAAAAAAAAAGGACAGGACATTATTCAACACACCTTCTTTACAGATGTCAGACACCTCTGGTCCAGCATTAAAAGAAAAAAAAATATGTCCGGTTTATTATAATTATTCTTTCCAAGAAGTTGAGACTCATAATCATAATCAAAGCTGCATAAAATCACATGTGTTTTGAACAATCAAGTTAATGTGGTTTGCTAGGGTTTTTTCTTCCTTGCACAGCTCTCACAGGGAAATTTCAGCCAAATGGAGCGTGTCAAGTGCATTCATGCTTCCTCGTAATGCATGTTTCTCAGCATAGTTCTTTTTTTCTGGATAATATAAGGGGATTGGCAGCGAGTGCTAACATTAATGGGGGTTGTTTTAGCAGAATACACACAAATATAGTCTATTGGGCTACCTCATACGTGTGTTATCTTTCCCTGCCTTTGCTTTTAAGTAGGTTTACATGCATCTGATAATTTCCAGATGATAATATAACAACCCAGTTAAACCATAATATTAAAGTATTAAATGTATAATAAATGTAATAATACATGTAGTAATAAAGTAATGTAGTCTAATATAGGCTATAGTTTGCTCTTTGGTTGCATAAAATACATTTTATGAATTCCCTGTTTTTTTAGCATTGTAACACACCACCAGAAAACCTGTCACGTTTTTGTTCAAATCGTCACATGCAATCACGCTCACGACAAAACATACAGGAAGGAAATTTTTAAAAAAAGATCGAGAGAGATAAAGAGAGAGAGAGACATAGAGAGAGAGAAAAAAACTCCTTACTGTTTTGCATCATGGACGCGACACCAGACTCCCACGTGCTCCGGTTATAGTATTCTATTAGTCATAAAGAAACAATAAGCATGGTCAGTTTTATTTATTTTTAACAGATCAACATGCAGTATTTTAGCAGTACAGTGATGTGATTGTGTGCACAAAACGTTACGGGCATTATTGTGCAGGTTGGTGAATAAAAATGTTACTGATTCGTGCAATTAAAAAAAAGGTGAGAGCACACTACTGTCTCCATAATTTGTTTTAAATTGTCCAGCGTTTAAACTTGCCTGGAAACAGTTGACTGTCCGCTTATAACAATTTATAGACTCTCATCTGCGTCACACTAGTTAATAATTCCCTATAGGACAAAGCAAAACATTATTAGTATCACCTAATACACCTAGCCATTATTATTTCTTAATGCATTATAGCTGAAACGTATTGCATAATTACTTTTATGCCTCACATTACACTTAAAATTCGGCTTTTTGGTCAATTAGTAACTAAATGATACATATCCTAATTAATATAACTGTGTATAGGTGCAGCTTCCCTTTTGCTAATCACGTCAATATATATATATAGGTTAGTGTTTGCTAAGAATATTTTTGCCATTATTTATAGCCTATATTTGCGTTCCCATTATAATATTGTTTTTATGTAAATTGGTCATTGTTTCTATAAGTTTAAAGCCGTGTACTCCTTTCTAACTGTTTTTATTTATTTATTTTAGATCATGAAAGCTTATTCGCAGTTGAGCACTAAAATCCCGACAGTAAAATTCGATCATCCCCAATAACTCAGCAACCCTAAGAAACGTTTAAAAAAAGCTGAAGAGCAAGATCCTCCCTCCTTTTCCCCCTACACCCATCTCAAGTAATTTCTTATTATAAGTATTTGGACGTTAATTGTGTTACTGGTGTGTGTCGTTATAGGAACTGGAGTTTAAAAAAAGGGAAGATATACAACAGCGCAGTGGGGAGCTCAATTTGGCAAAAGACAATTGTATTAAAAAAGAGCCCATTCAGTTTCATTTACCCAAAAGGAAAAGGGGCCATTGAAGAAATAGGCCCAGCTTTGATTTTCTTCCTTTTTAAGCTATTTTCCCTTTTTACGTAGATGGACTGGGTGTGTGCACGTTCACGCGCGCGCGTCTGGACGTGTGTGTGTATATGTGTGTGTGTGTGTGTGTGTGTGTGTGTGTGTGTGTGTGTGTGTGTGTGTGTGTGTGTGTGTGTTTACGGTGTGGTCTGTGCATTTACAGTGTGATTTTACAAATAAATGAAGCCTATACAGCCACGTGGATAGTTTACACATTTCTAACGCCTTTTATATACTTAATTAATTTTAATTAGTCTATGCACTCTATTGCACTTTTCATTTAAGACTGAATGCTTGTATCAAACGTTTAAGTTATTCTTAATCGTTACAAGGCCCCATCAATCCTAAACTTGCTTTGAGTCTTAAAAAGGTGTTGTATAGAGTATTTTTTGTCCCTCGTGCTCTCAGTAATGTGGTGCCTCTGGTTTAATGATTAGTGTTTTAATAGTGCCTCATCTACATTTTACACTTCTTAATGTGCAACACAAAGCCTTTAGTCTTCCGACATGCCTATTCTGTGTTTGTCAGCCTTCTAGTAAGTCTATATTGACATGCACAAATGGGAGTCGAAAAACAAGTGACGATAACTAGGCTACAGGCTTGTCCTAAATAAATGAAGATTAAATTAAACTTTTGGGCCAGTACAGACCATTTTATTCCAGGCCATAATTAAGCGTAAATAATGTGCTAAAACAATTTTAAATATATAATAAAAAGAATGGATGTCCTCATAACATTATAAAATTGTTGCTGTTATAGTACGTTCATTTTTCGTAACGGCTGTGCAGTCAGCTTTTTTCTGTTGGAGGCAAACATGTCCAAATTATTATTGTTATTAATATTATTTTTAATCGTAGCATTTTTCGATTAAAAAAAAGCAAAACGTTCTCAAGTTCAAGTGATTGTGTGTGTGTGTGTGTGTGTGTGTGTGTGTGTGTGTGTGTGTGTGTGTGTTCCAAGCTGACACCCTTTTCACCGCTTCATCGCGTCCCAGTATTTTCTGCCGCGACTTTACCGCTTTCTGTCATAAAATTGCGATTTGGCTATAAAGCACAAAAACGCGACACGATTTAAACTAAAATAGCCTATACAAACTTCATCATCTTAAAAAAAAAAAATTCAGACTTGGGTCTGAAATGGGCTTGAAACCTTTCCTTACCCGGCGCATCAAACCTACTCTTTCACTGGGTTAAGGATTTTAGTGTTTTTACGCAATCACACTAGTTAAAAAGTAAAAACTCGCCACACTGTCATGTTTTGTTTTCAAGAGTACAATTAAAACAGTGTTGATTTAGCTTCCAAAGTGTTTCTGTTAAGCTGGACTTAAAGAAACACTGCGTTTTCTGTCCAAACGCATTTAAGTTTTCCTAATGCACAAAAAAGGAAAATGTTTTTACTCACCTTTTTGAGGCATTTTTTTGGAGGGGTTTTGATTTGTATTTTTTTCCTGCAGCTCGTCACTTGGCTGGAGCTTCTTGCCAAATTAGCAGGTGACGTCGAATAGAAGTGAAATATTTCTCCTATAGTTTTGTCTTTCCTTTTATAGTTTCCAAGTGATTGGTAGAAAATAGAAATCCCTGCGAGACACAGAGGAAACAGAGGATTTGACAAAATAAAGTGGAATGAAACTCCGCAACAGCGCGTGAGCATGAAACAAATAAATGAGAGAGAGAGAGAGAGAAAGAGAGAGAGAGAGAGAGCATGCACCTATGCTGACGCTTCTCTAGTGTATGTACTGTATGTGTTTCTGCTCTGTGCCTCCTCTTCAGTGGCCCCATTAGCGGATCCTGACCTCTGTCATCATCTTCAAGTAAAAAGAAAAGAAATGAAAGGGAAAAAAGAAAACACTCATACACACACACGCACTTCCTCGTGCCCCCTTATGCGTCTGAGCGGGAAACCGGCGGAGAGGCTAGCTGTTGAAAACTCACTAATCACTCCGCCGCGCACATGCAAATAGCAAAATGCTCCCCTCTCCCGCGCGCACCAAGTACTGCTGCCATAATGCGCTGCTCGCCGTTTTTTTCTTTCACGCGCGCGCTGCCTATTGGACGACGCGCGGCGGGAGCTGTTGCTATAGAAACCATAGCCATAGAGACTCCACCAAATGTGGGAAATGTGGAAGCACGCTCCAGGAAAAAAAATAAAAGAGGTTCCTGTGAGATCTTTTTAAGGGTTCTCGAGATTGTCCTAAAATAATAAAGTTGTTGGAACTCAAACTTTCATTAGAACCCAGCAACGTTCACTTATAAGCCTAAGTGTCTCATTAAGTTCTGAAAGACTATTTTAAAGCCTTGAGCGGAACATGCAAATTTAAATGTTTTTTTTAAGATGTTTTTTTTTTCATGAAGTCAGGCTGTGATCGAGTCCCGGACTTGATCTGAGGCGGGTCCAGTTTTCTCCTGGGCCATGTTTGGTTGTCAGCTGTGAAACCAGCTAGGCTTCCTTTCCAGTGAAACTGTAGTCAGCGAAATCAAAACCTCAACCGTGATTCAGATGTTGTAAGGTGAGCCTACAGGCTTATCAGGACAGGTAAAGCAGAAGTTACACAGACACACACACACACACACACACACACACACACACACACACACACACACACACACACCGTGCTGCCACACTGCGTCTGATTGTTCTCACATGGCCAGTTATATCTCTGTGGATTACTGAAGCAGAAAAAATACCAAAAGCACTCTGGCCTTTGATTGATATGTAGCCTATGGCGGGGTGTTCAGGCAGAATTTATTCTGTCTGTCCAAATATTTAGTCTTTAAACTATGTTTCATTCTTTTTTTTAAAAACACAATTAGGTTACTAACCATTCTGCACTCTCAAGAAACAAAAAGTCGAGGGTGATGCCCTTGATATGTAGCCTATGTGACACCTGGAAATTAATACAACATACCTTTACAATGATCTAAGATACATAAATGGGCACTAATGTTTTTTTTCTTAGAGTAAACGTTACATGCACTTAGGCCTAGTCTACTAAATATACATAAAGTTCATGTTAGCAACCATTTTTGAAATAAAGGTACCAAGTCGCACATTTCCTTGTGCACTATCAAGGGGGCATGACTTTTTTACCTTCCGTATTCATATTTGACCTGTAAACGTATGAATACATAGCAACCTTAAAGACCACATGTGTAATTAAAGGTACATCAGATGCATTTGCTAGATAAATGATGCGCACCAAAAGTATAAAACATGCATCCATAATATAAGCATATTTATTTCACGTTAGGTAATAAGAATGAAAAGACCAATGTGTTGTCAGGGGAGCGTAAATAAAATTGTAATTAGGCCCAGTTCCATGATGACACTGAAACACGCTACAAGTTGCTGTTTGCTTTGGGCATCAACTATAGTGAACACCTCGGTACACCACAAAACCGTGTGTTTGGTGCTGCACTCCTCTCTCCTTTGCTGTTTCACTCCTCTGTTGGAGTGGGGAAGAGAGTCCGGGGTCGAGGGAATGTGAAATGGAGTCATGAAGGAGCCAGGGAGGGAGTAAGGGAGGGAGTAAGGGAGCACGGCGGGGTAGTTTAGAAATGGGGACTGAACGGTGTTTGGGACACTCAGAGTCCAAAATAAAGTTGTAGTTGCATATGTAGGGTACACTCGACTCGACTTTTGACATGTGCTTGGAGAAAAAAAAATGCGGGGAGCTCATCAATAAACTATGGCGAAAGTGAATGAGGGCCCTGACAAGCATCGCATTCCCCCCACTAAGGCACAAAATGAGGAGACAAACGACGCTGCCAAACAGTTTGCAAATCGCACTGAAAGGAAACGGGATAATGAGCTGCAGTGGCATCTCGGTCGGGCGGTGCGGCAACCCCCCCCCCCCCCCTCCCTTTCTATATTATCAAGGTTGTGCCACTTCTCCCTGTGTTTCAGTGTGCGTGTGTGTAAATGTTTCCAAATTTCCTAATTTATTTAGTTATTCATTTCTTTTGCACTTTTGCAAATAAAAATATTGATCACATAATATTTATTTATTCATTTATTTTTTCATTTCTCTCATGACAAAGGCATAGCCTAAATCTGATTTTAAATACACCTTTTTTGTCAAAAGATCAGACAAGCTTAAATTAGGCCCAAACGTGATATTTAAGAGCAAATTAAAAGGAGATTAGCTCTTTCCTTTGGGAAACGTGATCGCTCATTGTGCTTACCTGTAATTCTGCTTAATAGTGTGTAATTTTACACATAGTCCTAACAGGGCACGGGCTAATTGTTTTTTTTTTTCTTTCATAGGTAATTAATCCACTGTTATAATTTTCTTGTTTTTCACTTCATTGACTGAGATGATTTACAGTAACCTGTTGTTTTTACTTGTGTTGTTTAAAAAAGTATCTGTAATATATTTGCAATTTAGAACGATGTGGAGATCCTCTCTCTCTCTCTCTCTCTCTCTCTCTCTCTCTCTCCTTTACATTAACATTAAATCACATGCACATGCAACATTTTTATAGGTGAGTTAGCAAGTTCCAACGTTTTTTTTAATTTCAGTGTTCACATGGCTCTTCTGAGGTCTGTCAATTAGCCCAATTCGGATTAGCAGTGAGCCCTGTTCTGACTGAGAAGAAAAAGTCCCTAATCTTGTCGTTATTTTCCCTAAGGGCAAAATTGTCTCAGGGTCTCTCTCTCTCTCTCTCTCTCTCTCTCTCTCTCTCTCTCTCTCTTTCTAAAGTTTTTAGAAAAGAAAAAAAAATAATAAGGGGAGGGGAGTGGAGTGAATACATCTGACGTCATTCTTGGAAAGCGAGAGAGAGAGAGAGAGACTAGGAAATATAACAAACCATAGACTGCCACTAATGTATAACGAGAAAGGGAGATAAAGGGGGGCAAGAGAATAAAGGGAGAGAAAGCCAATAGAAAGGGGGGAAAAGAGCTTTATCGTCTCACTGTTCTGTAATTGTAGAGTTGGCCAGTGCTTTGCTATTAACACATGCAGTGACTGTGTTGGAGGGAAGGAACTGCCAAACATTATTATTATTTTTTCTGGTGGGCGGTTTTGCTCAGTGGCACCTTGCCTGTAACCCTATAGGCGCCATGATCTCTGTCCATTTATCCAAAAAGGAGCAAGTCACACATTATTCCATTTCATTAGGCCCTAAAAGTGGAGAGATGGAGGCTAGTGGAGTAATAGATTTTAATCACTCCTCTTCTTTTCCTGTGGTGTAGGCTACACCATTGTCACATGGCAGTGTATGAATGCTTTATTTTGCTGCATTAATTTCCGAGTTGCCAGTAGAGATGGTAGATTTATCCTAATAACTCTGACATGCTGCAGTTGTGACAGAGTTTATGGACCGTATAATCTGCATTTAGGGGTAAAGTTGATGACGAAAACTACTTTAAGTTGTATCATGTGCAAGCTGATATGTTATTAAAAAATATTTAAAAATCTCTAAGTAGCATCAAAAAAGGTGAGCATTGTTATTAAGGCATTGCATTTATTTATTGAATTTATTATTATTATTATTATTATTATTTTTATTATTATTATTGTTGTTGTTGTTGTTGTTGTTGTTACTATTATCCTCTGTTGCTATTTTTTTTGACAAATATTATCAGTCAGTCACAAGTGAATAAGTTTTTGAGGGAAACAAGTAAATGCTTAGACCGTTCCCGCTAGACCGGTTTGGAGATTATTGAGGCGGGTTGTTTTTTCACACCTCAAGATTTTTCTTTTCTTTTTTTTTACCTCCAATAAATCCCAGTAAAGCCAGTCCGGTTTAACGCTGTTATTTGTTAATAGATGTATTTGCAAGCAAGAGCATGACTATGTCTTATTCTAAAGCTTAACGCTTATCAGTGGTAGAGTTGTTTATACGTTTATTTTCAGTGCATTTATTTCATTATTTTAAGCATTTTATACCTATTTACATTTGCGTCATTGCATAATACTTGCAAATACGCTCAGCTCATGCAAAAAGGCTGCACCAGGTAGCCTACAGAGTGGGTCATGTATCAACTCACCTCAAGTTTTCTCCGAACGAGTCCAGCTGTCTGATCATGTATATATGAGTCGTGATTAGATGCCCGAGCCCAAAGCCATTCGGGTACGGTTAAGGATGCGTGAAGAAAATAAAACACCCCCTCTGAATTGATTTCACAAAACTATTCCCATAAGTCGATAATATCCAGTCCAGCGAGCTGTGAAGGCCAACGTCTTGTGATTTTAAAAGCCTTGTTGAGATGCTAAAAGTAAAAAAACAACAAAAAAAAAACAAATCTATCTATAGAATAGAATACTGTCCGACACTTCCACTTGCTTCTTTCTGTAGGCTATTCTTGTATTTTTATTTGAATGCAAATCTTTGTGAAATGCGGGATTCCTTTCCGCAGAACATTAAACACCGACAGAAAGTAAAATAATATTAAAAAGAAAAACAGACGGCCTCCGTTCTTACACTCAACTTTCGCCTTAATATTCTCCTCGTCTTGAAGGTGATTGGCTGGAACGACGGGACACGTCACAATGGGCGCCATTTGGCACGCCCCCAAACCGGGAAGTTGGAAGCGCACAGTCTCCAGGAAAATGTCTGTGTGCCCACATGACCCTATTAGAGGCTATTTTAACTTCTTTCCAAAGTCCAGCTTGTGTGATTTGATGAGCAAACAACAATTACAAAGAAAAAAGTCTAGTTTTTACTATAATAATAATAATACTAATCCAGATCCCCACGAGTTAAGATGCAGATGACAAAATCTGATAATGTGTTGAATATTTCCACAGTGAGTGCACTCTCACGAATTAGTTTAAGGTTAGGTCATATCACAACCAATAGCCATATACTGGAATATTTATATACTGTACTTTATACTTTTGTATACTTTTGTCGCTTTTTGTATTTTAGTGTGTATTTTTTACCTGGGAAAGTGCATATGATGTACCTTTAAGTAGCTTTCAGATTAGTGGTCATAAATGTCCAATTATGCACCTTAAATTTATTTTTTAATAATTTCAAGGTTAAAAAATACACATAGGACTACTAAAAACAGATTGGTACCTTTATTTATGAGAATGTGTAAATATTTCAGGATAAACCTATTCGTTGTAATATGACCCAACCATAATGTAAAGCATAGTGGTTTTCTACCCCATTAATTTCTTTATTAACGTATGGTTTTACACAACTATATCAATTTTGATTTGCCCATTTTTTTCTACCTAAATGCATTCACTAGCCTATTTATTTGCGTTATTTCAGAGTGTCAGGGATCAGGCATGACATTTGGACTTCTCTGCTATTGTGCACATGTTTACAATGTTTAGGTTTTTTAGAAAATGGCCTAACCCCGGAATGCATTCTTGAAATGCTTTATAGACCCTCAATTGTTCTACAGCTTCTTGGTGATGTAAATGATCCAGGCTGCTCTTGGGTCTCTCCTCGTGGTCGCTCTCCTTCCTTCCCTTGCCAAAATGCCACTCACTTCCCAAAACGTATGCCAACAAGTTTGCTCTGGGATCTCACGAACGAAAAGTACAAACCCGAAATTAAAATAAGTGAATTATCGTTTGATGTATTTGTTTTGTATTCTAGTCGTCATTTTAATCAGAACGTGTTATTCAGCATGTTGTTAGTTAATAAAACCTAATGTGTGTGTGTGTGTGTGTGTGTGTGTGTGTGTGTGTGTGTGTGTGTGTGTGTGTGTGCGTGTGCAACTGCATTATAGAATATATAAAGCCAGTTGCTGAATGAGGCTGAATGAGCTGCTATCATTGTGCGTCAAACAGCTAATGTCAATTTTACACGGAGACTGCACACGGTAAATACGCAACCGTGTGTGTGCGCGTCTCTCAGGAAGTGTACAGAGAGATATGGGATGCTTTTAAAGGAGAGATAGGAGAGCTGGACTCGGACTGATTGCTGAGAGCTGCCGCCATTAGACACACGGGCTGTGTTCCGATTTGTGATCTGTCTCTTCCAGGCACACTCCAGGTACACTAGAGCACTGTTATAGAATAATAAAACAACAACAAAAAAAAGCACTTTTAGATAATCATTGTCGGATTTGTCTTGGTCGCTATTTTGTTGGAAATTATCGAACTAACCTAAATAACCTGTAAAACGAATGCAAACATTATTCAACTTAGAGCGATTTTTCTTCTTCACACTTCCATCCAACATTAAAGCTCATAGAAACAGTTTAATGTAAATTAACTGTAAAGTTGTGATCCTGACCGTGGATAGTTTTGTTCATCGGTTATCTTAAAAACGCTTTACTGGAACTGTAGTGCGCTGATTCTGTTTCTTGAAATAGGCTCAAACTAATGTAAATGTGAAAAACTTTGGCCTATATGGCCCATTATAACACTCTGGAAGACGAGCTCAGCGCCCCAGTTAGCACACTAGTCCGCAGATTGGAGCGCAGCCGCAGTGAAACCGCGCAGCGCTGCAGGGGCTCTTGAGAGTCTCCGCTGGAAACCGCACGGCCTCGGAGCGCTTATCGGGCTCTCAGTAAACCGAGACAGGACGCTAAAGCTGGGACAGGTGCTGCCTTTCCCTTTCTCGGCTATAACCCCACTCTTCAGTGCGTGATCAGGCGTGAACGCAAATCTGTCCAGCCAGCTTTCAGCCCTACGCCGGCCCTCTGTTTCCAAGTGCGCGTGGGTGTGTGTGTGTAAATAAGTGAGACAGAAGGAGGGGAATGGAGCCCCCTATGACACACATAGCCAATTTAGAGAGAGAGATCAACCACCGGACACCTAGATTTGTCAGATAGAGATCTCTAAATATTTCTTACTAAAAGAAAAGATGACATTTACGATCACTATCCCCTGCATACGTCCATACTACTATTACTACTACTGATAATAATAATAATAATAATAATAATAATAATAATAATAATAATTATAATAATAATGATGATGATGATGATGATGATGATGATGATGAGATTTATTATTATTATTATTATTATTATTATTATTATTATTATCATCCATTCATTAATTCATTTCATTAGCGATTACATTTGGCATTACATTTAGTAAGTTATTACTAATTAGACTTCTTTAAAACAAATAACTAACCCTTATCTGGGATTATTATGACACCTATGCAAACAAACAAAAACAAACACAACTCTAAACTCTTCCAGTTATATCTGGCCTCTTAACCGTAATTTCTATTCATCGATTGATTTGATTTTCCAATAACGAATTTTTACAAAATCGTAAAAACCTTCATTATTCTACTCATTAGTTTTAACTAAAAAAAACACGTTTATCCTTTTATTGTGTTTTAATTTTCATTTTAACTTAACATCGTTCATATTCCTGAACAAAACACGATGCTTATTTAATGACGCCCGTCTTATAATATTATTTCATTATTAATGGTTTATGATTATTGTCCTTATATTATAATTTTTCATATTGTCAGCCAGGCATATTTTGACATGCGGTTTTGTGGGTAATTTTGCTGTCTTATAAATATCAGGTCTTTACGACTGATTCATCTGTTTTCAGGGATCGTTTCTACTAAAGGGGCTTTGGAAATATTGCTTTAAAAAATGTCTGAAAAACATGTTCTCGGTATTATAAGAAAAAGGAAAAACTTTGAGGAAAAATTGGGGGGGAAAGCTGTATGTATATTAGGTTGGTCCACAAGTGGCCATTTGGGAAAGTAAAAAAGAAAGAAAGAAAGAAAGAAAGAAAGAATAGAAAAAGCAAGATGTGGACCGTCCACAGGGTGTTTTTGCTCTTATTCCCTGACCCTTATGATAAGATTAAGTAGGCCATAGTGGGGGAAAGAAAAAGGCGCAGATTGACACCTGCCAACTTGACTGCGATGGGATTGGTTTTGACGCGTCGTGCTGGCAACAATAAGGCAAACAAATCGCATGGATAATAATAAGAATAATAATAACGAGGCTAAATTTGTCAGAGGAGAGTTGCTGTGTACGTGAGCAAGCTGGGAGCTGACAGCGGGGAAAATGCGAGCTAACGAGCACATCAGACATGCTGACAAATGACAGCTAGGCTAAATGAAAGAGCCTCGGCGAAAAACGCGCAACAGCAACATCCAGACACTCCTGTTTGGGTTAATAATATAGACTAATTATACCCAGCCTGACATTTAATGGCCTTAGTAGCTCTACAGTAATTACTCAGATTCATAACTACATTATGGCACACGATTTTAAAAATCTAAATATTTAGTTTTAACGTTGCGGATTAAACTTGGCACCCAATATTATGATTCACGTGTTATAGACTTAATATCAGACATAATACTGTTGATTAAATGCCGTAAGCAATGTTGTTGTAACGTTATGACTCACAGTGTTGATTTTAACGATCTTTGGCTTACTTTTAGTACAGTAGCACCTAAAAAGAAAATCAAAATATTCATTTTAAACATTGAACGTAGTATAGGATGCTTGTGTTTGATGCACGCGACTTTTAAAAGTATTTAGAGTTTCATTAAGCCATGTCATCTGATTCAAAGTGTAGCTTTATTTTATTTGGATGAACATTACAGTACATTTGCATCTATTTTTTAAAAGAAAATATTTCATGTAAAAGTTGACTTACACTTATTATCATTTGACCCATTTTATAGACTTAATAACCGTCTTGAGTTATTAAGTACAGTATTTACTGTTTCATTCAATAACACAGAGAGTGTTTTTTAACATCCTCACTAAAAGTGTTGGATTAAATGATTTGTGGTTTACAACAAAAATGTGGCTCCACTTATCCAATATGATTACAATGTCTATCACTACAGTAACTACTCAAATTCATGTCATTCATACATTAAAGCATACACAACATATTCAATTTAACGTTTGAACTTGGAGTCCTGTGATAGGATACTCATGTTGAAGAAGTAATAACAGACATAATACTGTATGTTGGTTTTTTATAAGTCTGACTGAAAGTGTGTTTTTTTAATGATGTTGGGTTTAGGTTGCTTTTACTAGTTGAAAATGTGATAAGTGATAAGCCAATAAGGTGCACCAATTAACAATGTGTGCTTTTACTAATATGATCATTTCATTACCATAATAAATATCATAAATGTCATATATCAATAATGCATAAAGTTTAAACTACTCAGAGAAGTGTCACAAATTCAGTATTTGCTAAATTTATGTGTATATGTTGAACAATATGTCTCAGAAAATGTGTTGGAAAGAGTTGATATGCTTGACTGGTTCTCTCTTAATGGTAACGACATTTGACATGTTGCTTTTTATTGATGAAATCTCATGACAAAGGGAATGTATTCCTCTCATACTTTTGTCTAGTAGAGCACAAATGCTAGTCTTTATTTATATTATTTATATAAATATCCTGATCTATAAGTCATGCTTTTTGCATTTTGATAAAGTTAGTATATTCATATCAACTTTTGTTGCATCTGATTTTGATTATTCTTATAATTCTACTGCCTGTGTGTGTGTGTGTTTGTGTGTGTGTGTGTGTTCAATGATGTCGGCTGCAGATAACACCTCTTCAGCTGTGTATACACAAGCAAATATTCTAAATGACCAATATCTGATTTACACCCTAGTTCATTTAAAAGCTAAAGGAAACAATAACTTTTGTATTTTCATACAGTGTAAAAATTAAGGAAGTATGTGCGTATGTTAGATTTGAACAGTCAATACAATTTAACAAAAAAATTAAAGGCAGGGATTTAACTGAATGCATCATTTGTTCAATTAAAGTAAAAAAAAAAAAAAAAGTTCCAGACTTGCTCAATAAATCCTATCATATGACTGTGAAGAAAAGAAAAGAAAATATAGGTTATAGAAGATAGCAAAGTCGCTTTTCCAAAATATCTTACTTGGCTAATGAGAGAATAATGATAGCCAACAATTCAGTCGAGCATTCCTTAGCCATAAATGGCCTTGTGGTGCTTCCACAGCTGGAAAACACATGCACTTCCCCTCTTTAGATCATCCTTTAATCACATCTTTGTTTTTACTCACCATTTATGGTGATGCATTTAGGCTTCTGATCTTTTTTAGTAATGCTTAAATTGATAAATCAATGCGCTTAATGAGTATTAGTGATTTTTCTGTGCACTAGTGCACTTTTTAGAGCATAAACCTGACTCTGCGAGAAAGAAATGCCAATAAGTGTGTAAGAAACATTTCATCACATCATAGCCTTAAATTATAGACTAACATGCAAAACTGAACCTGTTTGTAAAGAGGTGTTGCACATGTACAATATAACATAAAAACAGCTGTTTGCTTTAATGTTTGTGGTCTTCAGCAAACTGAGTGAAATATGGATGTTGGTAGAAGGCGAGCATGCTGAAGCCAGATATCTGTCCCTGCGCTTGGATGCCACCCAAGTTCCCAGGCAGTCAAGTACAGAGTAATAATGTGCACTGTGTCATAATTGCCTGTAATTTAATCATATCCTCCATCTCTTGTGCAAATATGATGGCTGACTGAAGCAGGTTGTAGCATATGAGTTCCTTCACCAAGGGTCGATTCAGAGTGTAACTTCTAAACCTTCAAGTATCATGAGAAAAGTGAACAGAGAAATCATTGTTTAAATGACTGAATATTGACATCATTATCTTATTGTTTGCTAACTAACACCAGATCAGCAGCTTTAAACCCCATCTGTTGATGGAGAGATGGTTCACACTGCTCCCCCCAGACCACCTGTACACACCATCTAAGCCTTCTTGATCCAAATCTCTGCTCCAACATATGATCCCATTGTCCTAAATTAGCCAAAGAATCAGAGTAGTGTTTGCGACACAGAGCTCAGTGGTGAATTGGGTTGTTTTTTTTTCCCCGCTTTGCCTTCCTTCCCTGGTGACTCTTTCCATTAACATTATAATTTCAGACACTGCTTTGCTCCATGTTACACTCCATTGTTAGAGAATCAGTGCATTCGGAGGTCCACTGGGGATGCTGACCCCTTGGCAATTTTGTTGAAAGTGTAATTATCTACCCGCAGCTCACCAAGATTTAAAAAGATTGCATTTCCACTAAACCCATATCAATGCTAATTTAGCTGCGCTCTTCCAGGTGCCTCGGTCCAAGTCTGTGCACTGGGGAAAGCGGCCTGTCCACAGGGAGGCCTATAAGGACCAATATGCACTGAAATTATAGCTATTTCCCTCTGTCAGAAATCGGCTTTACACTATAGGACACACTGAACAAAGAAGGCATGCAAGATTGGAGTTAAACAAACATGACTAATGCCCCCCCCACTCTCTCACCCTCAGCTTCCCAGTGGCTGCGAGGCTGCAAGCTAATAATCTAGCAAGAAATGGAATATAAAGTGATCACTGAAAGGGAAAAAGCAATGCTCATGCAGAACTGCATGTGTGATTAATGGTTAATATGAATGCAGTCATACTGGAGTGGCTCAGTACACTGAAATTGTGGATGGAGTTGTGTAAGGAGATTGTGGCTGTCTTTGGACATCAATGAAGACCTGGAACACACCGGTGTGTTTCTCAGCTCAATTAGATTTCAAAATTTTTTGTGCCAAGACAGGATACTACATACAGTATATGTGTGTGTTTACAGGTGCGTGCATGTTGCGCATGCTTTTGGGACCTGTGCGCGTGCATGTGTAAAGAAAATAAAAAACACTTATTAGGTTTGTAATTGTCCTTGTTCTTTATTGTTTCATGGTTTAACTAGAAATAACGATGTAGAGTAACAGGAAAATGTGAAACAGGAAATACAGTTTTATGGCTGATTCGGGAAAAAACATAAAATCGTGAAGTAAAAAAGACATCAGATTTCCCAAAAGAAGCGCATGTGAAATATAAAAACTATAATGCAAAGATACATTCACGGACTTTAAGCAGAGCTGTCATGAATAAAATGCCAGCAACAAAAACTTGGACATTAGCAAGCAACAACAGTTTTAAAATCAAAGTTTAGTTTACACTCAAGCGCATTTCTTAAAGATAATTCTTTTTTTTTTTTTTTTAAGTATTGTTTTTAATACCACGTGATGTAAATGAAAGTACAGCCTACAAGAAGTGAGCAGTAAATTCCCTGTTTGTGTCCTAAAAAAAGTGTCCTAAATCACAATTTTCGTAATTGAAATTTCTTTATGCGGTTATGGTCATTTAAATAAACATAAATCAATTTCAGGTCATTGTTCTGCTACAGTAATTTAGATTTTTTAAAATTATTATTCAGAGTTGTTTTGATTAATTTAGTTAGGTTTTACAATTAGATTTCATTTTACTGTCTAAATTCATTTTAATGGCCTATGTAAAATACTTTGCGTTGGAAAAAAGTGTATTATTATTATTATTATTATTATTATTGTTATTATTATTATTATTATTATTATTATTATTATTTAACACATTTCTGTCAGTAGAAATCTGCTCTGTGTAATTCGGCTATCTGATTTTGTTTGTTTGACGTTCTCTAATTAAAAAAATATATTTTATTTTTTATTATTATTTTTGAATAATCAAAGCTGACGAGCTTCTTGTTTTTGCTGTAATGTATTCTAAAGACACATACAGGTCTGACAGCTTTAAGGCTCCAGAGAAAGCTCTGTGATCAGCTCACACTGCTGACACAAAACCATCTGCTTCAAAGCTCTTGGCCGAGACACAACGTTAAATATGGCTTTAATTAAAAGACGGTCCATAGCTGGCCGGAGACCACATGACGGGCAGTAATTACAAATAAGCCTACAGATGTGACAGATATGCGCTTATAGCGGGATATAAAGCTATAGGAATTGCAAAAGCACCTGAATTCATCGCTTTGATATCGGTTACATCCGGATTATCCGAACAAAGAGCAAGAATTTGACTTTCAGAGCTGAATTAACACCTACAGTAATGAAAACACTTACAGTCTTCATTTGTGTCCAGCTGGACTTTTATTCTGGGTGACACGGCTATAGCAGGCAGCTGATATGACTATGTCCAATGGTTACATCCTCATATTTAATGCTATAAATAAAACGGAAATATAGAGAAGTTTAGGTGCAAAGTTCATAAAGTTGGAGTGTTTTGTATTTTAAAGGTGTGATTTGAACTACATACGAAGACATAGGATACCTACCGATCTACATCTACCAAGTATTCAAAAATATAGTCTATATTCTCAAAGAGAGAAATTAGATCCTGTAATGTTAACATACCGATTAAAAATAAACACATAAATGAATGAATCAATGAATGAAAATCAAGACATCTTAAATTTTCTTCAGGTACTAATGCCTATATTTTACACATTTTAATCAACCAACATTTCTTTCTTATTATCTATCTATCTATCTATCTATCTATCTATCTATCTATCTATCTATCTATCTATCTATCTATCTATCTATCTAT
>JAQQZX010000002.1:21838356-21850792 GCA_030068355.1 Notoglanidium maculatum
CTATCTATCTATCTATCTATCTATCTATCTATCTATCTATCTATCTATCTATCTATCTATCTATCTATCTATCTATTCATTCACTTATTAATTGTACATGTAAGAGGTAATTCCTTCTTCATGTTCCCCTCCAGTCGTTTTTGTGAAATCTTGGAGACACGCTACAAAACCATCACTGCTAAAAAAAAAAAATGAACACCTTGGTGCAGTGTGTGTATCTTAATATTCTAGACCTTTCTAAATACCCAGTGTTGCTAAACGTGAGAGCAGTTTAACGCTGCATGTGTTAAATGATGCTCGGTGATTTGAAGGAAACGTGCCGACATACTGGAAGAGCAAATCATTTTGTCTAGTGCACTTGACCTGTCTGTCTACAGGCTGTAGAAACACAACACTGATCTACATCCGGTTACCTGCATATTGACCCATAGGCCTGTGTGTTCTTCCCCATACCGTGGTTATATTGCACAGCTTATAAGAAAACAAAACCTGAAGTATCATATATACCATTTATCAGCACATTGCGATTTGCAGCACGGCTGGCCTGAAAGAAATGAAAAATGTATACATACTAATTATAGTAATTAAACAATTTTGCACCCTTTCTTTTTCTGAGAGTCTGGAAGTCAACCAAATTAGATCCAGATCACCAAACATATTGAATATATCTTATAATATATTAATAAACATCTGGCCTAGAGGTTTTGTTTTGTTTCGGTGACTTTTTTTTCTTCTTCTTTTTTTTTTTTTTTTTTACATTTGGGGTAAGCCTGGTTTTGCACCTGGTTTTGGTTTATTTAAACCCTATGAAGTATCAAGGTTATTTTGTGGTGATCTACATTTTGGGATTAGGTTATATGGTCACTCAGGTGTAGCCCACCCTAAAGCTATTGTTTTAATAATATTTATCTATTTTGAGATCATGTTTGGAAACCAAAACCCCGTATAATCAAAAAATGTGACGACAAATATATTGAATTGAGGAGCATTGCTCTGTATTTATGCTCCGTCAAGTCTTTTCTCGGGTCACTAAAATAAAACCCACGGTGCTCCATCGCCCTCTAGCGGAACATTTTTACAGAAAAAAAAACACGTGAACAAAATAAAAAGAAGAAGAAAAAGGAAAAAGTCAGACGCAAAAAAAAAACAAAAAAAACACTAGGGCAGATATGATATTTTTAGTCTAATCATTTATTCAAGGCTATATTTAATATGTAATTAATACTCTAAGTATTGAGTAAGCTAAATAAACAAGTTTAGTGATCTGGATCTAAATTGGTTTAGTTTCATTCTCTTAGAAAAATAAGGTGCTAAATTGTACCCTTCTTTGTTGCTAGGGTGGTACTCAAAGACACACCTTCTGTACTCTTACTATATATCTTATCCCTATAGTCTTATCCCTTGTCCCTTATCCCTCTTATCCCTATATACTATAAATCTAAGGTACAGCGTGTACCTTAAATCATTTAAAGGTACACTGTATCCAGGTTACCAGGTGACAGATACATACTTAAGGTACAAAGAATGTACCCTTGATGGCACCAGTCCAACAAAAAGGAAAACTAGAAGGCAGGTTAGAAGGCTACTGTTGTTTTCTAAGAATGTTTAATGTCTCAGAAAGCAGCGTCAGTGCAAAAACAATATTATATATATATATATATATCTATATGATATGATATGTAGAATGCAATTTCCATATCTGCCCCAAAATCCAAAAGAAATAAAATGATATGATTTGTGTGAAGACATTATCATACTTTTTTTTTTTTTTTTGCTAAACCAGAGTCTTAGATTTCAACAAGACATCTGTTTTCTGAAAATCTTTAATAAACATATTGTTCTCATTTCTTCATCAATTCCCCAAGAGTGTGCATTTCACTAAAAACTGAAAATGCACAAATAAGAAGATTCCCAGCAATCAGTCTTTATAAATTTAGATCAAACTGGATATCAAGTCTAATATTTATTTAACACACTGATAAACACCCACAAAAAAGTAAAACTGGTACAAATTCTGCATTCTAGAGCATGGGGTCCTTTGGTTAGTACATTTCAGGGATCCCAGAAAGGTTGTATGTGAAAACTCTGAAACAAGCCCTGAAACAAGGGGTTTACCTCCCAGAAAAAGTATCAGCGAGAACCCTACCAACTAGAGAAAAACCTGAAACTATTAACTGTTCTTTTTTTTTTTTTTTTAAAGAATGTAATCTGCAGCTTAGAAGAGTAAACTCTATATCAATTAAAATTTTATCAAGAAAAACTCCTTATTGGCCCACCCCTCTATCCATATACACAGTTGGTGGTGTTGTAGGTGGTGCTGAACGGACAGCTCCAGTTCAATCAGTGTCACTAAAGCAAGGGGTTCTCAAACTCTTTTCATCCAAGGAATCTTCTAAACTCACTCAGTTATCATAAACAATCCACCTATTGGCATGTTTTTGAAGGTGTAGGAGGAAACCAGAGATCTTGGAGGACATGGGTAAAACATGCACAGAAACTCAGCACAGACGGCAACCCAAGCTCAGGATTGAACCTGGGACACTGGCACTGGAGCACTTCTAAACTGTAAAATAAGTTTTACAAACTCCTCCAAACATAATCCCATTTAAATGTTTAACATAATTTCAAACATAATTTCCCATTATTGAAATGTTTACAATTATATTTTGCCTATTTATTGGAGTAACCAACATGACACTTCAGATTCAAGTTGATGTCATTTATTGGTTGATTTGAAATAGTCACATCTTGACAAGGATTTCTGTACTTTAGTCTTGGGCAGTGGTAGATCCGTGGCTACTGATTGGAAGGTTATGAGTTCAAATCCCAGTGCTGCCACTGTTGAGCTCTTAACCATTTGAGTACTCAGGTTAAATTGTAAGTTGTTTTGGATAAAGGAATCAGCCAACTGAGTAAAATGTAAATGTAGTTGTTTTTTGAGTTATTGGGGTTTGGATTAAACCCGTGTAATTGTGATATAACCAGTCAAACTCAATTAAAACTCAATAATAAATATAACTTTCATAATAATGGATTCTGATTTTTTATCACTGTACCAAAATAAAGTAAAATAAACAAATTACAGACTGCCTGGCCATGCTTCGAGGTCCTTTTGCAAAGTGGTATTTTTCTGTATCACATGAATGATTTCGGTGCTAATATGAACTAACAATGAAAAATGAACTATTTAAAACTATTTAAAATCATATGGTCTCTAAGGTAAAAAAAAAAAAAAAAACACTTTTAAAATATGCTGTTGCACAAGACCCAGGCCTATAAAAATGACCATGGTAAACATTTATGCATTGTGGGGGCCTTTTGGATGGTAATGCCCAGTCAATTACATTTCCTTCAAGGTCATTAAGCACAAACCTGGCTTGTCCCTTAACAAGGCGTGTCTGTGTGTTTAATGAGGGTCGGAGGAGGCTAGAGCTGGTTTAATGGACTCGTGTTGAGCAGCTCTGCGTTGCTCTCTTGGTTGTTCTCAAAATACTCTTCTTGCCATCTGTGGGTCTCACTCCAAATTGTATTACTCCACTCATTTGTTTCATGTTTGCAAACCTCAAGGAAAAACAAATAAGTGGACTGGAATTGGTGCCTCAAAGCCACGGCAAATTGTCACCTTGCTAAGAATCTTTATTCAACTAGACGACTAATCACCTACATCATTTCACTATTTTTTTAAATAAATATTCACATGTACATATTGTCCTGGAGCAATTTTTATATAATGTTCAGCCTCACACAAGTCTTACATATGCATCCTTACATGTATATTGCAGTGTAATGTAGTCATGATGGATAACAGGGATGTACAACTGAGGTCTGGATGTATTTCATGACTCACTGATGCAGTGAAATGACATGCATATAATATTGCATTCCCAGACAGCGGTGTTAAAAACAACATCAGCTCTGAACATTTAGTCAAATTGTAAAAGGTATGAAACTGCAAACAGATATGAAGAACTGGTGAACTATAACAGTTCACCTCATTTAGCGTGAAAGAAATATTACACTAGCCTAAGTAAAGCATCTGTGCCTTGTTTTGTCTATTGTTTATATGTGTGATGTGGTTCTGTGATGTCAGCTGTGCCATGTTTGGGTTAATCCTTTAATTGACTTTAAATTATTTCTTGTTTCAGCTGTGCTTTTTTTCTGCTTTGCTTTTCTAGCCATGGTTTAATTGAATCCTTATTCTAACAGCAGCACAAGCAATGTACCACACTCAGATAGCCACTAACTGCTGTAAGGATGTGTGTAGATCACACATTTTCTGCACCAATAAAAACTTTGATTGTGTGTCAAGCCCACATAAGAAAGAGATCCTCCGTGCTAAATGAGATCCTCCACGCTTGGCTAATGATACTTAATGAATTATTCAGAAAAATAAATTATTATTCAAAAAAAGAACACCAGCAGGAGGCAAACAATTTGAAGGGTTGTAGCACCCCGTAACAGTTCAACAGCCAAAGAACAAAAGTATCATGCTGGAAATTTAACTAATGATTAAAAAATGTGAATTAATTTTGCATTTGAGGGGACAGAGAAAATGCCAGACGGTTTTGAAAGGTTAATCTTTAATGCAGCCACTAATAAAAACAGAGAGGGAGAGAAATTAGGATTTTGCTCTTTAGCCGGACATAGTAAGCAATCACAGGAATTAATAACTTTCCTTTTTATTCTATTTTCTAAAATGAAAATTCATGGCAGTGGTACAATTCAGCCCATCACTGAGCAGACAGCAGTGTTTCTCAGTTTGGAGTGTTTAATTATTCATCAGATTGCAGTTTTTGTTTGAATGCAAAAATGTTAGACCTCAGAATAAACTGAGCTGGTGGTAGTTAAGGGGCTTGTTTGAGTGCTTAACTGTGGCTTTCTTGAAATCCTGGGATTTCAGGTATGGAATATCTGAAGTCCCAGTTAAATCCCCCCCCCCCCTCTCTCCTCTCTCTCTCTCTCTCTCTAAGCAGTGAAGTGATGGCACCAACCACCTCCCCGCATCTTTCACACAGAACCTCAGCCAACATTTTCACAGTTCTCTTCTTTCCATAATCACTTTTCTTGGTATTCAGTTTAAAGGCTCACCCTTCCCAGAAATCCAATCCGAAGGTGTTTTTTTTATAAAGCGCATGACCACTACCTGCTAGCTCACAGTGGAGCAAAATGTCCACAAATTCACTGCCAGTGATCCCTTTGAAACTCATCTCAAACTTTCCTCCATCTACATGCCATATGTGGAAGCTTTAAACAAACATGCCTTACTTTTTCTTTCCTTCGCAGCTGCCTGTGAAACAGCCAAAGCCTGATGCGATCCATTATATATTAACTAATCATATAAAAACAGAATGGATTGGTCGAAAGTTTAAAATATAGATATCGATTTTGGACAAAATGTCTTCAATTTCACATTACAGTTTAAGATCAATGGTCTAGGATGTCACAGAATTCTTGTGGATTGTTTTTTGGAATATTGATGCCATTGAAAATGGTGACTCAATACTTGGTGCAGAGGATTCTGGGAAGGGTGAGCCATCCACTTTAATTTAATCACTGAGCCACTACAGCCTTTAACACTTTTACCAGCAGTATCAAATTATTGCTGGAGTTCTAGATTGGGGGTTGCAAATAGATGAACATCTGATGGCCAGATTTATAATATGGAGCTAACATTTTTTATCTTACCAATTTTAGCAAATACAAAATACCCTGTAGGCACTGAATATAAGGTAAGGACAAAATCACTTGGTGGCATGCTGTTTTAGAATTTTTTTTAAATGTTGTAGTGTGATATGGCCAGAAATGAAGCAGAATTACTGACATCTCTCAGAAGCTGACTATTTTCCAGTAACAGCATGCCCCAATAATTTATTCTCCTATGTTTTTTTCATGGCATCTCAGAGAATTTCTTTCCACATTGTTCCTGGTTTGCTCATTAGGGATCTAAATCTGCATCCAGATTTCTGTAAAGCTGCTTTGTGGCAATGTCTCTTGTTAAAAAATAAATAAATCTGACATTTTTGTTCACAAACACTACACACATGTATATTTCAACCTATACCCTATATGTTCTTTGAAAAAAAACTTTCAGGGCACAAAAGCTTGTGCATAAAAGTTTGGACTTACAAAGGCATTAAGAGCATATCTATATCTATATTTATATCTATATCCATTCTTGCTTAGCTTCTCACTGACCTTTTGGCCTTTTAGTTTGTATTAATATTTCAAATAACTAATACCCAGACCTCATTTTTATGGCTAATTTTATTTTATTTTTGTCACCCATTCAACTACCACCAGAAACCCGTTCCAAAATTTCCAGAGACTGTGATAAATTTGGATTTTAACCCCCAGCATGCTTCTGGCAGATTTCTCCTGACTGCATTTTTGGAGCTGGAGAAACCAGTTTGAGTGAGACTCAAACACGCCAAAGTTACAGTAGTATGCTAGTATTATGATAACACTGCCCATGTCTCAGAAACCCTGCCTCTGTTTACTGATCACTTCAAACTGATTATTTAGTTCTCCGTGAGGGGAATAATGTCAGAAACACAGAAAGAATGAGATAATATGAACATATGTTATAACAATAAGCACATGACTGATGTGTGCCTCTCTTACAATGCTAATACACACCCATTCCAACAAATCTTCTCCTGTCCTGGCATGTGGTAATAAGAATATAATCAATGAAAAGGTGATGTGATGAGGATGACACAACGGAGAGTTAATGTTGCCATGTCAAAGTTGATAAAAATATCTTCAATAAAGAATAATACAAATACTTTATCTGTTAAATTTAATGCTGTGAAAGGTCCACAAAACAAATTAGTTCCTGTTTTTACTTAGATTATATCACTTATAAACAGTTGTCTTCCTTCACCAGCCACTTTTTTAATTGCTCTCTATTAACCTTGAACTGTTACTAAGTGCTGAAACTGACTCCTTCTGTAAATGTTAAATATAAATGCCTGTTTACAGTAAACATCACCATTTACACATTTTTAAAAATATGTTTGTCATATAACTTATAAGAATGAGTGTCTTATATAACCCTTGCAATCAGAGCTGCTGTTATAGAAGATTATTAAACACCTGAAGTTGAAAACTGATACTGTGCTATATATAAAAACTTACATTAGGTGGTTTGGTTTTAATTTTTCATACTGTTCCACTGCCAATACCAGATGAATATGATATACTGTTATACTGTCATGTTTCCCAGGGTCATTACATACCTGCTTTGCTGTGTGATTGCTAAAATAAGACAATCTTATTACAGTCAATCATAGAATGGAAATTAGTCCCCCAAACAAATGACTCATTAGTTATTAAATATGGACAATTTACTACAGTTCTGTCTCAGTCCTTCTGAGCTGGTCTTTCTTTGCACTCTTGGGCCGAGTACCGTCTTTTTTTTTGACGTATGAGTGAGAAAAGTTTGCTCCAGGTTAACGGGCTAAGGTCATGCTAATGTTATTGAGCTCAGTGCCAGGCATGTATGCAGGGAGTGAGAGAAGGACTTGGAACAAAAGCAGATTCACCCGCTAGGCAGCATATGCCTCAGCACCGCCATTCCCTACAGGCCTGCAGCAGCTATCCAGGCAAATCTGCCGCGCTCTGCCCAGAAAAAGGTGTCTTCAACTCACACACAGTCCTTACACAAGAACACCAGAGTTGTTCAAGTTTAAAAAATATTCTTCACTAATGTCAATGTAAGGAAGGGAAGGAAGGACACAGACGTCTTGCCTTGTTTAAGTGTATGATGAAGTGAAGACAAGGGAAGATGTATAGTTTCTGTGTAGTTGTTAACAGGAAGTAGATGGTTTTAAATAATCAATATCTGATTTGTTATGTATGTGTGTGCATGTGTGTGTTCATGTGTGTGGGACAGATGGATAGATGCAGGTTGGCACAAGTGAGAGGTATTCTGGCACTGTGAATGAGACTGGTGCAGCTGTGGTGGTCAACACTGTCACAGTGCCCTTTAGAAAGATCACACATGAACACACACACACACACATGCACATGTTCGTACACCATACAGACTATGGGTAGAATGAAAACAAACACACTGATCAACACAGATTAGAGTGATTATTATGTAAGTACATACTGTTTCCATATCCTGAAATGTTCAACACTCTAATCTTTTTGTTTCTCAAAGTTCACTTTCTCCATTGTGTCTAATTATTTATCTATATTTTGGCGCACAGTTATTCTTCACCGTACTGATTATAACTGACTGTGATTTGGCCCTAAGGAAATGAAAGATGCTGTGTGCACCGTGCTCTGAGGTGTGACCTTACACAAGTTTCACTTTCCACCCCCGGCGCCGATTAATAACACAGTGTTGCGATTCATCAGAGCAGACGTCGTGGTTTGTGTAATCACCGAAGCATTGCGTCAGCACGATAAACGAGTTCTGTCCAGGTGATTCGGATATGCTCGGACTGAAAAGTTGGACAAAGAGTGAGGAATTTCATGGCCAAGTGAAATAACACCAGAGATACTGTAAATGCTGATGTCTTTGGTGAATGAAAATGTTCATGTCCATACATCATTTTGTCATTGTGAGTCAGTATTACTAAGACTTGATGGCATTGGTGCATCTTAAGTAAGGGTTAAGGTTAAGGGATGTATGGACTTAAAACACTTGGAGCCATGCTGTTTTTGGAAAATAAATCAACAGAGAGGTGTGATCCAATCTGTCATGAAGTGGTATTACTGTTACCAGCCCAAACAAAAAAAATGCCAACAATTTGTATTCATTACACAATGACACAACCAGTGCTGGGATTCAAACTCATAACCTTCCAGTCAGTTGTCAAAAGCCTTAAGCACTGAGCCTTAGGATAATACTTGAAGGCACACTTAATGACACATTCCTAAGCATTCAATAGATAATTTATAATGTAATTCTGCATGATTTATATATCTCAAAACCTGTGAGATGACAAATTTTATGAAGCTTTCTCTTTATGTGATAAAGACAAGACAGAAGATGTCTCAATTACTATTATGGCATCATTCTTTGATTTTAATGTAGCTGTAAAGTTTTTATATTTTTTTTTTCTTCAAATCTAGGAGATACATGTTCTACAATGTGTCTGCCATCTTACCTTTTGCCAGAATTGTTTCTTCTTCTTCTAGCCTACGATTGAAGGCTGCTCTATTCTGGTGGCTTATTTTTATCCAAAACTATTATGCGAAAAATTATTTATGCAATCCTTATGAATGTTTTACAAGGCTCTATGTTGGAACTATTTAATGTATGCTTACAGGACTCGTACATGCGTATGAAACTGCTAAACAGCTTTATGGAGAAAAAAAAGCTATGTTGGTGTTAGTTATCAAGATAACTGAAAATGTTAGCAGTACATCATGAGAACTAAACTTGTGGACCTGTGAGGACTATTCATGGCGCAGCCACTACCACCTCTTTGTAATAACAGCTTCGCGGTACAGGGTGTGTTAATCGGAAGCCACTGTTTGTGTGTTGAGTTGTGTTGGGTTGAGGTTGCTGCAGTCATGCTGAACGTAGCCAGGCTGCTGAAGGCCTTCTGGTTGAAGCCGGATCAACATATGGGGCTTCTGTTCCCATCATACACACTCACCTCCAACAGCACTCGTTCCAGCTGCTCCTGCCATGCTGCATCTCCGGCACACGGCTCAACGTGGCCCAGCCAGCTGTTCCTCAGAGCGGGAGAGATGCCAGGACCACAACCAACATAACCACAGCCATAACCAGAACTATATGCAGAAGCACAACCTCAACCAGCAGGTGTAGAGAGGAAAGAGGATAAACACTTTGGTGATTAAAAAGGTATGGAGTGTGTGTTGGTTGCAAAGATTAGAATGTTTAATTAAACTATAATTCTGACGTAGTACAGATAAAGTAATAGAAAGTAATACAAAACTCTGAAAGCTCAGAAACTGGAGTCTCCATTCATAAACGTTAAATAACCGGGTTGCTTACACAAATGTTGGCTATAGTTTAAAATTTTTAAATTGTATGAATTTTATTTATTTATTTTGCTAAACTAAAGTACAAAATGAAGTATGTGTCAGGAAATCCATTGGTACCATAGAAACGGTTCTTATAAACCAGTGTTTTGCCTTTTTCTGGCCAATCAGAATCAAGTATTCAACAGTGACACTGTAAAATAAAAAAACGTGAAAACTAAGATAAATTCTTTTTAAGGTGCTAGAGAAATGCTTACATAAACTGAAATCTGCAGCAATTCTAAGCTTTTCCTTTTCTAAGAGCTCCACATACTATACAACCTTTAAGGGCACCCACAAATTTAACCCTGTTTATTAGGAGAGTGAATATCAATATCCTGTTTGCCTTGTTTTATTCATTGTTTAAAAGAAATCATTCAAATCATAAAATGATAAAATGATATTCCCAACATGGTCACTGTTGAGTTCTTTAACCTGATTTATTTAACATTTATTACTTCATTCTTATGGAAGGAGTCTCCAGTGTCAATGTCACTTTGTAATATCACTGGAAAGGTTTCAGAATGAATAAATGGTATGATGATTTTCAATAAATAAATATTTATAATCATTGACTAACTGCTGCAACATAAGAAGAATAAAACACTTTAAAAAAAAACTTTTGGATTGTAGTTGTAACTCCTCTTCATGTTAAGTCACATGACACCATGCCATAGTTGATTATTTTCTTATTAAAGAACACCCTAAGTGTTTTATTCATTCCATATTATCTCAATAAATATAATTCTTAATGCATTGTTATTGTCTGAACTGCTGTCACTCAAAGACCTTATCTGGCTGAAGACTGAAGATAATGTTAGAAGAAGGCTGAAGTTAATGAAGACTGATTTCATTTGAGAAACATAATTTGTTGGTAATTGATTCAGACTTTTGAGCCCTGCTATTTTCTTAAGTACAATGTAAATTGATTAGAAATCTGTTCCCATGTGACAACATTCCTAAGAATTTTTTCTAGATTTTATGAGATATATATGAAAGTCATGTCGACAATGTCAATTCATTATAGTATTTCAGCAGTTTATGATCACAAATTAATTCAAATCAGGTTTACACAAATCCAGATGTCAATTTAGATGCATAATGAGCAACCAGAGGTGAGATCTGACATCTAATTTTAGGAAGAAACAGGATGCAAAAGGGAACTCATTATAAACCATCATTACAGTATACAGGTATAGAAAATGTGTCTTAATGATTCCATAAACATTTCATTGAGAAGCTAAAAGATTGTATCTACCTAGGCTACATTTTGCGCTCTCTCTTACACACACACACACACACACACACACACACACACACACACACTTCTCATGGCGGTTCTAACGCTCCATTGATCAATGATGGTGCGAGCGGAGCGGCTGAAGGCAGCCGTGTCTGCTTTGGGATGGTACATATGCTGCAGGCACCGTGCGTGCCAGCTGCAGCTCTCTGTCTCGCTGCAAGCCCGACACACTCTGCCCAGGTTCCTCTGTCAGCTTACACACTCCAGCTCTGCCTCTGTCTGCGGCCGGCTGTGCTGCTAAGATGGATTACCCTTTGATATCAGCAGCGATCTGGGGTGGTGTGCTTGATGCACACTGAGTGCCATAATGATTTTGCCTCCTCATAGGAACTCGAGGGACCTGCTCCTGAGTTTCTTTACAGCCGAGCCAGATTCATTATGAGCTGTAATCAAACACACACACACACACACTCACACACATACTCTCTCAGTCAACATGCTTCTCTGTTTGAACAGAAGGTAAGACTTTCATATGTATCTACATTAGCAGCTGGTCAGGGATACATATTAAAAACAACAAAAAAGGAGCACTGCTTTCAGCGGTGTCTAAGAGAGAGCGAGCGAGAGCGAGCAAGAGAGAGAGAGAGAGAGAGAGATCAGTACCACTTTTATCTGTTCAGGTAACTCTTCTGTAAAGTCAATAAGTGTGTTTTTTTCTTCGATCTGGCTTTCTCCAAGGTCTTCATCACACACAGGATTGGGAAAAATTCTTTGAAAAATTATTGATGGCTGATTACTGAATGGACTCAGTAATGTTTTCATAAAAGCGGAAACGTATTCACAATATATTTAGAAAAAACAGTTCACTTTTATCCATTAAACACTGTTTCTCATGTAACAAGGTTTTTTGTTGTTGTTGTTAATGTTGTTGTTTTCTTATGCTTCTGGAGGTTGAATGTAGAAATCAGAGATCAATGTGAATGCACTTGGAATATGAGAACGACCAAAAAGCTGTTTAAACAACCATTCTACTGCACCAACAGTATTTCAGGCTGACCTCATCTAATTTAAAATATTAAAATATTAGTGCATGTACACTTCCAGTCAAAAGTTTGGACACACCTGCTCTTTTTCATAGGTTTTTCTTTATTTTTTTTGCTTTCTACGTTGTAAAACATTACTGAATAC
>JAQQZX010000002.1:21859100-21894256 GCA_030068355.1 Notoglanidium maculatum
TTAGAATTCTGGGGAATTGGATCTAGTGCCTGAGTGTTCATGGGAGTTTGAGTTCTCTTCGGATGGAGTCCTGACAGGTGTGATTACAAATCAAGGGCGTGACAGCGATGTAACAGGTCATTTGACTGATAAACTGCAAGTAGGCAGTTGAGTTTTTCCATAATATTTTAATATTTCAGCCAAACAAATTAGAATAATCTAACATTGCTACAAATTTAATGTTCAAAGTGCAACACCAAGTCAATCTGAAGTGACCTAACACAGTGACTGACGGTCAGTACTTCCCTCTTATTCGTTGATACCAAGTTTGATGCTAATCAAATTTTAGAGAGTCCATATTTAAATACGTAAACATAAACTTGTCAGCTGTGAAGACCAAGTACTAGGAATGAACTGCTCATTAATTGTTCCCTTCAAAAACAAAAGGCTCAGAATTAAATAGTTGTTATGATATCAGTTTGTCATGACACCACTAGGTGTTTGAAATTTCTTGTTTAGCACTTCAGAAAAGACCACAGAGTAGAGCAGCATATTAGGCTATGTTCACATTACCATGCTAAAGTGACTCAAATCTTTTTTTTTTTACCTTAATGTGACACAGATCTGATCTTTTCATGGCTGTGTGGACACAGAAATTCAATCTTTTCAAATCAGATTTGACTCATCATTTATGTGGTCCTAAATATCCAAATTGTGGCTGTCAAAATCAACCAGTAAGCCTTTTGTTGATTTGCGCTACCCTTCGAGATATGCTACTTAGCGGTTGTGTGTTAGGTTTAAGATTAAGATTTTATGGTTGACTTTAAGCTTTAGCTACTAGCACCTCCATTTTGCTGGTTTTAATACCATAAGTTGTCTCACAAATATGATTTTGCTGTTGGTGACACAGATCACTTTTGCAAAAGCATATCAATGTTTGCATGAATGCTATTTACTAATCACTAATAATTCACTAATAATTATGAATGTGAACCATCAAGATAGGCAAAACCGATCTGAGCAAAAAACTGAACAATGAGATTTGTAATGTAACGTAGCCTTAGACAGTGTTAGCTACAATGTTGGTCTCATATTTAGGAAGTGCTCTTGAGAAGTCCACGAGAACAAGTTCGAAGGTCATGATTATGGCAGGGTATGTGTTTCATCAGGACTTGAAGGGAGCATCAAACCTTCAGAAAACAATATGTGGCAGTCTGGGAAACTCCCATGGATTTCATTGCAGCTGCACACACACACATTCATCCACTTATTCATCAGAGTTGAGGGGAAGCTGGAACTGATCCCAGCTGACTTCAGGTGAGAGGCAGAGTACACCTTGGCCAGGTCACCAATCAAAGGGCTAACACAGCCACAAACAACCATACACACACACATCCATCCATCCTTCCATTATCTATTCCGCTTTATCCGTCTGGATAAAGCTTTATCCGTCTTGGAAGCTGGAGCCAATCTCAGCAGACTTCGGGCCAGAGGCGGGGTACACCCTGGGCAGGTCACCACAGACAAACAGCCACACACACTCGCATTCACACCTATGGGCAATTTAGAGTAGCCAGTTGACCTAATCTGCATGTCTTTGGACTGTGTGAAGAAACCCACGCATGCACGGGGAGAACATGCAAACTCCACACAGAAAGGCACCTTCTGGACCTTCTTGCTATGAGGCAACAGTGCTAACCACCACACCACCGTGCTGGCCCCCCCCACACACACACAACTATGAGTAATTTAGAGAAGCCAGTTGACCTTATCTGTATTATTTTGGGCTGTGGGAGAAAACCAGAGCACCCAGAGGAAACCAACGCAGGCATGGAGAGAACATGTAAACTCCACACAGGATACATGGCAGGACTGAACCCAGAGTCCTCTTTCTGCGAGATGCTTACCACTGCACCATTGCACCCTGCAACATGCTGCCCTATATTTATAAAATTGTAACATGAGAAAGGGAGATATGAGAAGCGGCAGGTAAAACCTTTCTATCACACTTACCTGGACTTACCTTTCTATCACACTTACCTTTTTTTTGCAGCAACAGGTTGAAAAGTTGGAGTGTAGAGAAATGGGTAGTAAGCCCACTGTATTGCTGTATTCTAATCAGAAACAAAAATTTTAAAATACATCTGGTTAACATAAAAGATTTGTATTTTGGTTGCATAAACTGAAGGCAGAAAACAATTCTGTTACAGCATGTAGACTTTAACAGTGAGAAAACTGAAGAACGCAAGACTTTAATGTGGTCGTAAATAAAAGAGAACCGCATCAAGCCCCTTTTAGTTATCTCTCAACGTGTTTGCCACATCGGTGATTAGCACCGCTCTCCCTGAGGGGTGAAGCTGCAGCAGATAGATGGAGGGCGGCATGTCAGTGCGCCCTCATTTCTCCCTGCTCTCGCCCACCACTCACATTTCCCAGTCCTGACTTATTTCCTCCCCACAGCCTAATTAGGATTATCTTTAATTCGCAGGATTACAATTAATAGCTTACTGCAGGTCAGTGATTAAGAATTACCTGGTAATGACCCTGGGCGGGAGCTGAGGAAGGAGGAGAAATGATGACAGCTCACGAACCCGCGCGCGTCAGGCCGCTATTTAAGATGGCCGATTTGGAACGCGCCCCATGTGCCTGGCATCACAATGGAGGAGTACAATTTCCCTCTCTGTAATTAAGGTCCATTGAGTGAAATTACCTTCAGATAATTGCCGGGTAGTTGTCAGCGTTTGTTGCAGCCTGGCGAGGCCTGCTCTTCGGCTCCCGTGGCTGGCACTCTCCAGAGAGGAGAGAAAGGGAACGAGGGACACGGTGCGGAGAAGAAGCAAATGTTTGCACATGGAGGTGGATGACAGTCTTATTTAAGACCAAACACTCCTGTTTGTTGAGATACAGCCATTGTACTGGCAAAATTCTTTCAACTAAAGGCTTTGTTTAAGTGTTTTTGTTTAAGCACTGTGTACTTGAAGAACACCCAGATTAGTCCCACTTTTGATTGTCGTTTTGATTTTGAATTGTATAGTAGTAGTTGTGTGTCTGTTTTCATCACAATGACCAAACATGTATTCCTGTGTGTGTCCATGTTGTGCAAGGTTTAAAACAGCCAATAATACTGAGAGATATGCTGGATGCACAAGAGACCATTAAGCAGATGTAATGCATTTTCAGGAAGCCAAACACCGAAACAGAAGATGTGAAGAAACACTAAACACACCCAGAGAAGCAGTACATTTGGAACATGTTTCTAACGCATGAGACCTAAACAGTTCAATTCAATAACATTTTATTTGTATAGCGCTTTTAACAATAGGCATCATCACATAGCAGTTTTACACAAATCCAGATGTAGATTTAGTGCAAGCTAGAGATGACAATGGCAAGAAAATATTTCCTGAAATAATGAGGAAGAAATAGTGAGAGGAGCCAGACTTAAAATGGAACCAATCCTCTTCTGGGAGATATTGGATAGTCGGATTACAAATCATTACATATTGGTCTAACACAACAAAAAACAAAAACATTGAAAGGATGTTCATAATGAGCATATTGTGAATAAGAGTCCTGGGATGACACACAGTCTTTATGATTGCAGCAGCATTAGCTACTTGGTAGAAATCTACAGTGCATGTGAGTTTTTTTCACTGAAGTAATGATGCATAACAGTGCAAATAGTGTGAAACTAAATACACAACACCCCTAGTGCCTCCCTCCGTCCTTCATGTATACTTTGACCTTCTTGTTCTTTCTGACAGAATTGACTTTGGGGTTTTGTTATTATTATTATTATTATTATTATTATTATTACTAAGCTCCAAATGGCACCTGTAGTTCCTTAACATCTTCACTTGTTTTTCTATTCCACTATCTCGGATGAGATTCAAATGCTGTTGGGCCCTTTGTGGCAGCCGCAAAATTATAAACATCCCTCATATCAGATGTTTTAAAACTGAATTTATAAATTTAGGGTTTTTTTCCCTTCTCCATATTGTTAAGACTGCTCAATGTCTATAGCATCCAGTAATCTTTTTTTTATCTTTTACTGTCTTATATTAGTAAATACAAGAAATAAATCTAGTAAATTCTGTCATCTATTTTATTCTTACTTCTATTTCATTGTGTTTCTTTGTGATTGCATCATTTAATTTTATTTCATTATTTGAATTTATTTGGCTGGAAGGCTATTAATTAATTAGTTAACATGTAGTACTGTATGTTACAATGGTGAGATTTATTTAGCACATCATGCTGGATAGTTTCGTGTATTATATACTGTAGATTCATAGCAATGGGGATTGACATTAATGTCCTGTGACCTTTTGACCTTTAGGTACTATTCAAGACTGTGTTTTTTTCCGAAAGCTTGGCAGCTTGTTAAATGATAGAGTGAGCATTGTATTGAACACTGTCTCGGATCACCAGTTATGAAGACCTTAAATAAATGATGCTTTTGGGAAACTGAGCCTTGGTCAAAAAGTGCTAGAAATAGTTCAGTTTGGCTCAGTGTTTTTTCTGTCTAACATGACAAGTCATTTGTGTAAAAGATATTATAGAAATGATAATGTTGCTATATTATATTATGTAAAGTGTGATTAGTGTGACTTTGGGTGATATTTTGACAAATGGTTAATTTTGCAAATAACTGACCAGATGCATTGGGAATGTGAAAATTATTCTGTATTCCTACAAAATCTAAATATTTTTTGTGTCAGTGTGACATGCATTGTTAAGTAGTAAACAAAACAGGAAGGTTAACAGATGCCTTTTCATGAAAGTGGCGCTAATGAGTTTCGCACTTTTGTATTATTCCCGTAAAAACCTCAGCCTCGGGCTACCTCTTGTTCAAAGAAGGTAAACATTGCTCTAATGACAATGCTCTGTTTGGTTCTTTAGTGCAGCCTAAAAGCACGTGTGCTTTGTCATCCGTCATTTGGAGCGCATGTGTGTGAAAAAGCACAAGGGTCTTCTGTGGTTCAGCATACACTTATCTCCTCCACAGCCCCTCTCAGTTTGAGATGAGTATCTAATTATTCAGATGCAAATTTACCGGCCATGGACAGGCCTGCTGTAAAGGTCCGTGTAAATTACATGGCTCCAATAAAAATCACAGCATCGGTCTTAAGAGCAAGATAATGCAATAAATTCTATTTTAATTTGAATATTGATATTTGGATGTGGTACGCTTCATACATGGTCATTTCTGGCATAATCAGGATATGGGGATCATTTTGTTGATGAGGCCTTCAAGCTGAGAGGTAGAGATAGAAAAAAAAAATGGGGGTGGTAATATGGGCTGAATCCCAGAAGCGTGGTCAAGGTCAATTGAGTAAATGAGAAAAGGGGGGAAAAAAGAAGGAAAAAATGGCTTACGAAGCACCAAAGGACAGGACACGTTTACACACGGTGTTAATGAAGAGTTTGTAATTACAACGTGGTCACATTAAAAAGACATTGGGATAAAATTTGAATATGCTAATACGAGAGGAAAATGCTGTCCTGTGCACAAGCAGTCATCCCGTTTCTCAGATGTCATGCGAATTTGTGGAGAAATGACTTCTCTTTATTCTATATCCCGGGGTTCTGGGAATGACTTCCTTAATTGCTGATTCACATCACCAACTGATCTGATCTGAATTCTGATTGGTCAGGAAGTGTTGGTTAATTTTCTATAACAGAAGCTCGGACAGTAGGCCCTGCTGCAAGCTTTGTTTTAATGTACTTGTTCTAATATGATACTGTTTCTATTGTAAGAACATACACAGGGACTTGAATGGCAGATGTTAAGAAATGTGGGTAGCCATTGATATGGAGTTTATGAAGTTTTCTGTGAGGAGATCTTTATTTAGCAGTAATTAAAGGAGTCTCCAGGGTCAGAGATAAAGCTGTAAAACTTTTTACACCATGGTCTTCAAAATTGTTGTTGTTGTTGTTGCTAATAATTTCAAAACAGAGAAAAAGAAGATACTGGTAAGACAAGAATACAAAGCTGTTATACGTGATAACAGGAACAAACTTGATAGTGGACAAAAAAACTATAAATGGTTCAAAAAGCATTGTTTGTTATTCTTTTGTATATAAAAAATTGCTAATGTTGGAAAATTGCTGTAATATAAGAGGAATAAAACACTTTGGAAAGTGCTGTTATAATAAAATAGTCAACTTTGGGTGGTGATACATCACAGCCTCCCGTCGCTTATTATTTCCTTAATCACACACCCCAACATGTCTTATTCCATACTTAGCATGTAAGTAAGAACTAGCACACCTTGTGCAGATTAACCCACATCTGTCAGGAGGTTTTTCTGTGCTACACTCATTAAATGTGACTGATTTGGTTTGGAGCCAAGTGGAGAATGCAGTCCTGGATGACGTTTCCATGGTGATGACATCCTGTCCGTCATATCTGGAGGATACATTACCTCATCATCTTCCAAACAAATCTCCACCTGTGTCAGTGTACATCTCTATCTGACCCTGAGTGTGTGTGTGGGTGTGTGAGAGAGAGAGAGCTGGAAGATCTGTGAAATGTCATGTTTAATAGCTTCAAGCACATGTGCACATGCGTGCATATGTCTACCATATATTCATGTATAAGAACGATTTCCACAATTCAAATGCTATGCTACTTTAATTTGCATACTAGTAAAAATTTCACATTACGGACATCCTTAAAAACAAAAATTCATATTTAATGTATAGGATCACATGTTATACTTTCAGTTGTCTAATGCGAACTTTTCTGGTTATATGGCACTTTTGTCACTTTTATATGGTACTTTTATTTATTGAGTACATGCATGTCATTTATGCCATAATCTGTCAATTGTACAATATAAAAAACAAACAAGTGTCTTAAAAGTGATTCTGCGGTATATTATTAAATATTCATCCATTTCAAACAGGTGCGTATTGGATTTTTCAAAGTCTCAGCTGGCCATCTATTCGGTATAATGTGAACTATTTTATGTGGTGAGAATATATAGTGAATAGGAAGCTAAAATGGCAAATGCCATTTTAAATTTGGCATTTGACATGTAGTATTTTTCCAGTTAACATGAGAAATATAGTATAAGCCACAAAAATATAATTTACATTTAAAACAAAACACACACACACATTCTTGTACTTCTATCTTTTTGGGGACACAACTGACGTAGTGTATTCCCTAGACCCTTAGCATTACCTTAACCATCACAACAAAATGCCTAACCCCAACCCTTTCCCTAACCATAACCTAAACCTAATTCTAACTTGAACCCTAAAACCAAGTCTTAACCCTCAAACAGACCTTTGCAGAAGTGAAGACCAGCCAAAATGTCTTCACTTCCTGCGTGAAAAATGTCTTCACTGTGTTGGTTAAATACGTTTTTCAGTCCTCAGTGTATTGCAAGTTCAAGTACACACACACACATATACACACACAAACACATTTGTCTTACTATCCTTGTGAGGACCTTCCATTAATTTAATTATTAATGCAGCTCATGATGGTAATTAACACTTTGCCTACACCTAAATTTAATCCTAATCTTATCCTCAGTGTCCAAAAAAGTGCCCCTGCTGACTTCTGTCCACCACTGAAAGTACCTACAATGGGCACATGAGCATAAGAACTGGATCATGGAGCAATGGAAGAAGACGGTCTGGACTGATGAATCACATTTTCTTTTACAACACGTGGACAGCCAGGTGTGTGTGTGTCGCTTACCTGGGGAAGAGATGGCACCAGGATGCACTATGTGAAGAAGGCAAGCCGGCAGAGGCAGTGTGATGCTATGGGCAATGTTCTGCTGGAAAACCTTGGGTTTTGGCATTCATGTATATGTCACTTTGACATGTACCACCTACCTAAACATTGCTGCAGACCAAGTACACCCCTTCATGGCATTGGTATTCCCTAATGTCAGTGGCCTCTTTCAGCAGGACGTGCGCCCTGACACACTGCAAAAATGGTTCAGGAACGATTTGAGGAACATAACAAAGAGTTCAAGGTGTTAACCTCCAAATTCCCCATATCTCAATCCGATCAAGCATCTGTGGGATGGACAAACAAGTCTGATCCATGGAGGCCGCAACTCACAACTTATAAGAATTAAAGGATCTGCTGCTAACATCTTGGTATCAGATACCACAGCACACCTTCAGAGATTTTGTGGAGTCCACATCTCGACGGGCCAGAGTTGTTTTGGTGGCACAAGGAGGACCTACACAATATTAGCCAGGTGGGTTTAATGTTACGGCTGACATTTGGTCCCCACCAAGATATAAAAACATGCCACCCCACCTTAAGCTAGAGTTACGAACTCCCCTCATCATTAGTACATCCGCACGCACATTTCCACCATGTCCCTTCATCTCAGCTGCACTAATGCTCCATCCAATAAATTAGTCATGTGACATGTTGTGACTTTGTCCCATATGTTAGACATTAATAACACTAATAGAAATGTAGTGGTTATTAAGGCATAAATCTGATATAGTTCAGCAGATAATACATTAACCTTAATCTTTCTGATTTGCATTTGTGCTGTGTCTCTCCACAGTGAACGATGGCCAGCAATGAGATGCTGTGACTTTTATTTCACAGAGATTAGCCATGTGAAATATTAAAACATCCACACTTGGTTAGTATATTAACACATCTTCTAAGATGGCATTTGTATTCCCTGCTTTCCTGACCTTTTATCTGCTTTCTCTTTTTCAAGCATATGAATTATTGTTGAATATTCACCTTGAAATGTAAGTCATATATAGACTGCAAGTATCCAGGATTTTGTGTGATAGCTTCTTTGTGGAAATGTAATAACATTGTGAATCTTTAAAAAGGAATTCCTCATGCTCTAATTTGGCATTCTGAGACAGACATGTTGAGAATTATTATTCTTACTGTTTCCTCAGGCTGACAGTGTTAACATCCTGATATTCTGGATATTATATATTTTTCTGTGGTGAGTTTTTGGAGAATTATCTAATTTAAGTTTAGTTTGCAGTTCTAATACAGTTTGATATTCAGAAGAATTGCTAAATTTCTAGTTCATATTTTATTCAATTGCAATGAAAACAGAATTGTTAACATGCTCGAGAGAGCCAGTCAGAGCTGAAACTTCCCTGTTCGTTAGGTTTCCTTGCCAACCTGTAAAGTGTTCGGTGATTTCTTGCCACATTTCATCTTTGTGTAACAGCATAGCAATGTAAAACACACACTTTAAAACTTTTCACTGTCATTGTGATTGTCATGAGCTGCATTTCAGATTGAAAACTATGACTTTCTAAAAGTATTCACTAACCTACATGATACAGACGTTTGCTACCCAAGACAGACTTTTCATTAGGTTTGACAGCTATGTGAAGATGTTTTTTGGGGGGGTTTTCAAACACTATAATAGGTTAAGTGTTACAGACTTTCTAGAATGACATTTGAGACACAGCTCTAGTTTGTTGGGGACACATACATTGCATGGTACAACTTTACTATTTACAGTATAAATCTAGTTCTCTCAGTGAATTTTAATTACCTCATTAGCTACATAAATCGTTCGCTTGACAATCGTTCTATCATTAACTATCAGTCGTGGAACAATTTAAAATATTAGCTAGCTATCTATGCTGTGGAATATTTTCTACCATTATCTATCTATCTTTAGTGTGGAACATATTCTTTATTTAGCTAGCTAGATTTGTTGTGGGTTAGAATCAGATTTTCAATCTAATATCAGATTGTTAGCCTTATTATGGGGCATTTTCTAAAGGAACATTTTAGCTAACCAGCTTTACTGTGGGACATTTTAACAGTAGCGAAACACTGTCTAACTAGGTTTGTTGTGGGACCAGTTTTAAAGCAGAGCGATCTTTATTTTTGTGATTTTTTTGCTAGCGATCTTTATTTTTGAACATTATAATGATAGCTTTGTTTAATAGATTAGCTGTGGAATATTTTCTAAACATTTGTTATGGAACATTTTTTATTAGATAACTAGCTTTATTGTGGACCATGTTCATGTGTCAGTTATAGTTATCTTATAGTTAACATTAGCTTGTTAGCTTTATTTTGGGACATTTTCTGAAGGTATGATTTGTTTAATTTAGCTAGGGACTTGTTCCAGCATCAGCTAGTTAGCACTGTGGAACATTTTCTAATGCTAACTAGCTTTGTTGTGGAACATATTTGATGCAAAACATTTTCTTCCAGCATTTTCCAGCTTAATTTTTTTTTTTTTTAATTAACTACATAACTTTGTTTCAGATTATTTGCAATAAAAAACTTCTATATTCAGATAAATAACCTTTTTTAAAACATTCTAATTTTAGCTACCTAGAACAAGGAAACATTTTCTATATTTCTATATTTTCCATATTTAGCTAACTTTCTTGTGGGACATGTTCCAGTGTGAGCTAGCTAGCTTTATTGTAGAATCTTACAATAATCTTTATTGTCTTACAAGAACCTTTATTGTAGATCTTTGTTGTAGAAGTTTTTTCTAATGAGGCAGTCCATTTTTAAATGGAACATTTTCCATTTTTACCTAACTAGCTTTGTTGTTGAACATTTTAAAATTGGCTAGCTAATTTTATTAAGGAACATTTCATATGTTTAGCTTAGTAGCTTTGTTGTGGGACATTTGTAAATAAGTAAACAGCTGATTGACTCTTCTAAATAGTAAGTTGCATGAACATATGTTTTCATATATTCCTTCTTTAGCCTCCTAGTTTCACTTCAAATTAACTAGCTGGCCTTGTTTGGGGGATATTCTCAGAATGCTTTGCTTTTATCTGAGAATTTTCTCTCATGTTACCTACCTGGCTGAATATTGTTTAACATTAGTAACATTCTTACAATATATATTAGCATCAGAATCGTATAGGCTTCTCTCACACTTCTCTGGATACACTTTACAGCATGAACACAGTGATCTTGAACTTTTAAGTATAGGTTTAGAGCAAGATATAATAACCGGAATGAAAAATGTTCCAGCCTTATGAAACTAAATATCAAAAATAAATCCGAGTTTCAATTTTTCAAAAACTGAAAGTCTGCTCTAATTTTTGACTATTTTTATTGCCTATTTATTGATTCCCAGATGAAAATACAGGTCATATAAAGTTCACACAAAAATTACTGGGCAACTTAACATTAACTAAAAGAAAATGCTTGTCTTTCTGTTTTTATAGCACTAAACGGACACAGATAACAGGATAAACAATTACCCAAGGCACTTAGCAATCAGAATTGCCCAGTGAGGAGTGATTTGGGAGTGCTCTTTTGTGTGTGTGTGTGTGTGTGTGTGTGTGTGTGTGTGTGTGTGTGTGTGTGTGTGTGTGTGTGTGTGTGTCTTTTTCTCCAAATGGCAATGGAAGTGCTCTTTAATTAAGAGCACAAGCCAAACATTTTCATTAAGGCTGCATGCAAATGAGCCCTGAGATGTGACTACTCTCCTGAGACTGTCTCTCTCTCTCTCTCTCTCTCTCTCTCTCATGCTCTCTCTCTCTTTCTCTCCCTCCCTCACTCCCTCACTTCTTTTTCCAAGATAGGGCTTTTGTCATAAATGAGGTCATTGCCTTAAGGCTCCATCCCTTCCTTTCTCACCCCCCACTCTGTGAGCGTGTGTGTGTGTGTGTGTGTGTGTGTGTGTGTGTGTGTGTGTGTGTGTGTGTGTGTGTGTGTGCACGTCTGGTTCCCACTGGCAAGGATGGAGCTGAGGGAACAAGGGAGTATGGGAGGGAAAGGGGGGATGTCCTCGCAAGCTCAGCTTCTCCCCTGTAAACCTCTTACTCTTATCACACATGATGTTAACAGATGTAATCCTATTACAGTCTTCTTTTATTCCAGAACTCCTCTCTCCATTTCTCTCTTTTTCTTTTTTTCTCTCGCTGTACCGCTGTCGCTCTGTATTTTGTAATGCCAGTGTAATCCTTCATTACAGCTGCTCCCTCAGGCCTTACTACACTATCACTGGCCACTCAAGTTTATAATAATACTGTCCTTTAAACATGAACACAGTGGATCATTTCTTTAATTCATGCTTCACTGATATCTATTTCACAGCAAGTCATTGACTGGTCAGTTGAATTATAAAAAGTAAGGAATTAAATATATAATGAACGACATGGCGGTGTGATGCAGCCTGATTCAAAATGGGGTTATTTTTAATACCACAAAGTTGATCATTTTTCAGATAACAGGACATCCTGAATTGCTTTATTCCTCTTATACCACAACAGTATGCCGACGATTACACTTTTTATTTATTAAAGAGCAACACATTATACTTTTTATTCATATCTAGTAACATTTACATTCATGGAACATCACCAAGCAAATCAGTACTTGTAATTGCTTATGTTAAAGCAGCTATAACCAGTCATCCCTCACTATCCTTTCACTGAAGTTTACAAAACGAAGCTAGTCTTGCTACAGAGAAACCAGATAACACAAACTCATCTGTTCTCCTTGCAGAAAACTCACTGACTGTTAACAAAGCACTGACACTGGAGACTCCTTCCATGAATCATCTCTGATTAAATATTTTTCTTTGTTTAATAGCAACACATTTTAAATCCATTTACTTTTAGTCTTACATTAAAGGGCATGTCAGAAAATACCTGTGTGAGTTGTTATTATAGAAATGATAATGTATTAGTGTGACCACATTAATATGAACCTGGGATTTACCTTGCAGCCAGAATCACTGTCAGGGTTGCTGTTATAGACAATTAATGTACAAGCTGTAATCAAGCAGGTTCAGGAATTCAACACCACTGTGATATGATTTAAAATTAGATGACTTGGCTAACCATTGTCATTTTAAGCAAGTATATCATGATTTGAGCATTTATTTATTGAGTATGTAAGCTTGATAAATATGTATATCATATGTATATCATTCCATGTGGTGGTATATTGACTACATTACAGGAAAACTGTGCAAATATTATTATAATTGATGGAATCGTTTCGTTAAGGTTCGGGTCGAGTGTACAGTTCAAATCCCATGAATGTCATTTTACCTGCTAATCTCCCAACTTCTGATTACTAATTCAGAACCTTAATTGCCTTAACCTTAACCTAACCCTAAACCTAACCCTACAGAACCTGAGCTACAACTGTGTGAAAAGAGTTACTCATAAACCTCTATTTTCTTCTCATTTCTTTCATTCGCTCTGTCCTGAATGTAGAAGTGTGATGCAGAGCATGTGTGTGTCCATGTGCGCTTCTGCATCTGAAGGTGTTCTACTTTACTTTTCCCTTGTTGATGACAGGAGAAAAGGCCCATCTGAGTCCAGCCCAAAGGAATAATCACAGCAGAGTGAAGTCTAGGCATCTCCCCTGATACCCCTGCATCTTTACACAGTGCTTCTTGTGTGGGTGAATCAAAAGGTTAGTGCAGCAAGAACAGTCTAGTAAAAGCTGTTGATTTACTGCATACAGTGAAGATATTTTCTATTTTCTTGATTTCAGGACACCGGGATAGATCGCAATATAGATAATGGATGGATGGATGGACAAATGGACAGGAGGATAGATGACTTCAGAATGAGCAAAATATGTAGTACAGTGTATTAGTATAGATGGAGAGAGAGATGTGTTGAGAAGAGATGGAAAATAGTGAGGTGTATATAGTGAAATTGGCACCTTTACTTATGCAGTATTCTCAGAAACCCAACTGTCTTGATACTGACCATCAAAACATCTGTGATGCTCCTGCATCCTTCACTTTTGAGGTTTACCAACATTTTAAATGCTAACACTTGGATAGATATAAGCAAAACATTTCCATTCAGGAAAGTTTTGGGGATTTTATTTAGTAGAAATTGTCAGCACTTTTAATGCAGTTAATATTTAAATCAACATTTAATTAAGCATTGCTGAAATGCATTTCATATTTTTCTGTTTTTCTATCAGTAGGTTCTGGGTTCAAACTGGCAGCTGACTGGAGCCTTTCTTTGTGGAGTTTGGATGTTCTCGCCATGCCTGTGTGGGTTTTCTCAGGTTGCTCTGGTTTCCTCCCACAGTTCAAAGACATGCAGATTAGGTCAACTGGCTGCTCTAAATTGCCCATAGGTGTGAATGTGAGTGTGAATGGTTGTTCATCTCTGTGTTACCCCTGTGTTAGATTGGTGACCTGCCCAGGGTGTACCCCACCTCTCTCCCAAAGTCAGCTGGGATTGGCTCCAGCTTTCCTGCGATGCTTAACAGATAAGCAGCATAGATAATTAATGGATAAATGGATGGATGTTTCTATTAACATTAATCATTCTGAAATTAGCAGTATGCATAGACATATCATCATTGCACGTTGTCTATATTTCTTGTACTTATTGCTGATTAAAGGTTTGTTTTAAAGGTATTTATACTTAGTAGAATAATACATTTCTTCATGTAGTGGTTCCATATAAAACCTCACTAGACAACAGAAAAAAGCACACTCATTTCCTCTTTCCAGAATTTGAAAAAATTTTTTAAATAATAAAATCTGAGACTGTGCATTTCACTTTTGCATCATGCAATTCCTCACTAAATGTTGTCTCTTTTGTCCTATATTTCATAAATGTGAATAAAAGTCCTACTGTATGCTCCTAATATTCACTAAGGAAGGAGAACTTCAACACATTCAATATATGCAATCAAGCAAAAAAGCTCAGTCTCCAGCACAGCTGCTCTGATGGAAAAAGAAATGAGGGTGGGCTGTTCCTTATCACGTTAGACTGAGAGTTATCCAGCTGTTTCCCAATGATTATGATGAGAGTTGACTTCGCTGCTCTTGCCTGCGTTCTGCTACACTGCTGATGTCATTACTATACAGAGAGGGAATGTGGCTTACAAATCAACTTATAATGATGGTACTGTGTAATAGTCTTCATGTTTGGACAATGCTAGCCATCATCCTTTATTACTGAGATAATGAAATATTGAGGCTTGTCCAGGTTAACACTGAACAGCATGGGGACATTGATGGTGACGAAAAGAATGATCATTTAAAATAAAAACAACAAAATACAGATTCCACTTTTGTAGGATTTTTTTTTATTTGTGGAGTAAAATCTGCTTTTATAGTGTATAGGAATGTTCATTAAATAAATGTTTTTGTATTTTTTTTTTTCAAATACTGATCTTGGGTGTGCTATCAGATCAGTCCCATCTGTACTTTTTTCTTTAGGGTACTTTTATATTTTGACCTCAAAACCTGACTTAGTACAAAGCCTCTACTGTAACTCATATTGCATTCTGGGATTTTGAGTCCATCATTTACTGTCTCCACTGCTTCTACACTGGATTTGTTATTAATATGATGTTAACCATCCCTTGAAAATGGTGAGTGAGAGCAGAAACAGCTGCTCTTTTGTCTTTTTAAGCGCTAACAATGAAACCTGACCATTATCCTGACCTGTTTTTTAAGAACAGAAACTTTTTCCCATTGAACACTAACTGTGTCACCCTGTGACGTAAGTGCAGCAGTCAGCTGCTAACTACTCACAGGAATAGTGTAATACAACACTACATTATTAATGGAATACAACACTAAATATCATATTAGCACTAAAATAATGAAACACCTCAGAAATATTTCACTATAAATAGATTTAATGTGTTTTAAGGTGAAGTTTTCTTTTAATTAACTAAGGTAGCAGTACGTAAGCCACTTACACTCAACTAACACACACATACGCACATATCAACAGCTTGAGGCATGACTACACACACACACACACACACACTCAGAGGAGAGAAATGGAGATGAATGGAGCCCCAGTCACCAAAGTAATCAAAAATGTATTTTCCATATCTCGGTAATTGAATTGTGTACAAGCCGCAAGTTAATGAGGTCATCTCCCCTCCAGCACTGACAGGAAAGCACAAATAATTATCTCCCCATTTTTCCTTATGTAGCAATTAATTTGAACCATTGGCAAGCGACCACAGGCCTCTCCGCTCCACCACCCCCTTTCCCTTCATCTCTCCTTCGTGCCAGTGTGGCTCCCTGCGCTCCATCCTTCCCTCTGTCTACGCCTTCCCCAGTGCTCATCTACCCCCCCTAAACCCCCCCCCCTCCTCCCCCTCTGTCTCTCTCTGTCTCTGTATGCGCTTGACTGAGTCCTGGTTAAGGTTGAGTGGGATTGACAGGCGATTGATGTGCTGGGGCTGCAGAGGCTGCTGGGGATGTGTGTGCGTGTGTGTGTGTGTGTGTGTGTGTGTGTGTGTGTGTGTGTGTGTGTGTGAGTGTGTGAGGGGACGGGAAGCAATCAGAGCCCCTCCAGCTGCCGTGGGCCTGAGAGCTTTCCAGGTGACTGTCACCTGAGATTTCCCGCGCTGGCACGCGTCAAGTGCTGGGGGCCGTTCGGTGCCAGGTGGGGTACAAGGAGGAAAGGGAGGAGGTGGGGGTGATGTTTGTTTCATACAGAACAGAAGAAAGGGGAAGGTGGAGAAGGAAAGAACAGGACTAGCATGGCAAAGGGCTCCCTTCGGATTTGTGGGTAATAGTCAAATGTGAGGAGGTTGCTCTTGTGCGTCGCAAAACAAATGTGCTTCATTTCAGTATTGTGTATTCAGTGCTGTCTGTAGTTCTTAAGACAAAACACATCATTTTCACAGTTTCATTTTTTTTGTTATTGCCATCTTATATATACCCCATATATAATAACTCTAGACACCTTTATTTGTATACTGGACATAGTAGGCTAAAGTTGCTAACAGCTATGGCGATCTTATAGACTCCATATCTAAATTTTAACACATCTCTCATAAGTATTATTTGTCTAGGTCAGTGGCTCCCAAAGCGGCATCCATGAAGCTTTTTTATTATTATTAAAGCCACATTTAATATTGAGTTGTTTTATTTATTGGCCTGTTTGACTTATCCCTTTAATTAAATGGGTTTAACCTCAATAAATCATAAACCAGTAACCTATAAATAATGTCACCTTGGACCTGATGTGTCCTGTGGGTGGAAAGTTCAGGAACACAATGCTCTGTGGTTCTAATAAACAGACATCATTGTTCACATTCCCTTAAAAAGCTTCATAACTGAGTAAATGGAATGTGTTCATAAAATAGAGCTGTACTGAGAAGGTCTGAGAAATATGATTTACACTTAAAAGGGTTCCTGACTTCAAAATGTTTGAGAACTCATAGCCAAAATGATGTTTTCTAAAGCAACACCTGGTATCTGAGTCTGATGTAGGTGTGGAGTGATCCTAAACTCTACACTGAAGAGGAAAAACATTCCAGCTTCAAGACCTCTACTGATACTGTTTTCATCTATGTAATATTTTTACTCACTCACTTTCAGTAATCTCTTTGTCCTGGTCAGGGCCATGTTGGAACTGGAGCCATGACCAGAAACAGGCATGAGGCAGGAATAGGCTGCACCGTGGATGGGACACTGGTCCATCGCAGGGCACTATGCACACACACATTCACAAACCAATTCACATCTATGGGAAATTTATCTTGGCAAATTTACCTCCAGCCATGTGTTTGGGAGGTTGAAGGAAATCAGAGAACAAAGAGGAAACCCACCTGGATGCAGGAAAAACATAAGAAACACAAAGACTGTAACTCAAGCTCAGGATCAAACTGGGAACTGAATGATTCACAGATTTAGTTTTATGGGACTAAACTTTATGGGACTTTTGAACTTATTACTAACATCATAGTAGCCTTCTATATCACTCCAGTAGAAAACTTAAACACCAAAAACAACTTATTGATTCCATTAGGTAACTCTAATGAAAATATTTTCACGTACGTTTTTGGCTGAACAATTGCTTTCCATTCTTTCATCATCTCCTTCCTGATAATTGTTTGCCTATTCCTTTTTGTTTTTTTCAATTCTTTAACTCAAATTCTAATAGCATGTGAGAATGGAATTGGCTATCAAAAATTCCTTAGTTACTGGCATTTTCACACAACCCAGAGAGGAGGCCTAATTGCAGCATCTTCCTCACTAGCGTCTGGCCCACATAGTGCTCATCTTGACACTCGGCCTTGCCGGATCTCCATGAGGCCCCATTAGCAGAGGATCATTCATGCTCATGTCAATGGGAGCTGTCAACATGCGCCTTTTCTTCACTTGGACTCCCCCGGCAGCTCGAAAGAGGCTCTCGTGCCTAATTGATTGACAGCTACTTTAGCTAATCTCTGACAAAGTGTGCTTTAATAAGCATGCTCGGCCAGGACGGCCTATGGAGGATGTGTCAGTAATTGAGGTAATGCAGAAGGTTGGCAGATTTCATTGACCTCTGGCCTTAATTAAATCGTTTGCCTCAATCGAGCTAATATCAAGTCTCCCCGCGAGAGCCCCGCTGTCACAACAGACAGCGCCACCTCTGAACCCCGGATCTGAGCCTGCGAGAGCGACACGCCACTGTCTCATCGCCCCGCATGGCACACCCTCGAAAATGAGCCCTAATAAGGCTCGTTTGTTCCTATTTGGAATGAGAAATGGCCCTCATTAGCTCATCTCGTCCTCCACGGTGTCCGCCGCCATGGGGAACCGATAAACCCGACCGCTTCCCCCTTTAGCTTTCCTTCGTCTCTCACTCATCGCAAGAGAAGAAGAAAAGGGAAAAAACAAACAGCTAAATAGAAGCATGAATTATTCAGCATAGGCACAGCATTTGTTATCAGGCTCTAATGAGAAGGAAATGTGCGTTCGTCCTGAATTGTTGTAAATTACGGAATAAATAGGATCACCGCTCCGCCTGAGCAGCATTCAAACCAATTTTACCTGCCTGAGAAACAGAAAGGACATGAAGGCATATTGCATTATGCTAATAGAGAAGTGCAGAATAAAGTGTGTTCTTTGTAAAGTCATTCATGTGACTAAGTAAAAGGAGACATTTTCATGTGTTAATCTGATAATCTACTTGTTAGCTTTGATTTCAAGTGACAGTCTGCTGCCAAAATAGAATATGCATTTTTTTTCCCATCACAGACGCTCTGTCACAGTCTCTGCTCTAAATGGCAACAAGCTCATCCATAATACATGCCTATCTTCCTATCGCCGACATATGCGCAGCTGATCATTTTAATAAACATCACACAGTAGACGACATCTCCCACGGAAGCCTGTTCCACTTTGCAAATTGATGAGTTTTACAAATTCTGTCAGTTTGCAGGAAAATGTAGCCATCAAATCAATAATTCAACTGCTTAAAAACATGTTGACTAGATGGAAATGAAACCTACAGTACCACTGATATAATACAAATGTTTTTAATATTGTTTAACCATGGCACTGTTGAATTCTCAATTCTGATTGGTCAGCTATGACAATAGTTCCAGTTTCTAGGCAAATCACAGGTTTACATGAATGCACTCCTTTTGATACTGTATGTTATCTTTTTTTATACACCGGCTGGCTGGACTGTGGCTTTCCTGCCACAGTCCAAAGATATGCAGATTTTGCCAATAAACCACCCCAAATTGCCTATAGGTGTGAATGTGAGTGTGAATGGCTGTTCATCTGTGTGTTAACCCTGTGATAAATTAGCGACCTGCCCAGGGTGTACCTGGTCTCTTGCCTAAAGTCAGCTTGGATTGGCTCCAGCTTCCCTGCAACCCTGATGGATAAGCGGTATAGATAATGGATGGATGGATGGATTGATGGATAGATGGATTAACAAGGAAGAGAAAAAGGAGGCTGGCAAGGAAAGGACTGTTTATAAGTAATAAGTGATAACAGGAAATAATGTCTCATAGATATTCTTCCATGTAAAATGTAACTATAACTGGTCAAAAAGTCTGACATATTCATTTATAAATAAAAGTATTTTAATCATTGGGGAATTGCTGTGGTGAAAGAGAAGTAAACTTTCTGGAATGTGCTGTTATTGGATAATAACTAACTTTGGGGTAGGCTTTGTAACCCTATCAGACCACATCACACCACCATGCCGTTGATTGTTTTCCTATAACAACACATCCCCAAGTGTTTTATTCCTCACTTAGTGGTCCAATGGTTTGAAGGGATTCCTCAGTGTTCTGTTCTGTGTCCACTTCACTCATGCTTTTATCAAATGGTACAAAACATTAGAAACATGTTAACAATCTTCTGTTTTTACATTAGTCTCCTTTATGGAAGACCATATTCAGCACACAATATGTTGAGTATTGGCAATTAAAAAGTTCAGGATGCATTGCCCATATAGTGCATGTAGGCCATAGGACTAAATGGTGATGTTAAATGAAGTCCATGAAAGCGTGTTGTATAAAAGTCAGTCATGCAGACAATCTGCCCTTTTGTGCAACGTGAGAAACAGTCACACATGAACAGAAATAATTATTATTCTCAGAGTTCCTTCTGGATAGCTGTATTCCAAATCTCAGCTTCACAACTTTGAGTTCTAATGAGATAGGATGAAATGGGACACAGATCTTGTCCCATCTCTCTGATCTTTCTTGTTGGGGTCACTGCTTTTATAAATCTAGTCAACTAATGTCTTCTCACTGGCCCAATTTAGTCTCCCAGTTCCCACTTGGTGTGAACTATGGAGAAATCGGGCTACGCTAACAGGAACTGGGACTATGCTAACAAGAGAGCTAAAAGAGTGTTGATTTTAGCAAGCGAGACTTCATTTTCCTTTCCCATTTTGTGCGCTGTCCATCAAGACATGGTCTCCATCTCATCTGTGTTTCATTATTTGGCGCCATCATGTCACTCGCGTTTTCCTCGCTCATCATTAGTGCTGGAACACGGATCGCGTTTATGGGCCAACGAAAATGGCTGTGGATGTGAGTCTGTGATTCTGAGTGACCTGATTCCTTACAAAATAACACAAGGTGATAACATGACTACATTGTTTCTCTTATTTGGTTTAATCTTAAACTGAACTAACAACTTCCTGACCTCAGCCTTGCCCCATGTGCGATTAAAGATAGTCATTAGAGAACATAGAGAAGAATGGTGGAAAAACTGAGCTTGCTAATTGAGTTTGTTGGGTTCTCATTTGCAGCACAGATGTAGGATTACTGTAATTACATTTCCTCATCTGCACGGCAAGAAGGCACAAACGAACACCTTCAGGGTCGGAGGGTTAATTCAATGTGTAAGAGTTAATTTATGTGTTAATTTGTGATACATCTCTCTCAGGAAGTCAAACAAATACAGCTTTTAAGCTTGTGAAGCTTTAAGATTTTTTCAGACTCGCCCCAAGAGTTCGGAAATGCTTATTGGAGTGTTGAAGTTGTTTTCAAGCTCAGGTGCAGTCCAGAGAACTAATCCCTGGTGCTTTTGAAAACGATGCTCTCAGTTTCACTTCAAACAAACCGTGGTGTGGTCAGTATCAGGTTCTTGGAGCCTCATAGTGTGATTGGGTCAACTTGCCACATTACTCTCTGTTTCTATTTTCGTAATGGAAGCAGTTGTTATAGTCAGCAGATGAAATTGAACACTAAAACCACCTTTTTATAGGACTAGAGCTGTGTAATTTCCTCACCTTTGTGGTGCGAGTGCTTGTACTGAGAGCATTGTAAAAAATATAAGTCTCATCCCAGCCTGCATGGCGAAATATCTTCAAATACGAGAATGGCTCCTCCTTTGCAGGTATACAGTGATGTGCCTTACATCCAAATCCACAGTCCTTCACCACTTGAGTGTTGACACCACAGGAAAATAATTTTAAAAAAAATAAAATAAAAAAAAAGCAGATGAACCTAGTGCACACCAATTTACAAACCTTGGTGTTTGAAAGAAAATTCTACCATGTGAAAGCAAACCAGTGATGAAGATTTGCCAAACAAGCCCAGAATCAGTCCAGGGTGTGAACTCAACTATTCAGGCCAAGTGTGAAAAAACCCTAAGGCTGAGTGTCCATATAGCATTTTTTTTTTTCAAGCATCAGCAATTTTTCATTTGATCTCAATGACAAGAGAGAGCATATGTAGCCATATGTAGCTGCCTAGAGAAAAAGTGTTGCACTCAGCATCTTTTATCAGTGTTTCACCGTTTTTGTGCGGCTGCTCCAGGTGCTTCTAGTTGAAATTTTCAACATCCGGCTGGTGTTGTCCCTGTCACTCCTTTTTAGGCAACCAATAATATAGGTGGGACTTGTCACCCTGGTAACCAAAAGTTTGTTCTGGCCATGTCGGTCTTTCCCTACCTGTATGAAATGATCAAGTTAATAAAAAGCAAAAGGGTAATGCAAGTATATCATACAACGGCGGTTAGATATGGTGGTGATATGTGTCAAAATATTGTTGTCATAGAAACAAAACCCACGCACAGCCTGGGAACGCTTTTTGATCAAGCACTGAGATGAAGCGCTCCCCAGCACCCTGACAGCACTTTTCTGCCAGAGAAAGAAGCTTTATGGACACACAACCTAAAAAATTCTGCTTGGAGCTTTCTGCACTTATGATTCACCTTGTGGATGGCCCCACATGGACACACTAAAGATTTCCTCTTCCCAAAATCACTTTATGCCCAGGACTCACTCTTGCTGCTGATACAATCATAAAGACTGTCCCGAGCTCATTCTAGCACTCTTATTTACAATCTGCTCATACTGAACATCTTTCACAACACCCTTACTAGACTATAATTTATGATCTATAATAATTTATAATCTCAGGAACCGCTGTCACCTGGCGCCTCTCAAGGTTTCTTCCTTGTGTCATGTCAGGAAGTTCTTCCCTTCCATTTTTGCATCTGGCTCATTCATTATGGATTTAAATGGACATGTGGATTTCTGTTAAGCTGCTTTGTGATAATGTCTACTGTTAAATGCACTATACCAATAAAATTGAAGTTCAATCGGAAGCTCATTGCAAAGCAGTGATCTACGACAAACTCTCCAATTAACACCTGTCCTTTTAAAAATATGACAAAGTATGGCTAAGAACACCTCAAGCTTAATCTTCAGAAGAAAAGAAAACCTCAGCCATATCTCTTGACAACACTAATTCAGTCAAAGATGTGAAGAGGAGTATGAGAATGGAAAAAAAAGACCTATTAGATCCATCAGCAGCTTGAAATTAGACCCGAGAAAATTATATCTGACATGAAGCATAATTACCTTTCAGTAAAATTGAACGTAGATCACAGGTTTCCCGTCAAGGAGTTGTCGTTCGTCTTCCTCACTGACATCCGGGGGGGTTTTTTCAGAGGCAAAACAAAGGATTGACATTGGGTGTCATTTAAATGAACAAGTGTGTAATGAGGATCGTCACTGCTTAGGCACAGGTTACACGCTAATGCAAGGCAAAAGGAAGTTTTTTTTGTGTGTTTCTGAGTTTCTTTAAAGAAAGTTTAACTGTAGAAAAACTGATGATTTTTAACTGTTATTGACGTAAGTAATCACTTTGTTTTTGAATTTCATTGACAGATTCATGATCACTAACAAAATTACTTGTGTTTGTATTCAGTTTCCAGGTGAAATTATTCTTTCTCTCCAGTGCCATTTCTCTCCAATGCGTATGTAGTTTTATTATGTTACTTAATTGTGTTTATTTTATTTTTCATTGTTAAGGGAACTAAGGTTTCTCTAACAGGCCCGAAATTAAACAGCAGATTTTCCTTCTGGATCTGATCTGGATCTTTTTCTTGGTGGAATTGTGTGTGTGTGTGTGTGTGTGTGTGTGAGTGTGTGTCACATCATTGGTTCTCAAGAGAACTGTGAATGAAAACCATACCGATACAACTTTTTTTTATTAGAATAAAAGCTGAAACTACAAAGACAATAATAGATTTCTGCACATTAAAAAAAGGTACTTCTCACAACAGAGAAGTAAACGTGGAATAATATCACACAATCTTCATGCATATCAGTAGTTTTGCAAAGGACGCAAAAAGTGGGATGCAAAACAAGCCACGTCTTGTCTTTGACCCTTATGCTGTACATGCACTTGCTAAAGAAACTTGACAAGAATGAAGATATTGAATTCCTGATTCCCTGCTAGTATTCAGATTGAGGTCTCTGGGGAGGTAATGTCAATGAGATTAAATATCTTCATTGTGAGCATAAACTCATGAATACACACACACACACACACAGACACACACGTACGTACGTAGTGCTGACTCTCAGCCCTAAGCCTCTCAGCTTCGTGTGTGTGAGCATGAACTCGCTTTCTTTCTGCTCCCCTTCAGTCCTCTGTGTTTCTCCTCGTCTGCATCTTTCAGCTCAGAGAGGGAACAGGGCCTTGAGGCAGAGCGAAGCTGTGGGTCTGTCCCTGGAGACAGCCGAGCCCATCTGTCTTCGTGTGTGTGTGTGTGTGTCCTGCTGAAGTTAAACTAAGACCCGGCTCCTCCTCAGAGATCCCCCCATCTGAACAGACAGCAGATGGAGCAACCCACCCCCCCAACACTCCTCTGCCATGTTTGTTTAATACATTTAATTAATATTCCAAACTACCTCAACAGAGACCCACCACAATCCTCCCCTCTCTCCCTCCCTCCCTCCCTCCCTCCCTTCTTTTTTGTTCCCTCCCACCTTGTTCCATCTTCCATCGTCTTCCATCTCTTTTTTGTTTTCCCCTTCGCATTTCCTCTCTTCTTCTAGCCTCGCTTTGATCATTTCGTCCTTCCACACCCCCCTCGTTTCTATGTCTTCATCAGTCCTTTCCAATAGACCCATTATCTCTGATTGCTCACACACACGCGAGACGCTAAGCATGCCCAGGGGTCGTCTCAAAATGAAAAGCCCCGTGTATTTCTCACGCTGTCGGATGTGTTAATTACACACTGCCCTCAGGACCGACGAGACCAGAGCATCTGCTTGGACATCGGCCACTGCTAGCAGACTTAGCAGAAAGATGCTGCACTTTGAGTCTTCAGGAATATGAGACTAGATGTCAGATCCATCAAAGTAAGAGATTTAGGTGAAAATGCCCTTGACAATTAACGCAACATTATTTTTGAAACCTGGTTTCATGGTATTCATGGGTTACAGGTAAATTTCAGGAGGAAGGAGAGGCTGGATGGACCATTTTAAGTTTGGTAAGTCAGACTCTTTTTAGCTAGGATCGTAGTTGATTTGAGAATCTGCACCAGACAATGATGATTAAAGTTCTCAGAAGGCTTTCCCAGGCTTTTTTTTCTTCACCATAGATGATAGATATATTTAAATACTCCAACTGTCATTCCATTTATTGATAAAGAAACTCATTAGAGATACAGTTATGTGCAAAATCTTGCATACCCTTCACTCACTAACTCATTAACTCATTCATTCATTTATACATCCAAACTAGGGGCAATCTAGTGTAACCAAACCAACCAAAAGGAAACCGAAGAACCCAGAGAAAATTAACACAGTCACAGGAAGAACATGCAGAATTCCACACAGAGTAACCAAGGTCGAGCTCAAGGTCGAATTGAGAATCCAGGAAGTTTGCATACCCTTAGGACAAACCGAAGAAGTGTAAGTTAATTCCATGTACTCAATTTCTCAGAGGCCAGACGTAACCCAAAATGGTCAAATATTGTGTTTACATTAATATCAAAACAAAATCATATCAGTTCAGTAAGCTGTAACTCTGCCAAATTGCTTCTCCAGGCTTTTCCCAGTAATTCACCCATTTTACTTGACATACAATAACTGTTGCTATTTACCTTTTCCAGAAAGTACATATATACACTATTTCTTCAGATCAGTTCTAAAAAAAAACCTTAATTCTTATTCATTTTGTTTAATGTTTTGAACTCTAGTCTTGTTACAGGATGCACCCATGTTTTTAACATTTTAACAGTTCTATATTTGTTATAGAAAAAAAAGAGCAAAGTTTTGCACAAAATTGTATCTATACATAAACCAACCCTTAAAACGTTCTTTACCCCCTGAAGTCTAAACTGGCTATAAGTACACTATCCAAATGTTTTTCTTTGTACAGTAAATGGTTTTTACCTTCCTGAAATGTTTATAGATATGGAAACATTGCTATAGGGTTCTATACAGAGCAGATAAACCTTTACTGTTCCCAGATTAGATTTTTTTTATCTATGAACATTCAATGGGTATTTTTTAAGTCAGAGATTTGTGTAACTGCCAGTGGGCAAAAACTGAAGTAAAAAATGTTAAATCATGCTAGATCTTTGCAAAAAATGTTTAAACCTATCAGACCTGACCTTCTGCTGGTGGCCCAAAATTTGATGGTGGATTTAGAACATCTCTGCTTAATTCTTTGAGTGTAGAAAATGTAGTTTGATTGTAGAGATGTTGGCCTAACCAGAAGCCCAAGACTGTCAATCTGGGCCCAAACTTGTGCACAAGTTTTTTAAAAAATGCATATTTTTTTAAAGCTTTCTTTTGAAACTCACACTTACTTATAGATTAGTTTCATTTGCAGATTAAATTTCAAGCAGCATGTTGGTATAGACGGCTTATTTATTTACCCCGGAGTCAAGCACTGTTTATGCTGTATTGTATTGTTTTCTGTTAATGTTGTGTGAGTGTTTACTGAGTGATGTATCTGCTAATCCATGATGGTGTTAAATATGGTTGTGGTAACTGTCAATAGATACAAAATTCAATGGTATGCAATGTAGAATGTCCTCACTTTGAGTCTGAACAGACTAAAAACTTTTGTCATGGATACTTAAAACATTATGTTCTTAGATTATTGTTATGATCTAGAGCAACATCTGGATTTCTGTAAAGCTGCTTTGGGACCAGGTCTATTGTTAAAAATGCTATACGAGTAAATATTGAATTGAATTATTTAAAACCAAAACAAAAAATGGATGTAGGAATGATTGAGGTTTAGAATCTGAGTTATTAAGGGGACCTCTTGTAAATTCTGAGCTTCAAATGGGAAATCATTAATATAGTTATGTACAACATTTGTGTTGTTATGTCCAGCGATAATTGCAACCTCAAAGGGTCAATTAAACCCCATATACCAATGACATGGTATGAAAATTTGAGAACTGTTCTTGATTTACTGGTTTTAATTCCATTACATCCCAGCATATTACTCAGTCATTTATCTTAAAGCACTGATACAGTGAAATTAATGGAAATGGTGTGTATTTTGAGAAGGAGGAATCTAAGTCTGGACCTGCAGAAAGGTCCTGAGAGTTTCCCTTGATTGATTTTCAGATTTACCCAGTGCCTTGATGAACATTATATACTACCAGAGTAAGCATTATACATGATGGTCATGATGGTGAAACAAGTCACACTGCCAACTGAACAGCCACAACACTAACGTGTAATCTCAGACAGTATTTGACTTGATCACTGACTCCAGAGTTAAATCAGGTGTGACAGAGAACAGAAATTGCTCTGGGAAATGCTGTACAGTTATGTGAGCAGATAATCTACCAAATTATAGCCTATGTGACAATTTATTACATTGTCCACTGCCTAGTTTTGCAAACATTCAGCAAACGTTCATTTTTTCCCCACAGTATTTGATTCATAAGCTGTTTAGGTAGACTGCAATTCTGCTTGTTTCAATTTCTTGTTTCCTTGTTGTAATTTCTTGTTTGTTGGCAGACAGACTGAAGTACAGCATTATTACATATGTGGATACCACAAATGTCCAATAGGTCCATTAAATCATCAATAAACCATAGTTTATTAGCATGCCACCATCAGAGATCTTTAAATCTCATTAGAAAACTATTAAACAGGTCTCCAACCAAGAAGCAGGTAAATAGTTCAGTTGTGAGATGGAACATATGAACTACTGTTACCATTATTTAGAAAATGTACCATAAATGGAGTTAAAACCATGTTGATGTAAAGTTTTCTGTGATATGTTTATTTAATATTGAGTCTCCAGTGTCAGAGCTTTGTAACAGTCACAGAGTAAGGTGTACATTAACGTTTTCCAGAGGAGTTTGTACTTTGTGGTTTTGCGGCAACATGACAAGCAGCATATTTTATCTTATTAAGGTCCAGAGTGAAAAAAGTGGAACTGACTTCTTATAGGAATATTGTTTTGTCAGATATTCCACAACTTACATGAAACTTTAAACAAATTAAATGTACGATGTTCTTAAATAAATGTTAACATGGCAGATTGTAGTGGAATAAGAGGAATAAAACAGTAAAACTGCTTTTCTTCAAGCAAATAATGAGTTACAATATATAAGAGTATATTGTATATTGTATACCGCCATAAAAAATGAGTGTAACAGTATAAATGTGTTTCTATTACATTATCCCCCATGTACTGAAAGTTATTATTTCTGTCCATAAGCGCAGTGACTTCTCTAAGTGTTCTAAATAATTATATGTGTTTCTTGTGTGTGTGTGTGTGTGTGTGTGTGTGTGTGTGTGTGTGTGTGTGTGTGTGTGTGTGTAGCTGCAGCATCTGTTTACTTCACACTAAATTCCAGTGGTTTTCCTAAATTCATAAATGCCCAGGTGAATTGTGAACTGTTACAGCGGACCGCTCGAGCATGCAGGGTGCCATTTCATCTCCTCCAGGACACACACAAACACACACACACACACACACACACACACACACACACACACACAGGTAAACACAACTATGTGTGTGAGCGTGTGTGTGTGCGTGTTTGTGTGTGTGTGTGTGTGTGAAGAGGATCTCCTTGCAGCCTGTTGCACTCTCAATTATACAAACAACATGTATGATGTTTTCCAATGAATGGTTGGAAAATGGATGGATGTTTGGAGGGATGGATGGATGGATGAATGGATGGTTGTATGGATAGATATTTAGATAGATAAATAGATAGATAGATAGATAGATAGATAGATAGATAGATAGATAGATAGATAGATAGATAGATAGATAGATGGATGGATGGTGGGAAAATGGATAGATGGTTGGATAGATGGATAGATGTATGTATGGATGGGTGGATGGATGGATGGATGGTTGGTGGGAAAATGGATAGATTTTTGTATAGATTGATAGATGGATGAATGGATATTTGGATGGATGTATAGATGAATGGTTGGATGGTGGGAAAATGGATGGATGTTTGTATAAATGGATGAATGGATGTAAGGATGGATAGTTGTATGGATGGATGGATGGGTGGATGGATGAATAGATGGTAGAGGGAATTATTGATGGATGGTTGGATAGATGGATGGATGGGTGGATGGATGAATAGATGGGAGAGGGAATTATTGATGGATGGTTGGATAGATGGACGGATGGATGGATACATCTGTGGATTTAGACAGTTCATTGTTAAACTGTAACTAATAATTAATGTTATATATTATATTATTCATGCTATAAATACTCCATATAAACTGCTACACAACCTCATTCTTTGTCTTGAAACAGCAGACATCAGTGTGTGTGTTTCCTGTGTTCAGGCAGCTGTTAATTGGAAACAGTGTTCGGTCGGGACTCAACCCAAAGCCTCAGGGCAGAGCGAACTGAACGCAGCTAGTGCTGAAGCTTCCACACAGCTGCACACGGCCTGTTTGTCACCGAGGCTCTTATCCAACGTGAGCATTTCCATACTGAGAGCAGGACATGAGCAAATCAAACATGTCATTAGCATATGCGTTCATTTAACTTGCTAACGGCTTGGGTTTTGCCACCCCGGATATGTTCATGCCTTTCACCGAGACGAAGGTCATCTGACATGTTCTCTAATTTGGAAGGTCCTTCGGGTTCAATTTATGTTAAAAAAAAGGGGGGGGGGCTGCTGTAAGTGCACTTGGCTGAATTCTGAGGTTATGAGTGTGAACAAGGAAATATTTAAATGACATTGCAAACATGTATTTGTCAATTATGCTAAAACCTAGAGAATAATTCATTGGATTTTTTTGTTTGTTTGTTTTCTACGCAGAAATCCACACATTGTTCACAAGTAAGAGTAAAATACTGTAAAATAATACAAGAGTAAAATAATCAGCTGTATAGCTTTAGTATTACAAAAGGTTTGCCCAATAAAATAAATAAAAGAATAGAAGTACATGAAGCACATGACACTGAATGCATGTGAGAATAAGAACATGAAGTCAGTGTTTTCGGTTCGTTATTGATTTGTTTCAGAAGGCTAAATAAGTAATCTATATATTGAAGAAAACAGATACACAACTTCATACACATCATGCAGGTTTTATTCTGGTTCATTTTGCTGGCTCTGTAGCATTCACAAGCAGCGCAAACATAGAGGCTAAGACTTGCAGGCTAATATTGCCCTCATGTGGTTAAACACCGCTTCAGTTTAATGAATATCTTAGCAGTGAGTGTGTGTACATGGGAATATATTGTGTGTGTGTGTGTGTGTGTGTGTGTGTGTGTTCTTGTGTGTCCATGTGCTATGGATAAATAACAATAAGCACATAAATTTATATAAAGCAAAAATCTTTTTTTTTTTTGCACAGATTCACAGATTTTTATTAGAAAACTGTATGCTTTGATTATTTAGCAGCTTTCATAGGAAAACAGTTCATGTGGCAGTAACAATATCTTTTTTCTTTCTCTCTGAAGTTAATAAAGACAATAATCATAAATGAAATACACAGATAAAGTGGACTGAGTATAAATACGCTGCTGTACTATAAGATAACATCATTTTAAAAAACATGGCATCTCTGAATCAGAATCACTTTATCAGAAATAATGGTGGTGGCATTGAACTTGAAAATTTCCAACATTACATTTCACGAATTAGCTGCCTCAAGCCATCTTTTGATTAAATCAAGGATGGTCCCCTCCTTCTACCACTCCTCCCTGTTCTGAGAACATCTATCAACATAAGGTTCTTGTGACCCGTGCGGAAATCAGACTTGTCATGTGAAAGCAGAACACGTGACCTCTGACCTGTTTGACTGCCCTCAGGGTTCAAAGATCAAAGCTAGGTGTGTGCACGTGTTATAGTTAGAGATCTATGAGATATGAGCATGGTGGTGCTGATGACAGTGCTAGCATGAGAGTTGAACCTATTTGAGCAGAGTGTACAGATGAGGAGGTGAGAGAGATGGACAGAGTAAATGCTAAAGTGCAGCAGCAGCACACTCTTGGGTGGAGATGAAGCAAAGGCTAAATCCCACTGCATCATTATCAGCATTGTGGGTAATGCAGGAAATGTTAACCAAAGTAAAAATATAAAAACTTGTCCATGAAATGAGTTAAAACAAAAAAAAATCAATTAAGAAATTCATCACAAAAGAAATCTTGATGAACACATGTTAATTATAAAAACTCATAAAGTGGTTCAGGATTATTTCTTTCTTCTATAGTCAGTAGCATCTTCCAGTCTTCGTATGATGATTAGCACGTCTTCATTAGAGTAGCCCAGCATGTTATTAAACAGCAGATTTTTCTCAGTGTTATGCAAACCCCTTTAATAGTACAATAGCATGTCCTGTTTCTTCCTGACACAAACTGACCCTTGTCCTCACTAAAGATTCCTCTCTGACAGTGTAATTTAGTCTCTGGGTTAATCCATGTCTCATCATGTGTTAAAGTAAACAGAGGCATGCAGTCGAGCTGTTATTCTGGCACCAACACAATAGACTGTTTGTGCAGCACCAGGTGTCCGAACACCACTATGATTCATCCAGACTGTGCCAAGATCTGGCAGCTTACATCATCAATCTGCGCTAAGAGACGACGCCGAGCGAGGTCACATTCCACAGAGACAGCTAAAACAGTGTTCATGAAGACTGTCTGGTATCTGTTGAAAAAAATCACAGCACTACCATTAATTTTTATTAAGAACGATGTGTTGCAGTATTGCTAACTTAGTGAGGGGTTTTTTCTGGTAGATTTGGTGATTTTTAGACCCGTTTAACTTTGTTTCAAAAAAGACTTACAAACAAATTGACAAATCGAGTTTTTGAGCAGTTGTTGTTCTGCACTTGATACAGCTCTCCAGCTCACATGACAGCTGCTGATCATATTGAGAAAGCATAGTTGAAAAAGCAGGTTCGCTTGACTCATCATCAGTGGGTAAAGCCTGACAAAGTTATGCGGGTCTATATTTCCAATGACAAATCAGCAATCGCCAATTGCCAATCACTGCTCACCATTCTTCCCAACAACCAATCACTAATCACCATTGTTCCCAATGACCATTTACTGATCACCATTGTTCTCAAGGACCAATCAGTGATCACCATCATTCCCACTGACCAATCACCGATTGCCATTGCTCTCAACAACTAACCTCTGATTACCACTGATCCCAATGACCAATCACTGTTCACCGTTGTTACCATTGTTTGCAGCAACCTATTATTGAACATTATTCTTCCTAAAGACCAGTCACTCTTCACCACTGTTCCCAAAGACGAGTCAGTAATCAACGTTGTTCCCAATGACCAATCACTGGTTACAATTCTCACAGTTGTCTCAATTGCAAATTAGTTTATGATGTCACCTGGCGACAACTTTTTGAGCATGTATTAGCTACTTTGGCTACCTCACACCAAAAGATGGATTTCAACTAATATTCACCTCCTCCAGAAGGCGGCTAATTAAAGCAATGAATATAAATGCATTTTTTGGTGCTTGCCATAAAGTTCTTGTGAACACGTCCTGTGTCTTTTTTGTACATTAGACAGTATGAGCTGCTGGGATGGCTGTAAAGACCACTGACCTTATATCTCTTAAATAAAGTTTATGGGAGAGACTCTCACCAGTGTGTACTGCTATAAGTAGACACTAGAGTGCGCTATCTCCTTGTAAATATACAATGAGTTCCCATTTTATTATGTCATATAGGCAAAAAGAAAACCTTATACAACTGTCAGAGCTGCAACAGATTCGTAATGGATAGTTACAAAAGTGAAGGATGGGAAGTTTATCTGCAAATATCTTCAGAATATCTGCATCACATTCAGAAAGGAAAATATATATTTTATTTTCATTTAAAAGTACACTATTTGACACTTGTAATAACATTTACATCTATGCCATTTGGCAGACACCCTAATCCAGAGCAACTTACATATATCTCATTTATACAATTGAGCAGTTGAGAGCTAAGGGCTCAAAGGCCCATCAGTGATAGCTTGGCAGTGCGGGGATTTGAACTCACAGCCTTCCGATCGCAAGTCCAGCATCATAACCACTGAGCTACCACCTTACATTGCTAAACCTAACATAATAAATGTACAACTACAATTTCACTTTGTCTTCCCCATTTTGCTCTACCTATTACCTCTACCTCTTACATTTTGCTGTAAATATTTGGACTTGACTGCAGTAGTCATTCAAGAACAGAAAAACCACCGAGTGATCAAATACACAATGTTTAATGGATAATTAACATTAAATTCCATGCATTAGACACATGCTGGATATAATGCGAGCCACATCCTGACATCCAAATCAGCAGCTACTGCATTCACACACTAAATCTTGGCATAAATAAGATGAAGTTGTGAAGTTGATTATTTTCCTTTAACAAGACACCCCAAAGTGTTTTATACTATTCATACCCCAGCATTTTGCCAATGCTGATAATTTCAATTAATGAATTATATATATTTTATCTATTTATAGTTACATTTAATGTAGTGTAGCATCCACAAACCTAGGTAGTTACAAGAAAATATATACAGCCTGTCAAGAAACAACAAAGTGCTATGTCCTTTGTGTTTAAACTTTCCCTCTGACTGACTATTACAAATTGCTGATACTGGAGACTCCTTCCATTATCATTTTTATGTTCCAAATATTTATGTTAAATAAATGTCTCCTTACAGTAAACTTCTCCAAACCATATCAATAATTATATATTTTTCTTTGCTAAATATTAGCACATTTCAATTCCACCATACAATTGTCAGAGCTGCTGTTGCAGAACTTTAATCAGCACCTTTTGACCAATCAGATTCAAGAATTCAACAGTTCTTTGGCACAAAGTGCATTAACAACATGTCATTTTCAAAAACGCACTGTGGATAATAACTATAATTGCTCAACAACTCTTTGTCTGGTGGCTTTACTTCCTCTGAAAGATTTATAAGCCACATGTCAGGGTCTGGATGTAAAATGCTTTTGAATAATAATCTTCCAACTGAATCTCATTCCATCCAGTTTGATTCATTATGCTTCACCTTTACACACTGTGTGGGCAGAAAACGGGAATAAACTAAGTCATTTATACATAAATATCCTATCGATGACCTTTGTGTAGTCTACGACTATTAATAATGCAACCTTTTGCACCACTAGTTTTGGTTGTGAATCGTTCTAGGCTGTTTGCGCAAGATCCTATCACCTTGGGGACCGTTCGTGGAAATCGTGTTTTTTCCTAATACATCAAAATTTCAGCGTGGTGATAAGGCGATTTGTTTACCCTGTTAAACCAAGTATTGTTCTTGTTCCCAAATTAGCCTTGACAAATGAAGGCAGCACGTAATGAACTCTGGCTGCTACCGGGAGGACTGAGTATCCTCTGTTTACTTTGGGTTCGGCCCATTTCAAAAGTATTCAAGAGGGATTTGTGAATCCACAGATGCTCTACCTCTGATGGCCTGTGTGGTTCTTTCAAACTGCAAATCGCTCTCGTTAGAAACTCCCTTGGCTAAGCACAGCTCACACAGTGCTCCAGCGCTATAATCAACTATAATCATGAAAAACTTCAAATTAGTTTAGAGAAAGAGCACAGAACCTACCAGGGCAATTACAAAGTACAAACCTTTACAGAATAATGTTAAGATATAATTTTCTATGCAGAGCAAATTTATTACCACCATTGAAGTTGATTATTTTCCAATAACACCACATCTCAAAGTTTTTTTTATTCCTCCTAGACCACAGCAATTTGCAAACACAGAACGTTTTTAATTTAATTAAACTTTTTCAATTAAAGTAGTTTTTATCACTTATAATTACATTTAATGTTGTGGAACATCCATAAAACTAGTTAGTTCAAGTTATCACTTATGTTATAGTAGCTATAAACTGTTGTTCTGAATACTTGTTAGAAAACTGATAGAAAGAGCTTTTACCTCTGACTTTTACAAACGCACTAACATTGGGGACTCCTTTGAAAAAAGTTATATACACTACCTGTCAAAAGTTTGGACACACCTTCTCTTTCATAGGTTTTTCTTCTTTTTTTCTGTTTTCTACATTGTAAAACAATATTGAATAAATCAAACTATGAAGCAACACCTCTACTGAATTATGTAGTAAACAAAAAAGTGTAACAAAAAAAAAAACCAAACAAAATGTGTTTCATATTTTAGCTTCTTCAAAGTCGCCACCATTTAGCTTGATGATATTGTGGGCATTATCTTACCCAGCTGCATGAAGTCGTCACCTGGAA
>JAQQZX010000002.1:21894356-21916681 GCA_030068355.1 Notoglanidium maculatum
GTAACTAGTAAATGGTAAATGATAAAAATACAGTATTTTTTATAACAGCCCTATTGAACAACTGGAGTAATCCATATAATGTCAACAACCGCTCGACTAAGTAAAGAGAAACAACAGTCCATCATTACTTTAAGACACGAAGTGATGTTTAAGTAATAAAAATAATGAAAAAAACATTGAATTAGAAGGTGTGTCCAAACTTTTGACTGGTAGTGTAGATTACAAGTTATATTCATCTCCTTACACAAAACCTCAACATGTCAATGATTTCACACATTTTTTGTCCCTATATATGGACTATGCACTGTACAGTCCCTGTAATCAGAGTTTCTGTTACAGAAAATGAATCAACACTATCGGACCAATCGGAATTGAGAATTCAACAGCGCTGTGGAATAACTGGAATAACCGACTTTAAAGCCATGGAACTTTGTCAGAAAATTATTTGATTTAGATTTTTTTTAAATGAGTTTTTATTCCATAACCAACAAACATACAGTTCTGAACATGTACAGTCTGACCACCCAGTTTCAGTAGTTAAATTAGTTTGAGAACATGCGATGTGATGTAGACGACTAGACAGAAGTGAGAAAAAAAATTCATCATAGTTCACTTTTTTATAAAATATTTCTAAAGACCAAATTACACACATGGCTGTGTAAAATCCATCATATTACTTGTCACTAATGTTTCACAAGCTTCATAGTACTCAGCTCATAAATGCATCAGTGTGTGCTTAGGAATTGCTGTAGATCAAATGACTAATTTCTGGATTCCTCCTCCTGACTACAAAACCTAAACACGCCAATCTGCTGCTGAGAAACACCAGCGACCCCATCACATGCTACCCGTGTTCTCCCATGTCCAGAAAAAGAAGCAAGAATCTTAAAAGCAGTTTAAATCAAAGCTGGTCACTTAGTTTTACACGGTCACCCTCTTTTACACCCAGAGATAAATTATGGCATGGTGAAGGAGTTGCACGTGCAGAGGCTTGGGGCTTTTTTCTGTCTTTTTCTCTCCATCTAACAGCCTCTCCACCTTCCACTGAGCCGAAGGACTGGAAAATGTCCTCATTATGTCCGTCAGGTTGAGTTTACCATAATAATATTAGTCACTTTTAGTGGCTGTAAAAGTGTGGAGAGGTTTAGTACTGGCTTTTTACCTTGAAAGTTAAAGATCTTTTAGTACTGCAGGGAAACATTGAGACGGGAAAGATAATTACGTGCATACTGAAGTCAGATTTTTGTCATTTGTTTTTGCTAATTAAGAAATCCACAGGTTGTAGCAGAAAAATGTTAAGGGAATAATGTTGATAATGTTGTAAATACACCCCTTAGCCTAAATGCATGGTTAAACTTTCTTAGCTTTGCTACATGGCTAATATAGTTTAAAAAAACAAGTACCTTTTTTCATAAATATCTGCCTCAAAAATGCCTACGGTATGCATTTACCGTAACATCACTCAGACTTAGCAAAGGTTTAGGACAATTATTGTAATATATAAACATGAACAAAGCTTCACAGTATAGCTGAACACTGTAATATCATCTCGATCCTTAGGCTCGACTTGTGAAAGGCTAAAGGTTTAAAGTTTAAAGACTTTCTTTTTACTATCAATCAAAAAGATTTATCTAAAGGTATAACAAAGCAGATACAGGAGATTTACACGTGTATTTATGAAAAAGGTTTTGGCTGACATAGACTTCCATACATAGACATTAGACACCAAGCATTAGGGAGAAATTTTAAGGAAATCGCATTTCCTTAAGTGTTGTACTAGATATCTCTAGACATGTATAATAATGCCTTTATAATGTGTATAATTTGTGTAAAGCAGTAGCCTCAGACTCACTTCTACTTTATCTATTCCTCTGATAAATCATCTCAGCATCAGGTCAGAGATGTGCATTTTTCATTCAGCCACTCGTTGCCTCGACCCCTACCAGTGACTTATCAGTGTTTATCTCGTATTTTATCTCTCTTATCTAATCCAGCTGATGAAGAGCCTTTCTGCCCCAGCGTGCAGTTCGTAAAGGTGGGGCACTGATACAGCCAGCTGCTCCATCTGGTCAAGCAGGCCAAGGTGATAGTAGCGCTGTATCGTCCTGCAGAGTTTACACTCTCACCTCTGTGTGAATTCGTCTCTGTCCATTAGCTCCACGCTGAGCTTCACTACAGACTTGATGGCATTTTATATAGCAATATGGGCTGTGTAGACCCAGTACACTTCATATTTATAGACATCGTACATAGTATATAATACAGCAGATATCAGCGTTGCAGAATTCTGGGTCCAGAACTTCCACCACCACCATCATCATCATCATCATCATCATACACAAGGATGTTGATGGTATGGAAAGAAAAAGAAAAGAAAAAAACTTCAACATGCTTTTGAGAAAATAAAATTGAAGGAAGCCATGACTCAAAAAAATAAAATTTGATCCATTATTTTAATATTTCCATATCATTAACTTTCAGAACTTTTCATAATTTGTAAATTTCTGATATATATAAAATGATATTTTTATGCTTCGACCCCACTCCTTTAACTACACCTGGCACACATTTCATAGCACTTTTAAGCAGAAGTTCAGTGAGAATTTTAAAATCTCTCTGTCTAAGAAATAAAGCACTTGGGGGTATGCTGTTATGGGAAAATAATCAACTAAGGAGTAGTGTAATCTGAATCAAAGCAGAGTTACCGTTACCACCCTGCAGTCCGATAACAGCACGATCCAGAGAGTTTTGTTACTAAATACCAGAGAAATTTGCCAAAGCTAAGAATTTTATTTAATATAGAATGACACATTGCTTTTTATTGTAGAATGACACATTTTTTATGTTAGTGGAGTAATTCCAAACAATTGGGCCAATACAAGAAAATGGTGGATATTGAGGGGGAAAAAAACAGTAGATATCAAATCCTGTTACAAAAGCAAAGATTGAAATTGGATTTTGAAAAGAAATATATTTTCATAACTGGAAATGTTTATGCATCAAGAACCTTGACTTTTTTCTTTTTTGTTAGTATTGGCTTTATTAGATTTATACTTTATACTTTACTGTATTTACAATGTAAGTGATTTTTGTGTAAAGAAGTTTAACTGTATAGTGCTTCAGATAAAAGGGATTTAAAATTATTAGATTTTTTTTTAAAAACTATTTGAGATGGGGGTCAGAATTAGCTGATTCTCAAGGTTTGAGTACCTGTATATGTATTGAGGGAAAAGTGGTGTTGTGTCGACTGTATTTTAAATACAGCATAAAATTCTTTAATGAAACCATTTAATATATTACTTACTATATAATATTTTACTTACTGTACATAATGGGATTGGGACGGAATACAGCATTTTGGTCTTTTCCTATTAATGATAGAAGATTTACGACATAAGCCGGACCTAAATGTGTATAATTATTGGCATATTATGACTCTAAAACATGATTTTCTGGGCAAGGAATTCAAGTTCATAAATTGAATTAAATGAAAGCACAATCTGTTTCCGCCATCTTTCACAAAGTCCAGACTCTCTGCTCATGGTCATTCCAAGCCGTTCCTCAGTGTTAGCATTTCATCTGCTCCTCCGCCCCCTCTTTAAAGATCCACAGTTTGTACATTGAAACAAGACCAATGGCCGCTTCAATTGAAGTGGCAAGTTTGAACAGAGTGTCCAGTACGAGTGGACTGCGGCAGAGTTACACAAAGCAGCCTCCTCGCCTTCAAAGGCCAAGCAGGCCAAATCTGGGACAGAGATTAAGCACTGTCACTCTGAGATATAGCGGGGCTTTTCCTTCTGAGTAATAGGGTGGAGAGGCTCGCTAATTTACACAGCACCGGGGGCCAAGCAAATTGCTGAAGGAAGAGCAGAGCTAGACGTCCACAGCTAACGCTCAGGGTCAGGATGAAATATAATCAGAGAGCTGTACATTCCTAAAGCTGCAGCTTTAATGCAAAGTATGTGCTTTTGAAGAGAGCCTTTTGTTACCGCTGATGTAACTCTGATGTACTGAAACTTTTCTGGGGTGCGTAAAAGTCATAGTAAAGTATTCTGTAAGTTAGAAAAACAACACTGAAATAGAAGCAGTCTTTCTTCTTATCTTGCCTTGCTTTGTTTCGTGTCCCAGAGCAGCTGAGAAATCCAAAAGTATTTGAGTAGAGATAAGGAAAACGGTGAATGATGGATTGACAATATATATTTTTTCTTTATTAGCTCAGTTTTTATAATCCTGTGCTCCTTAAGCTTGCCATGAGATTCTCAGCAGATGGAGAAAGTTACACTGGGTCTGAGTGTTTAAAAGGGAAAAAGTTCTCTAGGAAAAGAGGAATCTTGTAAAATTGTATAAAGCAGAAGTTTTAGGGAAATATTTCAGAACTTTTTCATTTTTTTATATGGATGTTTGGGGGGGGAAACAATATAAAGACTTTCAGGCTGAAACAGTTTTTTTTCATGTATTAGAATGACATGCGTCATGTCACTGTGTTGTCATAGTAACCCAACTAGTGTGATAATCCAAAAAAAAATCGTTTCTTCTTCAGTCAGAGACTAATTTACAGAGTGGCCACAGGTCAGGGGAAATGCTGCTGTTTTCAAAAGCTGAAACGTCTCTGAGAAACAGTGTCTGATATGAAGTATTTTTTAACCAATCAGGTCAGGGCTCCGGGGACAAGTGAAAAAAAATCCGAGATGGAGGACAGAGTGCAAGTTTTAGAATGTAGTCTTGTAGTGAAAGCTTATAAGGAGTTTTATGATTTGAATATTTCATATTTATATCAGATAATATATACTGTATAAAATATACTACTACTACTACTACTACTATGTACAATATTTGGTGGCTATCATGACTGTCTACATGTTCCGCTCATGTTTCATACACATTCCACATTAGACAAGAAATTAATTACATTTCATTACATCAAATCGACTACTAGTGCTGATGCTTCGCATTTCTAGGCTGTGCTTCCTAAAATGGTGGAATAAACACATATGTTATTTTGTTGAAGAATATCATATATACAGTATTTGTGTTTTATATTCAGGTTGTTTGCACCATTAAGGCACTAACAAGCATTAGAAATGCCTTAAGGTCCAAAAAACACCCATGTAGCCTTGGTCAGCTTTTAATTAAGACGTTTAATGTTTGTGATTTTTCCTGGATTTTATATTCGTAGTTTCAGACACACTACAGGCACGTTGTGCTAACTGTAGCTAACCGTTAGAGATTTAAATTCCTGAAAAAAAAAAAAAAAGGTGAATTCCTTCTAAGAATTCCTTAGTCTCCCAGTAGCAGGATTCTTATTTTTGGTTGAGGAAATCCCCAAGCAAACACACACACACACACACACACACACACACACACACACACACATTTTTATTGGCATCAACACATTTAATTATAAAAAAAAAAAGGTTATCAATAACATACCGTATATATTCATATGATACAGATAGAACATGGTTTAAGGAACAGAACGATTCCATCCGAGTAGTTTTCACATTTCCTGTCTTTGCTAATGTGAGTCACATTTTCCGCAAAATGAAGTATTTATTTCTTGTTCCAGCTGTGGAGCGACAGTAATATTTACAACTTGACCACGAAACCATAGTCACATAGCCAGTGTGACCTACTCATAATTTAACTCCTGATGGTTACAAAGAGACGCTATTTACAGAGCAGACAGACAAAAGCTTCAGGGGTTATACCTTTATGATTGGTCCATGAATAAAAACAGTGGAATTGTGATATAATGAAGTGGGCTTCTGGATATGTGGGAGGAAATGAATGCTCAGTTTATTCAAAGAGATCTTAATTTACAAGAAAAAGTAATAAATTAGTCTAAAAATTCCTAGGAGCTAATATAGTAAATATAACGTGCATGTATTATTATACATCTTGACAGCACTAGCAGGGGATCGGGTATGTCCTCTGTGATAAAAAGGCTTTCAGTGCTGGTACTGAAGTGTCCGCAGAGTTGCGCTGTTGTGTCTATGTGCCCTTCTAAGACAAACTTCCACTGCCCAAATCAAGACGATTATCATACAACCGGGCTTATTAATAATCCAGCATTTAAACACGGTTGTACACTCCTGGGCAAAAAAAAAAAAATGAGGCAAACCCAATATCACGAAATGTTAAGCTTTTAATGGTCTCAACACAAATCACTAAGCAGAAAATGAACAGGAAGTAAAAAAAAAATTAAAATTTTTTTAAAAAAGCGCTCCTGAGGCCTCGGCTTTCTTTTGCTGGTCGATGCTCGTTGCTGAAACTGTTGGGAGGAAAAGCTGGAAACATGGAAGTTCACTTACATAGTCTTCTGGTACGCAAAGAGAAAATTATGAAAAGATTGAAATGTTTAAATGATATAAAATTGAAACTAACTTGTCAAAATGTTCCAAAATATCTCCTGTTTGAAGATTTTAACATCAAGTGGAACAACATGGACTCTTCTTTCTGTAAAAAGCCGTCTTCAGGTTTCACCTCATTTAAAGAAAGTCAAGGGAAAAGCACCAATTTACTTTATCTATTTGTTTAATTCTTGCTCATTTTCCTGACCAGTGATTTGCTGGTGAGACCATTAAAAGCGTAATATTTTGCAATATTGGGTTTGCCTCATTTTTTTTGCCCAGGAGTGTATGTTTACATGAGCACCCATTCTTGTGGAACATACAACTTTTTGAAGTTATAATGTAATACAAACCACTAGCCAAGCTGATTTCATGTCCTGGCTTACTCTTTTTTTTTCTTATGCTGTTTGACAACCAGTGAAAGAAAGAAAAAAAACTACTCAATACTGACTTTTTGCAAAAAAAATAACAAAAGTTAATATTTGTTATTTGTATTTAAACAAATTGAGCCTCATGGTTGTTCAACGCACCTCTGAATTCCACCACCTGCACACATCAGCTTTTACTAGTCAGGATAATTCGCTTACACAGACGAAATATAACTAACTAGCTAATAGTTGGCTTTTAAAATGTTCTTATCCTAGCATTTACATCCTAGTCCCTTGCGTAATAAAAACATAAGACATTTGCGCAGTGGGCTAAGCTAACAGATTTATGATTTGTCCACCCTTGTTGACATTTCTCAACATGGTGGAATCCATGGAGGTTCTGTTTGCGGTATAATGCTAAATGTAATCACAGAGTAATTTTAGTGAGCCTTTTTTATGATAAATTACCACCATTCATGAGGAAAATGTTTATATTGCAGTCATTTTTATCTTGGTTTTGCTCTCACTGTGCATTTTCGACCTTTCGAAAACACCTAAAGGCTACATGCCAGCTAGCTAAATCAAAGCCTGAGTCATTAGCTGGCATTATGCTCGCTTAACATATTTCCCTGTCACCTAGCAACAGTGCTCTCGAGACCTGAATCATCTAAATGGAAATCTTATCATGTGTCAAATACACAAGTTTACAAGTTTGTTTTGAATATAACACTTTGGGCAGGTGAAGTAAATCCTAGAACAGCACAAAGTTCAATCTCCAGTCATAGAAACATTGCAGGCTTCAAACGCCGCAGTTTATTATATATATTTTTTAACCCATCAGTTAAATACCAGGGCCTTCATGAGCTGTTTTAAAGCCAAACATGCAGAGCCGAGACCCGCAGGATTGGACTATATCTAACAGCAGAAGCAGCTTTCGTGAAAGCAGGATCTTTAGATGGCCAGCTGAAGTTTGGTCAGGTTCCTCTGGTGCATGTTGTGGTGCCGGACTAACTCATCAGATCGGGCAAACTTCTTCTGGCAGTTTGGCCACCTGCAATTAAATGGCTTCTCACCTGAGGGAAGAGAGAACAGCACTTTAGATCAGAGTACGAGGTTAGATCAGAGATCAAGTAAGATGGTTTTGCTAAGGAAAATCTTAAAGTCACCCTCAAAATGTTTTCGAAGTTTCAGCTATTTGGAATTATTAATTGCTTGACATGGCAGTTCTACAAAATAATGCCATTGGATAACAACAGCAAAGAATACCTACTCATTTTATCTGTCTAATAAACATCCAATTTCAATGAATACACAAATAAATAACTCACTCATCCTTACATATACAGTATACACCTCTTCCTGGGGAAACTGATGTCTGTATGGTCTGTATTTACATACTGGAACTTGATTGGCTCTTGTATTTTATGATGCAATGACACTTGCCTTTTGAGTGTTCAATATTAACTCAAGTCTTCACACTTTCCAATCAGATTTTATGACATTAAGGGTGACTTTAAGGAGGTCAAGGTTTCTAAAAGAAAACATTAAATTGTTTATTTTAAAAAATGATATCACTATCTGAAGATTTGCTGATAAAGTACTAAACAAAACATGACCTCTTAGATAAGAATAGAAAAGAGAGAATAAAGATGTGAAAAAATAAAAGTTTTACGCACTTGTTTTACCTGTATGAGTCCGGGTGTGGGTCTTAAGATGGTCTGACCGTGAGAACTTTCTCTGACATGTCTCACACTGGAAAGGTTTAACGCCTACATGCATACACACACATATACAGACACACACACAAACACACCAAGAGAGAAAGAGTACAGGCTACAGTAGGGGCCAGGAGGGAATCCCTTGTAAGAGGAAGAGGACTATTAGAGAAGCGTAACATCTCTCTAACACTGGATGGATGATGTGAGAGCGTGTCCTGCTCGTAGCGATACATCTGCAACACGCAGTGAATCAGCAAAACGTCACCCTCTTCAGCTCTGACACTTTCTCACAGACTTTCTCACACGTTATGACACATTTCTAAACATTCATGCAGACAGACGACTGTGTTATATCACCATGTTAGACCTATTATGCGGCATCAACGTAATTCTTCTAGCAAAGGGTCATTTGTATTAGCATTAATGGCTTACATATAATATACACAAGTGCCATAAGGAATGAGTCGCTGTGAAAGTAAAATATAAGCTGCTTATCACGGATTCTTAATCTGTGACTTGAACCATAAGGATTGTGCTGGCTAGTATCTTTCCTCTGGTGTAAAGAGCAAATTGAAAGCCAGAAGAAAAGGGAAAGAGAGGACAGGACAGATGAAGATGGATGAAGCAAACCTGTGTGTCTCCTCTGATGTCTCTTCAGCTGGTCTGACCGGGAAAATCTCCGGCCGCAGTCTGTGAAGTCACACTGGTACGGCTTTTCACCTGCAACACAACCACGTGCTTTTTCAATTCACCTTAAAAACCAAGCAGCAACCAAGAGTACTTTATTTCTCTCCAACTTGATTATTCCAGTGACTTGACACAGTGACTTTGTTTGGTTGGTTTTATGTAAAGGATAAAACACTTAGGGTGTGCTGTGATAGGAAAATAATCATCAGTGAAGTGGCGCCATGTGGCCTGACACAAAGCTCCTCTTACCACCACAAAATTGATTATCCTCCCAATACCAGCAAATCCCACAGTGTTTTATTCTTCAAATCAAATTGTCAACACTAACAATTATTAACAATTATTTAAGAATAAACTACATGGCCAACATACGTGGTCACACCCGCTCCAGCCGGGCGTTCATTACCGTGAGCATGTTTGCGTGGAGTAGATGTTATTGAATGAACCGTTAGCGAATAGAGTTTTAAAGATGGCGGCCAGGAGTGTGCTTGTTGCTTTACTGTTACAAGAATTCACCAAAGATGTGTTGTAAACCAAATTGTTCACAATGCTGTGGGGCTTAGCCTGGACAGTCAACAACTATAAAACTGAACACTTCTTTGAGATAAACCAATATGTAATGTAATCATTTAGCTATATCGTTATTACTTAACGGAAAATAAAAATATGTTATTTTTATAACATTTTCCAATAACTAGTAAAAGTTAAATGATGCTATTTGGATTTCTGTACCTGTCCGCAATTTGAGCTATGTCCGAAGAACATTTGCGATTTGACAAAATGTTCGCCGCGGACTTGGCGTTCAATAGGGCAAACTCTCATTTAGTTCACAAAGTTTTCGTTATTGGCCCAATGTTGGAGGCACACAACTGCCTTTGTATACTGTAGCATTACAATTTCCTTTCACTTATAGGCTCAAACCTGTTCCAGCATAACAATGCCCCTGTGTACAAATTGCTTCATGAATACATAGTGTGCCAAGGCTGGAGTTCAAAAACTCCGGTGTCCTGCACAGAGCCCTGAACTCAACCCCACTGAACACTTTTAAACTGGAACACCGACTGCACCCCAGACCTCGTCAGTGGCCTGACCTCACTAATGTTCTTGTGGCTGAATGAACACAAATCCCCACAGCTACGCTTCCCACAGCCAGGCTGGAAAGCCTTCCCTGAAGATTGAAGCTTATTATATGGAGCCATTAAAGTTTCTGTGTAGGCTTTTACTACAGCAAAGATAACTAGCCGTATAACTAAATGTCAGAGCTGCTATTATAGAAAATTAATCAACACCTTCCGACCAATCAGATTGAGAATTTGACAGTGTGGTATAAAATATATTAGCTCATACTGTTTTAATTTGTCTTATTTCTGATTAGAATATGACAAAATAATGTAGGCATGTTAAGAACTGACCAAAATGTTGATGAAATCTCATGTAATCAGTGAATCTAATAAAAGCATAGTGATTTGTTCATGCTGCGTAAAATTATTGTGGGGATCTGGGGTTTTTTTTTTGTGTGTAGTTTTTATTCCTATTTGTTCTAGATTCTCAAATAAAATCGTGCTACAACAAGACAAACAGCAGTGTGCGGTGTTGTCTAGGTGCATGGTGTTGTCTAAGTGTGTGGTGTTGCGCTTGCTGGTACCATTCTTACTGGACCTGTGACTAATGGAAAAAAATGGTTCCAGTTTTCGGGTGTTAAAAGCATCAGTATGTTGTGCGGTGGTTAAATAATCTAAAAGGCACACAGCCAATCCAAACTCTTGGCACTGTTTCTGAATCTGTGGTTAATCAGCATTACATTGGTCTTGATTATCTGACTCAGGCTGGGAGTTGGAACAGAATCAAAACTTGGAAGGATCTGATCTGGTGTTTATGTGCAGGGAAAACACAAAATTATGCAGAACAGGAAAGTCACTATCTATATTGGAGACACACGGAATGTACTTTCTGTGCTAATGAGTTGTTGTCTAAAGCCATGCTTCACTTAGTGGGGTCTGGCGATCCCCAGGGGACTGGGATTTTCTAGTTTTTGCAGTGTGAATCACCACTTACCATTAATAATGATGTCAACCGGAATCAAATGACAATTTTAATGAAAATGGTAAAATAATTTCAGAAATTAAAAAACTCTGTGCTAATGGACACATAATAATGTGCGTACATTTTCAGCAGCTTGTTGGTAAAAAGTTTTTTTTTTTAAATAAGTGCTCCCTGAATGTAAAACCTTTGAGACCTTCCGATCTAGAGAACGACACACTTCTCTTTCTGAAGCTCGGTACCTGTATGTTTGCGACTGTGCATCTGTAGGTGAGAGAGTTTGAAGTAGCGCTTGTTGCATCCCGGATAGGCGCACATGAATGGCCGCTTCTCATTGGTCTCGGAGCGTACGATGGCTGGAGCAATGCCGGGGACCCTTCTGACATCCTACAGCAAAAGATCAACAGACAAGAACAGTTTCCATTTTTATTCAAAACAACTCATGGCTGTGGTAAAGTGGTAAAGTGCTGCTCACCATAAAAAACGTGATCGCATTGCTGTTGTGTTTCTTAGCCCTGACAAAAACAGTTTGCTCACCAAGAGCTCATTATTGAAGAATTAGCTGTGAAATGATCACTGGGATTCATCCATGCCCACCGATTTAGCCACCAAATGGGAGCTGTTAGTCACGGATGTTAGGCCGACCTTATCCCATGGCCGCTCTCCCCCACCCCTCATTTGCCCACCGTTAGGGCCCATCTGCTCTTAATTAGCTAGCGCTTAGCATAATGGCATTTTTTCTATACGCTGGTGTGGTAATGAATGTGTGGTAAATGCTATTGATAAGTAAATTACTAAAGTGTTTAATGGTTGCACTTCCAGACTCATCTATTGACCCCATGGGAATGATAACGCACCAGTTTATGCCACGGTCACCAACATGGCTATTGTGCCAGGGTGCTAATTTTTTATAGTGTGTATGGTAAGGTCAGTCAAGTACATGCTTATACAGTCTGTTCAATATTCAGTACTTATTAAGATTTACTATTATTATTCTTATTGTTGTTGTTGTTATTGCTTAGAGTGCATGATGGTGTATGATTAATTCTACTACAAAAAAATAGTACACTTTAACGTCATGCTACACTGCTTAATGCTTTCTAAAACACTCAGGGGAGGGTTTTTTTTCCAATCTTCTCAATGAGAAGCTAGCTCTGGAGAATCTCTGCTAGCACTGCTTTAAGACCGCTGACAGACATTAATTAAGACCTAATGATTTATTTGCATGTGGCTGCAAATGGAAACCGTATCTTTGTTTCTAATGGAGCTTTTTTTTTTTATTCATCTTCTCTTCTCTCATTCAAAAATGCCTTTTAAGTGTCTCAAATGTTCTGGCAGACTCCTGCTTCCTCTCACACAACCCTCTCATTGCGTCAGAGCCATTCTTCCTGGCTTTATTGTTATTTATTTGCTGTTCATTTCACATACTTGTTCATTCGGGTCTGCTTTATCACTCGTCACGTGTTTAAGCATGCTCTTTTGCGGTGAGGTTACGTTAGTGTAAGAACCATGTGGGGTTTCAGAGGACGAGTGTGTATGCATAGTGTGCACAAGCACGTGTGTGAGCTTGTTGTTGTTGTGTGTGTGTGTGTGTTTGTGCCTTTCCCAAATCTTTTCCTTGTATTAGCAAATGGGGGAAAACCCAGTGTATTGCAGTTCGTTCTGAATGATATTGGACTGAAATGTGTGTGTGAGAGCTCAGCAGTGCAGTTTGGATGATTCACATCTGACAGAGTACACAAATATGGTGCCTCTTTTGGCTTGAAAACAAAATCTTGCCATCTCAGTTTATAGCCGGTGCCATTTGCAGGGCACCAAACACACACCAGCTAACATAACTAGCTATATTAATTGACTAATAATCCTTAAAGTAATACTAGTTAATACTGTACATTGGTACATTACGCATTAGGAAAATAACGTGACACATCTGCACATTTTTATATGGATATTGCTCTGAAAATAATAAACATCATCAGTTGTCTGGGTCTGTAATGGTATGATCAAGACTGCATTGTTTGTATTGTAGTGTGTGGGGGAGTTGTGTGTACTGACCTGAATACCTCTGAAGACTCCATGGGTGTGTATTCGGTACTGGGTGCTGCAGCTGTACACCATGGGCGAGTTCGGGTCATTCTCATAACCCGCTGTATGACTGTGTGAGGAGGACACACAATACTTTCCTCATGAGAAATTAAAACCTACACTGCTGATTTAACATTTCTTTCACTTTTATTAAGTAATAGTTAGACAAAAAAATCATGTACGCTATTTTAACCCAAATGTACTCGATTAGCCGAGACATGCTTTGTGCCTTGAGCTCTCCTAAAATCCTCTTCTTCATACACATGCTTCATACTGTATTTCATATTGTAACTTCATTTTTTTATTTTGGAAAAAATAGTATCATTTATAGTACCTGTATAGTCTGTATTTACAAGTTTCAGCACTCTCAGCTATATGGAGGCGGAGCTTAGAAGCAAAATGATGCCAAGCTGTGCCAAGTTAAAAAAAATCCAAGATGGCCGCCGCTATAGCATTACAGTGTTTGGTGATGTATTGTTCATGGTTATGTTCTAAACCACATGAGTAAGTGATTTTACATACATTTATAGAAATTTACAGAAGCAATCAGGAAAAGATCAAGATCCCAGGAATACACTGATTCCCACCTTTTTAAAAAAAAAAAACAATACTTGTTTACATAGAGCACTTTGGTCAAAAGGCATTGTTTTAAAAGTGTCCTATAAATAACATTTACTTAATATTTTTACTTACTATAGGTGCAGTCAATAAAGTGAGAAACATTAAATAAAACAAATGTTGTTATGAACTATTCTGCTGTCTAATCACTGATGAGCTGCAATTTTTTTTTTTCTATTTTGTTATGGTTATTACAACTTGACCTTCAGCAGCTGATACATTTTGTGGATTTACGGCACGTAACGAATGTGCTGAAAACTGAAACACCAACATGTCACCATTCACTACATAAATAAATTAAAAAACAAAAAATGACTGTCACCTGCCAAAACGCTTTTCTAAACACCTCGTCTTTTTGCCCCCTCGTGCAAATAGTATGCATTCTTACAGCTCCTTGTGCTCTACTATGTGGTGGTTTAGACGACATATATAGGGCATGACTGGCTATAAAACACTGAGGCTCATCTCTATAACTTATCTTGACATCGGGGCAAATTGCTCCTTGCTCCGAAGTGCAATATATTCACCTCAACAATCCAAGGTAGGGCCGGGTTAGACAGACGGATGGGAAACACAGGGCCTCTCGCTCTCTCCTGAATTTATACCTGAAGTACACTGGCCTTTTCTCTGACCCTGGATTTGCACAAGTTTCCTCTGTTTCACCCTAGACATTTCCCAACTCACGATTTATAAGCTGCATAGTCTCAAACCTCTTATGACCAAATACTTTAAAATATTTACTCTGTAGATTAGAACATAAAACTTACTTTTGAATAGTTTCCTATATAATCCTTTTATACTTTGCATGTATCCTTACTGGTAGTCATGTTAATTAGCTGTACTTTGTCGTGCATGATAGGACAGACTTTGGTCAAGAGTGTTAATTTTTCACTCTCCATATGTTTCGCAGCAACAGTTAATCATCCAGAAGTTTTTACTGTACCTCACTGTTCATATTTCTTAGCGTGAACACAGTGGACAGTTATCTGTATAGTCCAGAATAGTATGTAAGTATGCAATTTCTTGGTGAAATTTTCATCTTGGTGCAGCTTTGTACACCATAAATAGCTTTCATATTCCATAGTATTTGGACCTCCTAAATATGTAAAGACTAAAACTGTTCTAGAGGATGTTATTTATTCCTCTTATACTACAGCAACAATAACAAAATTGATAGGAAAGTATGACACTTTCGATTCATTTGTTGTAGCATTTAATGGTGTGGAGCAGCTTATGTCATCTTATTTCTTGCGTTATAGCAGCTATCAACATTCATTCCCACACCAGCTTCTCTTAAACCTAATAAGACAAAAAAGAAATAATAAAAATGTTACCTATAAAACATAAAGCACAAAATCATCCATCCTTAATTTACCGCTTTACCTCTGACTGTTACAAAACTCAGCACTTCCTTAAACATCTTCATCATATCAGTGATTATAAACATTTGAATCCCCTCTATGTGGAGCCTGACATACTATTCTGTGTGATAGAAAGGACAAGTATAAGCATATTAATGTAACCTGCGATTTGTCTTTCAGCCGGAACAAGCATTTCCTTTCACTATCTTGAGATAACAGAGCAGTAAATACTGAGAAATCACTTCGTGAAAAGGAGCTAATTTTTCTTACTTTTCTTTTTGGCACAAGCCAAAGTTATTAAAAGAAGTCCATATCCTGACTAAGTAAGGGTGAAACGGTGACTATAAAGCTCTCTTTGTCTGTCCGTACGTGAAGCCAGCCAGACTGAAGGACAGTGCAAAACGGCATCCTGTGATAAATCTTCTCACAGTTCATTCGTTCACAGGCTCCGGCCGCGAGCAGAGCGCCCTGCCTGTATGTCTGTGTCTGTGTCTAGGTGAAGCTTTTCCAGGGATGAACAGATCAGCCGGATGGATGGATATAGGCTGAGATCATCTTTGGTTTGAACAGCAAGCACCAACAGCACTTGTGTATCCATCCCCTGGGGACACTCTGGGGTGTCTGATTTTTTTTTTTTTTAACTCCTGGAAGGATGGGGGCTGTGGATACTCGGCTGCGTCCCACAGGAGGATAGGCTGTCCCATTGTGCAGCGATGCACTTCCACTACTCCCCCAGTGCGCTCCCTTCCTCCCTACGGGCCGGCTCTCGGCCCGCTCAAGGCTACAGTGCCACGGGGGAAATATATGGCCGGATATCACTCTCCGTCCAGACAAAACAGAGTGCACACACACACATACACACATAAACCAAAAGCACTGAGTTTTGGCATGAAAGAATGGGGCAAGCAGATGCAAGTTATTTTTTTTAAATTATATACAATTACATCATTTTCCAGTTGCCAGTTTGACCAGTTTGGGATATTGGGCCTGACCGAGATGTAATTTTAACATATTTTCTGAAGGTGCTGATTCTACAACAGCAGCTCATGCAGTATTCCTGGCTGGAAATCATATCAGCTTTATATTAATGTGCACGTTCTAACACATTATCATTTCTAAAGTAACAGCTTACACAGTGACTTGTATAGTGGATGCTCGAAATAAACATTGGAGAATGTACGATCGTTCATACTGTGATATCCTCTATGAGAAGTTTATTTCGCCTTTTTGGAAGCAATCTTTTAAAGCGTAGTATTAAGTTTTCCAAGATAGAAAACTTTTTAGTTTTATTAAATATTTTAATTTAATTTCAAGAGAGAAAAAAAGCAAGCCTGTTGAGGGAATGACTGTTATAGCTGCTATAATGTAAGTAACATTAAACATCACATCAGGAAACGTTACTGTAAAAGTAAGATGTCATTTTTGGCACATTGCTGTGGTATAAAAGAAATAAAAGTCTTTGAAACAAATTGTTATGAGAGAAAAAATATTCATTGACCCCACCCATAACATCATGCCCTCTTGTGTTTTATTCCTTACATACTACCTTTCTGTAAAATAAACTTTGGTTGCATAGTTAATGGAGGACTTTGTGTTCTTTCCTATCCTTCATACACCTCACATTTATAATATTCCACTCAATATATCTGTACTTGGCTCTGATACTTCATGACATAAGGTTGAATATGCAAAATAATTCATTAATACATGCATTACGATAATTCATTACTTTTCACAAGGCAGTATAAGGCCCAGCTGTCTGCAATATTCTGCTGTTATTATATTAATGAAACATTTCCGAAGTTAAAGAACGTAATTCTTTCTTTGCTTAAGCTTTTACAGCTCAACACATTTTCAGCTCAACACGTAGGCAGTGTGAGTAAATGATCAAATATGTGGTTTAGTGGCACGCCCTAGCCACGCTTTTCTGCTCCAAAGTGATCTCAGGGAAAAATATGTACTAATCCACATGTGGATGAATTCCCCTGTGATAGCACGTACCTCTTGATGCTGGGCGCCAGCGGGTTGACAGGATTCCAGCCCATGCACTCCAACTGGGACGCCATTTGGTATAAATTGTCACTGCTGGGGTTTAAACAAGAACAAGTCAGCGATGTCTGACCAAAATTATTTTTTGCTTTGTTTTGTTTTATTTTACTCTTACTACTGTGCATAGAATGCAATAAACCCTCTTGTTGCACTGTATGTCAAAAACACTTAGAATTTGGCAAATGATAAACGGTGTTGAAAAGGGGCATCCTGGGTAGCAGCAAATGAATCTCTCAGACACACACAGGAGGGGGTCAACCAGACCAGCAGGATAATCACTTAATCAAACGAGACCATTTCTCTGAGCAAGAAGCTGCTATATGTTATTGAGAGGTTGACTGGAGGACCATAAGTTACTCTTCCAGGTGCTTAACCAAACACATAGTTTGGATTTATCTTCAGCTCTGCTGACATCACAGCATTGGAAGTGCGTATGCCGGTGTGTGCTGGTACCTGGTACAGTGCAACTACACAGCGGCGGCTTCGGCGTCATTATTGGAATGCAGCCTGCTCTGCTTAAGCATTTATAATGTTAGCAATATGTCATAACTTGTAGTTTTAATGAATAATGTATTACTACGAGCGACTGCATTTATAAAAACACATAAGGCCTAATTGCAACACTCTTGGTGTCTTTTATCTCCTTCTTTTTTTTTCAGAAATCCCTGCAGTCCAAAGGGGCATAAGTTCATTTCAGTGTGGTTTATACCTTCCATGATTTCCTCATGCTTTACACACCAATAATGACCCATCTTTGGCTCTGGTTTCGATAACTCAATATGTTTTTATTCCAGCCACCTTGAAATGGCTAAAAACAGCAGCTCTAAGCACAGGTTGTATAAATACAGAGCTGTTGGTACCAGGCATTCGATCAGAAAAAAAAAAACCCCGCATAGCATTTTGATTTGAGGATTCCCAGTTCCCCCTTAACTCCCGCAGATAGGAGTCTGTTTATTACAACATGCCGAGCGGGAACTGGAAGACCAAGCCAGAGCAGAATGGAAGCTCGCCTATCGACCCGATTCTGCTGTTTTGAATCGTTCTGTTCCCTCAGAGCTGCAAAACAACGTCGCAGAACTATTTCAGGAATTCCGCAGCTCGTTTTTTTGGACTGGTAGTACGCGCACGGCCGTCTCAGGCTGCGGAGGGAACTCCTCGGAGAACGGTTATCAGAGGGAAGGAATTCAGGACTGGTTAAAAAGTGGAAGCCAGTGGTGGAAAGGACAGTTTATCTTGGCCTGGTACGTTCTGCTATTCAGCACTTGACCTCTGGTGAGCTTGAGCTGCTGTCTGTAGGACGGAAACCCAGCCTTGGTGTAGTAAAGTGCCATCAATCAAAATCGCACATGTTGTCGTTGAAATGCTTGAAATGTTTATTTTCGGGAACCGTGTTCGAGCAAGGGCTGACGTTCCCATATAGGTCAATTACACAGACATACTGTATATTAAGTGCTTTTAATGGAACAGCATGTACTGTAATATCTACTATATCAGTAAACACTAACCATTTTTCTGGTAAGCGATCTTTCTACAGAATTGATTCCCAGCTTATAGGTTGATCCGGCTTAATCTAGTAGACAAGGATGAGAACTGAATTCTGTAAGTAGATCAGGGTTTATTTTTTCCGTATTAAATGATTAAGTCATTGTCTTATCATCATCTCATCCATACAGACGATGCAAGGCCTTTAATACACACAAGTGCATGAAGTGCAAATAACAAAACCAAAGGGGGGCAATTATAATCCAGGCATATATAGCAGAGCTGTGTTTCCTCCTCAGAGTAGCTTAGTTTATAATATTTGTACAATTTATACTTTGTACATTTAATGTACGGCAAAATAATGAAGGGGTTGTACATGTTTTGCTTACTCATAAATGATTTACATGAAAATATCAAACTATAAATAACAATCATACATTTCTTTTTATTTATATTTGGCGGTGTGATACGGAATGTGATAAGAATGCTTAAATAACGGCCTAGCCTTTGTTTAAATCATTATTTATGCTTGTTGTCATGGCAACATTCCAAAATGGTTACCTAACACTGATTAAATATTTGAGTTACATTATGGATATCTTAAAAATAAAATAAAATAAAATAAAATATTATCTATCTAATATCTATCACTGACCAACCAGTCAGAAAGAAGTATTTTTCTGGCCCTGATATAAATCTGTATATAGCATTCCTTTCTAAAATAAACTGTTAATTGCTTCTCTTTACATCACTTCCTTCTTCCTCTATGCACTGGGCATGCTCGGTGTTAGCCTGACCTTCTGGGGTTGAAAGAAAGCCGCTGATTGCAACCTGTTTGTTTTACATCCTGTACTATTTACAGATGACTGGCAGTGAATTTCAATTTCCCGTCTTCACTGGTTGCATAACAAATCATAAAATATCATACAGAAGTGTTTTCATGCTTGTTGGATTCAGCAAACATGTCACATTTGTACTGAGTTTTAAGACGTTTGAGCAGTAAATGGATAAGCCTAAAGGATAGTGCTTGTATAATGTAAACAAGGCCCTTGACACGAGTCTGTAAATTTCCTCGCCGTTAATGGTATGCTCAGGATTATATATCGCCTCGGCTTCTCAGAAGCTTCTGGATAACTCTTCAAAGGTGTACGGTTATGACACTAGGCTGTGTGTAGAAAAGTACTACTTTGGTTATGACCAGCTGCTTGGTCTAGGAACTTCCAAGATGCGGTTCCTGTTTTAATCCAAACCAGTTGCTGTGATATATATTTTTATTGTTATTATTTTTAATATTGCAAATGGTTACTTTGTAAAAGTTACTACACTCTAGACAGCAATAAACATTTATTCTAGGCATGAATAAAGACAGCACGAACAGGCAGGAGAAGTTCTTGTAAAAAAACTGTAGGATCGTACCTGTTGTAAGGGTTTCTGAGGAGCAGCGCTTGGCTTCCTGTACAGCTATCGGATGACGTGTGGCAGCCGTAAACAGGTGGAGGAACAGGATACTGCTGCTCACCTTATAACGCAAGATGCAAAGAGGTTAGAAGTGGGAAATAGTAATCATAATGCTCAGTGTCTTCCCATATGCACACAGACATTTATCAAGCTCAAAAATAATTTGCTTGAAATCAAGCCTGTGGAACAACTTCCCAACAAATAACACGGTTCAGCCAATAGACCAATTCGCTTTGGGGTTTTTCATCTTAACAGCTTAAAACAACGTCAGTTTCCAGGCCGCTCCCTAACTCGGCCCTTCGAGGCTCTCACTCCAGGAAAACATGCTTAATTTAGAAAGTCAAGACTTCTTTTTTCACGTTTATCCCTTTAACTAATGAGAACGATCCCTATGTGGACACTTTGTATGTCTTAAGTCTCATGTGGAAAAAAAAAGGCTCTCAGCTACATGCTTCAAGTATCATAACTTTGCTGTTCTAATGAAATGCATGAGCAAGTGTGTGTGTGTGTGTGTGTGTGTGTGTGTGTGTGTGGAGTAGTTGGTCTCAGAGAGGGAATCTGAGCTCGGGGAGGATTTGGGGAGATGCAGCCGAGTACACTCTGCACTTATGAAAACAGCAGCCTCGCTCTCTTTGTAGCGGCACAAAGGGCCGACCTCTTGTTCGCTCTTTCAAAGTGCAAATGAAGAATCGGTGCCCTTACTCGGCCTGGTCCCAAATCGCAAATGGGTCCCATGGTGGTTCTAAACTTGACAAAAGGGCTTTTACGTTGCTGTTCTGACTAGCTATCAGCTTGTTGGTCTCCGGAAGGATTTTCAATACTGGAATGGCCTGATAAGGTGTTACTTAAGGTGTTTACGTACGCGTTAAGACAATGTTATATGCATGAGACTACAAGAGAAAAGCACTGATTTACTGTCAGAGGAAGAGTCTGAGTGCAACTTGACCTTGGATTGATTTGGACAGAGTTTGCCCTTTGACTTCTGAGTGAAGGAAAAACACTCAGGCGCTCGGCGAGTACGTGCCAGAGTATAGAAATTCGTAAAGAAGAACCGAAGCTCCTAAGAAACTAATGGGTAATGGGTGCTCATTTTTACCCATGTTGCTTTGCTGTGGGATGGTGTCTTCATGTTTGAAGGGGTGGTTGGGGAATTGGGAGGCGTGGTGCGGCGGTGTGTGTCCGTAGTTCGTCGCTCCGTCGAAGGAAACTGCACTGTAACCTGGAAAAAGACAAGATGAGTGCATAAGCGGCTTTCAAAAAAAAAAAAACGTTTTTACATAAAGAGATATTAAAGTGAGTGTTTAAATTCAACAACACAGGAAGTGAAAATTATGTGAATCACAACTTTGAAATTCAATGGATTATCAATGCTACTTTACAACATAATTTATTCGCTAAGTGAAGACGGTGCGTCATAGCTTAACTGTTATTTCAAGCAAGATGAAGAACATTTATTGACAAAAATATTCCAGGTGAAATTAACATCCTGTGCTTGTTAGCTGCATTTGTCTTCCAGCTCCAAAAGAAAAAACAATCCTGGCTGATCAATTATTTTTGAGCTTATTTTTTATTTTAGTTATGTTGTACATTTTTACATAAAACGTAAGTAAAAGTAAAATTATATCAAAGTGCTACATAGATAAAAGGAACTGCTGAAATGGTTAGGTAATGACCCTCTCGTACCCTGATGACCCTTGGCCCTCCTGACTCGGGTTTAGAGGGGGAACAACGAGCCGTGTGTGCAAACAAACGCCGGGCAGGATGATACAGTCGAGAGCAGACAGACACTGGGTTTAGGGTATGAATCATGCCTCAGGTGACCCCGGGTCATCCTCGGCCTCGTAAATCACTACGTCCCAATGCTGCCTTCATTAATTACATACAACCACTTTCACCTCGGAACGACAGAGAAACTCATTAAACAGGGCCATTCCTCTTCCACCCCACCGGGCTCGCTGATGGGCCTGGAGACTGGGAGGAGCACCCTGAGCCATGGGGTGTGTGAGAGTCGAAGTCTGAGCTGGCTATTAACATGTGTGTGTGTGTGTGTGTGTGTGTGTGTGTGTGTGTGTGTGTGTGTGTGTGTGTGTGAGTGTGTGTGTGTGTGTG
>JAQQZX010000002.1:21916781-21944995 GCA_030068355.1 Notoglanidium maculatum
GTGTGTGTGTGTGTGTGTGTGTGTGTGTGTGTGTGTGTGTGTGAGTGTGTGTGTGTGTGTGTGTGTGTGTGTGTGTGGTTACACCAGAGACAGGAGCTTTAGCAATGTTCCTATATTTACCTGGCTGTAACTACCTGTCGCAACAGCGTATGCCTACTGTTCTTCATCATTCAAGAGAATTCAATGTAATTTGTTAAAATACTGCAAAAAAAAAAAATACAGGAAAATGGTGTTGCTGTAGCTGTGTTTAATATTTAATTTATTATTTATTCCAAATATCCTAATTCCATCACTGTGGTCGGTTAATACAGTAGATATTAGTCCAGACATTTTGGTTATAGTGTATTCTATTAAACTATTTCTATTAAAGCAAAGAAGCAACCGAAAATAAATGATCAGACTAGGCATGGTTTGTGTTTTAAAATGCTTTAAGTTTTGCTTTTTGTGGGGTTTTTTTATACATCACCTAACCCCTTATTCAGTTAGAAAAGAAGAATGAACATTAAACATATTACACTATATTAAACATATATTAAACATATTACACTAGAATTCAGGTCAATAGAATATTCGGTAAATTTGTAAATGGACGTTTTTGCCCAGGTTATTCATTTAACAAATAATTTCTCTATTCACACTGTACACCCATACCTAAGAATGCAAACTTTGTTGCTATAATATTCATGAAAAAATTGTTATCAAATGTTAAAATAGGAGCGGATTGGAAATCATAAACCACACACTGCATGGCCGTAGTGAACTCGTCGGATTTTATGTACTACATAACTCACTATGACTTCACAATCCCTTAATGGTAGAAGACATAAAACCTTCATAAAGCCTTATGCTTTATCCTTATTTATCTGCTTCATGTTTATTGAATAGATTATGCTTTTGTAATGTATGGAAGATAAAATGGAGGTTTGGGTTTTATATATAAGCATATGATAATTCAGTAGATCAAATACATCAGTGGTGTTATTTCGTCATGAATGTTGTACAATCATGAATCAGATCGAAAGTTTTTTAGGGTGACATGACTGCGGATTTGCAGCTGCATCCTGAGGTATATTTGATATAAAAAAAAAATTATTTGATAAAATAGTTGTCATGAACATTATGAATTATAGTATAGTGATTACTGTTATATATAATGGTATTATATAGTGTTTAAGAGTAGCACTTTAACCAATGTGTGGTTTTGGATAGTATGTGAGCATGATAGATTATTCACATCAACTAAAAATACAATAGACAATAATTGGCTTTACAAAATATATATGTTAAACCTCATATTTTATTTTAAATTTTTTGATATAGGGTCAATTAAAGGTGTCATTTTAATTGTACTATTTATATTATATAATATTCTTCTTTATAAAAAAAAATATACATCCAGTAAACTGATTATGGTTTATGGTTTGTTGACTATATTAGTGAAAATATCTAACACCTTTTTTTTTTTTTTTTTGCTGTATGAGAAACTTCAGATTTTCAGATGAGACTTTTTTTTTCTCCCCGTTGACATATGCTGAGTCTGAACAAATGAATAAACAAACTGATAGTGTGTTGGTTACGGATGATGCATGATGTGTAATTTACATTTTTCCCCCTAAAGCTGCTTGTTCCAATATTGCAAAGCTTTTCTGCACAATAAAATCCATCATTTGTGGAGGAAATGGCTGTTTTCTTACTCTACTCCCAAAATTTGATCAACACTCCCCATGACCAAAAGCAACACATCTAATGGTTTTTAATAAAGTTAATCATTAATCACTTTGTGTGCATCATTTCTACGCAACATGACAACAATTTTCATTTCATTTCATAAAACATCCAAATTCTTTTATTTATACGTATGCTCGAAGAGGAAAAATTGAAACGGAAAATATATTTTTCACGAAGTTAATTAATAATTCGAGTGATTTAGCTTTGTTGTTGTTGTTGTTGTTGTTGTTATGTTTTAATGAGATTTATATGATGTGTTTTGTTAAGGTAGAGCACACTGGACAGGTATCTAATACAAACCTACAGGCTGGTGACAAATTAAAGGAAAAAAGTGAAGAAATGCGTGAAGAAAACAAGTTTCTTCCAATCAGGTGTACTCAATGATACAGCTAACATCCACCATGCTCTCAGGCATGTATAATAATGCAGAGTAGGCCTAGATGACCTTAATTTGAGATCAAGATGCTACCAGAAAAGTCTTCTTATGGTTTAAGAGGATGCGTTATTGCGACATAGCTTCAGTCACAAACACTGCATTTCAATAGGAGCAGTGACTAACATTTGCATTTAGGAAATATGTCAGCAGATAGGTTTGGAAATTGTCAAAAGCACACATTCAGTGACGGTGATGCTTATGCATGAGTGTGACAGATAAGAAAAAAACAACTCTACTACAGAACGCCAACGCAGGCGATGATCAGACAGTCAGCAAAAAAAAAAAAACTGTCAACAAGCACATGTTTTTTTTTCTTTCATTTGTGTCTTGTCTGTGTTGAATAAACATGTCAAATGTCCTTTTAATAAACACACAATTTCTAAACAAAATGTCTGTTTTAAAAAGTTATATTTTAAGTGAAATTTATGTAACTATATTAAAGATAACTATAATAACTCACTAGCAATTTAATGAACTAGTCAATTAATAAAAATTTAATAGCTTCAAACATTTTAAAAGCTATTATTGTGTTCAAGATAGAATTAAGTCATTCCGTTATCTATGACGTAATCATATTAATCATAGAGAATTGTTCAATTAAATTAAATGCATAATTTTCTCAAACATAATATGCTTCATGATAAGAGGCTCTGAGACAGAAACAGTGTGCTGTGTAAAAGTACTTAGCAGTATAACAGGGAATTAAAATATGATTTTAGCTTTATTGTCTAAGGTTTAACTCAATACAGACTAATGGGTTTTATTAATTATGTAATTTTTAATATATAGTTACTCCACATGATGGAAACTCACACAAGACTACACTACATGACTACATGAACAAATCTTTGGATTGCCAGTCGTACATTGTTGCCATATTGTGATCCCTGATGGATTTTTTTGTAAATCAATACATCACACAGAGAATTCAGTAAAATCATATGTGCTACATGGTTTCTGGATGATATTTTATGACATTAAAATATCAACATCAATAAAGTATGACACAGTGACAACAGTGTAGGCCTCTCTCTGAAACGAGTGTATTCCTGACAGTGTGTGTGTGTGTTTGTGTGTGTGTGTGTGTGTGTGTGTGTGTTGATTTTAGGTTCTTTTTTTTGCCTGTACTTTGTAGTCAGCACTTTTGCACTTTGTTTCATTTCCAAATTAAACCCAAGGCCTTGCATGTACATATACACTTACATATTGTTTAATATGAGTGACCTGACCTGACTTATGGTACCTGTGTAACCTGGATTTCTTAGGTGTCTCAAATTTGTTTTTTACATATATGGACAGCCTCTTTTCTCCCCCCAAAAGACTTTATGCTTTGTAGACTCTTCAATCCATACTGTCAATGTAAAAAATCTGATATAAAACAATATTATATATTATTATTAATATATAATAATATATTAATATATTTATATATTCATATAATTGTATTAGGAAATTATTTGAGAGCCACAGAAGGTAAACCACATCAGGTCATATCTCTTACACACAGCAGAATGTGTGCGTGTGTGACAGAAAGCTGATTCCTTACCCTGGTTCCTGGATCCAGTCTGGCTGTCCATACAGTTGGACAGATACGGGCTGTTACTGAACATCCGGCTCTGGCTGGTGGGGGTCTGGTTGGCTGCGGGTGCTCCGAATGCGCCATACCTGCAGGCCCCGGTACCTGTGAACTGTCCTGAGAAGTGGACGGTGAAGGCACTGAGGCCACAGTGTGGGTCCTCATGGGGGTCTGTGGAACCCCAGGTGGGTTCTTGCTTGATGAAGGAGTGAGAGCCCAGTGAACTGTAGGGGGCACCAGTATGGAAATCCAGCACGGGTGCCCACTGTGGGGCACTGGTAACCGGCAGAGGGCAGTTCCCATTCCCCGCTGGCAGGGCTGGCACTGGAGACAGGAGGGTGTTGAGGTCGCGTACATCTGACCCCATGGTGGCCGGCTCACACACCTCGGAGAACAGCTCCAAAACAGAAAGACAAGGAATGAGTCTGAATTCAGAATCCGAGGCGAATGTTGTGTGAAAAAAATCAAGTCCAGTGAAATTTCATGGCTGAGTTCTGAAACTAAGAAGCATGAACGTTAGCATGAATGCTGCCTCCGTGAGCATGAGACTTTTCTTCTCAAGTAAAATAGCAGACCAAGATATTGATGGAGTGAGGTACGAAGCATAGAGAAAGAGAAGACTCAGTGGGATGGTCTCTACAAGGCCGAGTTCTCTGAATGGAGTGGAGAGAGCGAAGAAGCTAGGACGAGGAAGGAGGAGGATTAGGAGGAGGAGGAGGAATAGGAGGAGGAGGAGAGGTGTAGCTCCTTTACTCGTGTGTCTGTTTTCTTTGGAGGCCAGAAGGCTCAAATAGAGGCAAATGGAGGAGGCAGGAGGAGGAGCCAGAGCTCGAGACAGATGAGAGGAGCACTTCATTCACTTCATTCAGCGTTAGGACACTCTGCCGTGCGCACTCCACATCACACAGGGACCCTGAGTACGCCTGAGTGTGTGTTTATGATAGTCAAGCAGATGGAGAATAATTCTGTGAATTTGTTTTGGTTTTATTTTCTCTCAGTGAATCCCACGACGGCTTTCCATTTTTGTAGCTTAAGTTCAAAATGAAACTTGTCTCGTTATAAAGCAAAATAAATTTCAGCGCATTGCAATACCGACTTCTGATTTACTTTTCTTCTGGATTTAATGTCTGCATGCATGACTAGGATATTTCCAAAATGTAAAGGAGAAACATTGTTTTTGGTCGTAGAATAACAGAAAAATAAAATCTGGTATTTCATAACGCTCTCATTGTTAGAAAGCCTGATTATTTTTAATTTTCCGACAATAAATAAATCTAAATAATTGCAGTGCATCGCCAGTTGTTTTAATGGGAAAGCTTTAGTAGTGAAGGTTATATTAATTCTAATAAACAAGGACTGCATATTTAATAGATTGCATTAGACTGTAAAACGTATAGCCTATTATTATTATTGTTGTTGTTATTAATATTATTATTATTAATAATAATAATAATAAATTATTTTCGCTCGATCTTCGTTGCGTATAATTTATTTAACTTATTTAATTGTTATAATATTTTACGCCCATTTTAAGATTATTTTAAAAATCACTGTAAAATGTGCGGCAATTAAGGGTTTTTACCGCAAAGCTAATCAATCAACCATTTAAAACAATTAATTTCTATCTCCTTTTTGCGGTATAACAACAACAACAACATAATTCTAATCATAATACAGTGACAGCAATAATAATAATAATAATAATCATAATAATAATCATAATAATAATAATAATAATAATAATAATAATAGAAGAAGAAGACGAAGAAGAAGAAGAAGAAGAAGAAGAAGAAGAGGCGCGCGTTTTTTCTGTATTGTTTTTTTGTTTATTATTTATTTCCCATCACAGTGTAAATGGTATCAAAAGACGCATTGCTTGTTTTTTTTTCTCTTAATAAGGCCTATGAATTAAAAGAATACACAAAGACTTTCTTTAATAATCAAATTCCATGATGTCCGCATAATATAGCCTATTTGCTTTTAACTTAAACCCAAGTCATAACCCTCAAAATGGCATTTGGTGTTTTTCTCACTACATTTTAATTTTAGAACAAATAAACGCATCACCTCCGAGTGCACGCGCTTTCCAGGAGCCGAAGATGGAAAACTTTTATAATTGAGATTTATAAAGACCCTGTATGAAACTAAATTAAATATCTATAAATCCGACCTCCTTACGAGCTTGTTATTGACTTTGTTTATAAGAAAAAAAAAAGAAAAGAACAATTTACGGCTGAGGGAGCTGTCTGGATAGAGGAGTTTATCATGTTTAACTGTAGAGCAGTGAGACTCACATGTGTTCACTTACACACCAGCTAACAGTCAAATGTAAGAAAGGACACACTGCTGAATGAACAAATCAGGGTTGGCTGAAAAATTACCGATTAAATTTAAGCTAATTTAATTCTTATCCTCCTTTACATTTCGAACACAGGAAAATGATTCATTAATATTATAGCATGTGATTATGTGAGTGAGTAGAAATACCCAGGATTACTCATAGTTTAGGAGATGTGTTCACTCTGTAAGTGTTGAATGATCATCTAGTGTACATTTTTTTTTTCACCTTGGTATTATAAAGGTCTACCTTCAATTGATTCTTAACCCAGAATGTGCGCCCAACTGGAACCATGATGAGACTTGTATGTACAGTACAGTATGTAACATGTATGTAATATGTACAGTAGATGCTAATGCACTACTGAGTTTGCTGTGTGATAATAAAAGCAGTCCTGAATGAACATTATAAAAGAACTCACACGTTTAGTTTGGCCAACATAACTCAGAAGTTAATCGAAGAGAAAAAAATGTAAAATAAATTTTACAAAAATACCATAATAATATTTTTTTAAAATACACAACTGAGACATGATCATAAAATCGTATGATAAATGATGGTGTAAAGCATGAGGTATAATGATGAATGCAAAACCCAATTCTAGCACACTGTGGAGTGTCCAGTGAGGAGAAGTGCACTTTCCTCCCCATGACTCCTTCATCTGAGGGCTGAACTCCTGCTTCACTTCTGCACTATTCACTGAAGGGAGGAACAGCACTGGACATCATTCGCCTGTCTTCACTTAAAGCTTCTGGAGCTTATAGATACACATAAATGTGTATTTGCAACAATGGCTTAGGCCTACAATTGCAATAATAACTTTAGGACTGGAATCCCTAAGAACAGTTTTGCACTAAAGTCTCCATCAGTAGGCTAAATCAGTTGATGACTTCAACAAAACAGAATTAGTTTTAAAACCGAAATAAATTTCCTTTCTACACAACAGCACTTTTTCGGCCATATAGTGCAGCTATAGAAGTGAGTTATTTGTAATCACTCTATCTGGTGTCACTCAGATCTGGATGGGTTCTCTTTTGAATCTGGTTCCTCTCATGGTTTCTTCCTCATGAGTTCTCAGGGAGTTTTTCTTTGCCACCATTGCCTCTGGCTTGCTCATTAGGGATGCGTTTATAAATTCATATGTTTAAAACTTATATCTGGAATTTATATATTTCCACAAAGCAGATTTGTGACAATGTCAATTGTTTAAAAAAAAAAACACTATACAAACAAAATTAAACTGAATTGAAATACACACAGTTCTGCTACATGTCATAGTGGCACAATTATTTGCAAATTCCACACAAAGTGCAGAGGAACATTTAGTGTGAAATGGATAATAAGCAAATCCATCTGGACACATTAAACACTTCTACATGCTTAAGTAATCATTCTAGATCTGTGATTTTTTTTAAATCTAATGATTATTAGCTGTTTGATTGGCCACTTAAATACTTTCATTCGTTATTACCTTATCCTGGCCAGGGACACGTTGGATCAACAGCCAGTCCCAGAAACACTGGGTGCAAGTCAGGAGAATTCACCCTGGATGGAACACCAGTTCATTGCAGGGCACACGGTCACACTTAAGGGCAATTAGTGTAAACAATCCACCTACCTGCATGTTTGTGGACTGCAGGAGGAATCTGGAGAACCCTGAGGAAATCCACATGAACATGGAGAGAACTTCATAAATTCCACGCAGACAATAACCCACACTCAGGAGCTGTGAGGTTGCAACAGTTCCCACTGCGCCACCATGCCACCTGTCACTTGATGCATTTCAAATCCAACACTCAGTAACTCAAAAACATGTCTATAATTAATATCATCTTGGACCTATTGTGTTCTATGGCTGGGAAGATTTTAAACTTCAGAGATTTAAAAAAAAAAATTCTGTTGCTAATAAATAAACAAACACTACTGTAAATTGTAAATTTTACTGTTAAATGGTACCTGGTACCAGTGGTACCAAACACTGAAAGTTAACACTGTTCACCTTTGAGGATTCTAGCATGTTTATGCATTTTAACTTTCCTGTTTTATATGAAGATTATTTATATTGTAAAGTGTAACATTCTGATATTCACATGGTTCATGGATTTGATTTAATAATGGAGTATATTTTAAAAACAAGAAATGTGTTGTTCTGTCGGTACGATGCTCAAGCAGGATCCTATTATGAAATGAAATGTGATGTGCCATTCAAAGACACTAAATTGTGTTTTAGGACTGACTATCAAAATTTACAGATAACTTTTTTACATATCAAAACATGCTTGTTTTTTTTAATCACATGCTATGAAGCGGTGAGGCTCCCGAACACTGACTCAATGTTTTTCACATTTAGTTACGGGAGCCAGTCACTGGTGTCCTTGAGTGTTTCTTCTCTTTTGATGTATGATAACTTTAAAGGTTATCTTCACCGCTTCTTGTCTTGCCGGGCGTTTTGTTCTCATAGCAACAGTTAGCCTACACACAAACACAGTGTCGGTGGAAGCCAGGTGACTCGTTACTTCATATCTAAAAATCTGCAAACTTCTAAGCTCTCTTCACAACATCCTCTTCTGAATAATTACCTAATTGATAGATTGCAGCATTAGCACTCTTTCCTCTTCCTTTCCTTTCCCCTTTTAATAATTTCTCAGAAGACTCCTTATAACAACATGCTGGTAAAAACAGACACATTAAGTTAAGATCAGAAAAGGTCATAAAACACATGCAGGAGTAGCATGGTTTCAGCATGCCCGCATTTTGTACACTGCGTCTTTGCTGTTCCCAGTTAGCTGAGATATATCTCAATTTGTCCAGCGCTGCAGCCGGAAGCGTTGGCCTAGGAGCAGAACGTGGATAAGCAGCGACAGCACGGCTCGTTAAATTGATGAGCTGAGATCTGCTCTTACTTCACCATCTGGAATTCTAGTCTGGGCTTCTGCTGAAAGCTGCTGACCTGGGACTCAACTCTTCAACCCAGGCAAAGAGAGCATGAGGAAGAGAAAAAAAACTTGTTATGTCAGCAGAAGTCACTGTGTTAAAGCCTTTTTTTCTTGCTATTAAACTGAAGAGAGTAGTGTATAAGAGCCTGGTGTGAGGCTTCATCCGGCAGACATGATGATGAAAGGCAGAGATGCAAAATAATGTATAATAGAGGTCCAAAGTAGCAATCCTAAAAATACATTTTTCAACATTTGGATGTTCAAAAAATGGCCTTTCATATAGCTAACCTTTGGCTAGTACAGGCAATATTTGGGAAGGGAGGAAGCAGAGTTGCATTATATTCTGGTCAAAGGGAGGAAGAACGCGAACGTTTGTCTATGCAAGTTTAATACATTTTCTTGAGAAAACATTGAAAGTGCTAAGCATGACTAAGCACAGAACCTTACCCTATCTTTCGCTCTGCTTAAGTCCCTAAATATTTGTAGACATATACGCACACACCCCCCACTTAAAAAGGACCATAGGTTCCGCCGGGTTCTCCCAGGAGCTCGAAGGCATTCTGTGGATGTCTAATGCTGCTTTTCAAAAACAACAGTGCAGAAAAAGAATGACTCCCCTGGCCATTCAAATGCATTTTTCCACTTAACAAACAACAAATTATCTTAAAATAAAGCCGTGGCCGACTTTTAGCCAAGTGCTCCCCAGGCGTAAGGAAAACACAGCGGTCCAGCTGACCCTGAAAATATTTTGTTTTCATAAACCCCACTGTTGCATCAAAAGACTCTGACTTCAAGGTGGAATCGCAGCCAACGTCATTTGTGCAGCGGGTTTATTGATAGCCCCAAGACGACTTCCGCTCGCGTGATGGATCTTTCTTGGAAATCCTAGGAGAGCGTTTAAAGGAAATGAAAAATGTTATTGTTCACCCATGACAACGGGATGGCAAAGTTTGAATATGCATGTAGCTAAGAGCTCTCACTCCAAGCAAAGATTTATTGTAAACTTGACAAAAGCTGTAATTAAAACTCCGAAGAAATAAAGCCATAAATACAATGGATAACAATGTAGATCACGCCCGCTAAGGCTGTGTGAACTGCGGATGTGCGGTCAAATGAATCATCGTCACTCTTATCAGTGGCAGCTTCAGAGAAATGCAGTCAATGTAACATCGCTTGGTGTGAAATATCCGTTGTCTCCTTCAAAACAATGTCCCACTGTTCGTGCTCTCAGCAAACAAGAACGCACACACACACACGTCCACCCAACCTGACACTCTGTTCCCATGCACACATATGCCATCCAGTAAGTAAAAAAAAATCCCCACTGGTTTATGTTAACCGCCTGTTTCAATATACTTCAAAGCTCTGAGAACGGACAAACTAGATAAACCTGGGGTCTGTGATACTACTGGAGAAGAGTGTTTTTGTTCAGCGACTGAAGCCCAGGAGGCCTCCATCACTGGTTTATCTGCTGATACTGGGGGTTCACAATTCATAGCTAGCCCAACTGTGCCTCGCACATACATACACATACACACATATGCAGCTAAAAAACATGGTGCAGGTGTCTGGAGGAGCATCATGTCAGTCTTCAGGGAGTTTTGAGTCTGATAGATTCATCGCCTCAAGCAGAGAAAGACAGAGCGAGAGGAGTGACCTTGAAGTAAAGATACGGTGGGACAAATTCCTCTAGCCCCTTTAACATAACACAAATAAGCAGCTGCTGATCTAGAAAAATACTTTATTAGATTGAGAAGATTCAGTAGAACTTCCCTACTAAGATGCGACTGTTCATCTAATTCTTCATTAATGATGATCTTTATAATAAATATTAAACACCTGTATTTTAAATAGTTTAACAAAGGGCTTCTCACAGACTTTTTCATTTCTTGAATAAAAAAAGATTACATTAAAGGAATGGTTCAGTAAAAAAAAATAAATGTCCACAAAATGTAAGGGATCATTCAAGATGCTTTATAGTTTTGTGCTACAGTTTTAAGGGCAATGTAACAACCAATTAAGAAGAACTTATTCGCAGAGGTGTCAACAGGCTAAGAAGAAAATCCTTTAAGTTTACCACACCTAACATGACCTAACCTAGCAGGAACCTAACACGTTGCCAACATATGTGGACGAGATGGCTGATTCATTTTTTCTTCTTTTTTCATATGTGTACCAAGCAGCATTAAGAAATCAGCAGTGCAAAAGTCTGGTGTGACTTTTCAGGAGCTCCTTCAGTAAGGTCAAAATTCACCTAGATATAATCGACACAATAATCGACCCCTTCCGTAAACTGTCTTTTCCAGTAGGTGAATTTTATTTGCAGTTGGTCTGACAGGTGCTGTAGCTGAGAAAGCATAAAGTGTAGTTTTCGGGTGTCATTGCTACAATGTACAATGCTACAAATATTCAGTGGTCAGTACCTACCAAAAGGGGTCCAAGGAACAACAACCGGGGAACTGGTGACAGGGCCACGGGCGATCTAGGCTCATTGATGGGCGTTGGGAGCACAGGCTAGCCTCTCTGGTCCAATCCCACAGAAGAGCTATTGTAGCACAAATTGCTGAAAAAGTTAATGCTAGTTATGATAGAAAGTGTCTGAACCTACAGTGTGTATGAACACATGACCGGTCAAAGTGCCCATGCTGATCTCTTTCCACCACTGAAAGCACCTACAACGGGAACGTGAGCATCAGACCACGTGACCATGGAGCAATGGAAGAAGGTGACCTGGTCTAATCACTTTTTCTTTTACATCATATGGAGGGCCCGATACATGTGCGTCAACTATCTGGGATAGAGATGGCACCAGGATGCACTATGGGGAGAAGGCAAGCTGGCAGAGGCAATGTGATACTCTGGGAAATGTTCTGCAGGAAAACCATAGGTCCTGGCATTCATGTGGATGTTACATTGACACGAACCACCTACATTGTTGCAGACCAAGTACACCCCTTCATGGCAATGGTATTCCCTAATGTCGGTCCAACGAGATAATGTGACCTGCCACACTGCAAAAATTGTTCAGGAATGGTTTGAGGAACATGATAAGGTGTTCAAGGTGAGGAGTTCAAGGTGTTGACTCTTAAATTCTAATTCACTGCCATTTAAAATCTCAAGATCTCAACCTGATCAAGCATCTGTGGGATGTGCTGAACAAACAAGTTTGGTCCATGGAGGCCCCACCTCACAACGTACAGGCCTTAAAGGATCTGTTGCTAACATCTTGGTGCCAGATACCACAGCACGCCTTCAGTGGTCTTGTGGAGACCATGCTTTGACAGATCAGAGCTGATCAGAGCAGTCATAATGGGGAGCTACACAATATTAGGCAGGTGGTTTTAATGCTGTGACTGATTGGTGTATGTTTGTTCATTTTTAATAACATAACAATGCAGTACATTTTACACCACGTATATCTGAAATTAATGAGAAACTAAACCTGGCTTGAGGCAAATGTGTTTCTTTCAAAATGTTCCTAAAATGCTGTCCCTCATAGACATTAAGCAACGTTGTGGGACCTTTCTGATAACATTATTAGTTGCAAATTTGATCAACTAAGGCTCTGGTTTTCTCCCACTGCTGAAAACATGCACACAGGCATATGCAATTTTTGGGGGATTTTGTATTAATAACACACAAACACCGCAGTGCCCAGGGAGCGGTTGTGGGTTAGGTGCTTTGCTTAAAGGTACTTCAGCAATAGACTCATACACTCCCCCTACCCACATATCTCTCCTGTCAGCCCAGGCAATCAAACCTGCAACCTTTCAGTTTCAAACCCACTTCACTAACCTTTAGGCTATGGCTTCCCCCCAAAAGCATAGCCAGTTGACCTAATCTGTGTGTCTTTGGACAGTGGGAGAAAACTGGAGCACCTGGAGGACACCCACAAAAGCACACAGGAGAACATGCAAACTCCAGACAGAAAGGCCCCAGTCAGCCAGCAGGTTCAAACCAAGAACCTTCTTGCTGTGAAGCGACAGTGCTAACCACCTCACTGCCACAAAAACTGTTTATAAATAGTCCTTGTGCAAAAGTGCATAAAATAGAAAATAGAAAGCATGAGAATCTTCACTGAGTACATGCCACTATTATAATAATATAGTGAGCCTAAGTATGTATATAAATTATAACCTTGTAACATTTCTGATACGGTTTGACAAAATCTAAATAAGTGGTTCTTGCTAACTTGTGTAATTGCTGATCAAGATTACTTTAAGAAGGTTCTGTGGAACTTTGAAACAGCACAAATAAGTTGTGAAAAAGTGAAAGAATGGAAAGTGTAAACTATAAACAATATATTTTCCTAAATATTATCTTGTATGAGATCTATATAAGAGATCTTCATGAAACTCAGCAATTTTTCGGTACTTTTTTGTGTACTATGTACTGCATCATAATACACATCCCAGCTATGCATCCTGACAAAGTTTCACTAAGGGTTTTCTCTACTATCCCAAGTTTAACCATTTTGCTTTATTATTCCCATCTTTGACTGGAACTTGGCCTTGCTGTGCTGTGAGATGCTCTTAAAGTAACGTGCAGGTGGTAGTAGATTTGTGAAGAATGGTAGATAAGGCGAAGCCCAAGAATTGTCTGAGATCCACTGAAGTATTTAAAACACTGGCTCACCTTCAAACGCATAAATAGAGAGAAATTCAGGCGTTTGAGCGGATGTGGGCTGCCGTCCAGCATTACTTAAACACAGAGTCTTGGAGAGAGTGCAGGCAAAAGGGTATCGGAGTGGTACCACCAGCTGCAGAACTGTTCATTATTGCCCTGTGGTATGCACACAGTGCAAAAGCCTTGAGCACGTGTGGGAATAAAAACATTCAACATTTGGCTTAATTAAAAAGCACAAGGACGCTGGGTATTGCAGTCATCCCTCAGACGTGCGGTTTCATCTGGCACCGCTTCACGACAACTGAAGCAGCAGTTATCTATTACTTCTATACATAATCTATATATACTTGTGTTTTTAATGCACTGTGATAGTTTTGGACTCGGTGCACACAGTGAAAGCTTCATACACTTTGTTCTACAAATAGCACACAATGGAACACTTAGAGAAATAGAGTCCTTGTATAATAAAAACTGAGACTTCTATATCCTAAGCACACACTATCAATCTTGGGAGATGAAATTTTTCAGTCTCCACTTCAGTTTATGAGGAGGAAAAACTTTCGAGGGCCTGGCCAGGCTCCAGGAGAGAGCAGAAATTATGTTTGGTCAGGACATTTCTTCAAAGATAGTATCTCGGTGTTCGAACGCTGCAGCATTGGTTTAGTAGGAATCAAATACCAGGCCTGTAAATCACTACAAAGTGCTTATCTCCTGCCAGATCCTGAGAGCTGAACTCCACGACTGAGCTGAGCTTCATGTCAGGCCTGAACACAGCGGTGGGATCAGAATCTGGAAATAATAAATGCAGAGGACGAGTTGCTTTGATAAAAAGGCAAAAAAAGGTTACAGTGTTTAAACTGAGAATATCAGCAACAAGGACAAGAGGTCACGGCAGTGTGCAACATAAGGCTTGATGTTTTGCAGAACAATGACTCATGAAATAATGATACCACAGTGTCAGGTGTGACTGCTGGAAGTGTTATTGTGGTATGCCATGCTGCTTCACTGACGTTTCAGCTGTATTCAAGGAGACATTTTGTTCCTCCACGTCATCGTGTTCTTAACACTTGACACCATCTTTAAAGCTCAGCAGTTAAAAGTGCTAATAGAGACATTTTAGTGCTGGGAAGTTTATAAAGGCCTGTCTTGCCAGATCATTTGGCAACAAAACTAACAAGAGTACAGTTACTTGAAAAGTGATGTCTCTGGCGGTGTCTGGGTTCACCGGCTGGTCAGCTCACGAGGGGCTTTCCACAAGGAAGACAGACCTGGAGGATATCATTATAAACTACTTTAAAGACCTCAATCAGGAACTGTAGAAACAGCAATATGGATGCATTAGTTTACTGACAGAGAAAAGGCTTTAATGGATGTGAGGTTAGCTTCATGTTGATGTAGAACCCAACAGTAACCTGTCAGTCATACAGATATCCAATTGGAGATTTGAGATCCTGTAAAAAGCTAAGTGTTACTCAGAATATACCATCTACTGTTGTAGTGCAGTTTGTAGAAAACAGAACAATTTTCAAGTAAAGGCTAGACTTTGTTATGCTAGTGTATAACGTATCACAATGTAACCTTCAGCAATGCATTCTGACAACGTTTTGCATTGTGCCAAGTTTAATGGCTGCTTGATTAGGTCCTTGTTGCTGTAGTACTTAACAGCAACCTGTCAGTTTCACTAATTCCCATTTGGACAACTGAGATTCTGAAACCAACCCTAAAGGTTACTTGGCATATATTTTGTTCTGCTAATTGCATCATATGTAGAAAATAGTGCTGAAAGTCCTAAAACATTTCCAAGCCAAAAGCACATCCTTCCAATCATATGTAATTACTTCTAGCAGCTAAACTATTTGGTTTGCTTTAAGGTCTACAAGTGATTAACTGTTCAAATGATATATACATACATCTGTTCAGATATATAAAATAACCAACACATCAGGGCTGGTTCTAAACGAGACCTCTTGGCCCTTCAAGCGTCAATATCGTTTTCTTTCAGCCAAGGAGCATGGTGAGACAGTCAGTGAAAGCGCACTATATAAACACCACTCAGTGACTAGAAAGTGATCCATCAATGTGCACTGCCATTGTAATGCACCTAAGACTGATTAAGTCAAAGGCAGCTAAATCATCTGAATTCCTGCTGTGCCTTGGCCCGGCTTGGTCTCTAGATTAAGATGAAAAGGCCTGCACATTCCTTGTCTGATAATTAATGACGTAACTGTAACGGATGATTGTGTGACCACTTAATAGAGCTTTACTTTTCATCTCGTCTCATCTGAATAATTCCGCGTAGTGTTCTATAGTGAAGAGGTTCTACGGTATTCTGGTCACTTTTTTGGTCAAAATGAATATGAGCCGCAAAAGCAATCATAATGTGCAGTCTCTCTTTCAGAATAAGAGGAAGTTGTAAATTGTCTTTAAAACTTGATTTGAATCTCAACCGAAATAAATTGAGTAGGAAACCTCAATCATTTGGTTATCGCTAAAGAGAGATGGAAAAATGTAGGCAGTGGCACCACAAAGCCAGGAATGGAACTGATTTCAATCTGATGACCTCTGACCTCATTTTTCTTGCAATCTGACAGGTCATTAAAGGTTGCACTGTTGGTCGTTAATCTGGCAGTAGGGGATAAATACACATCCCTGTTTAAAATCTCAGAAGTTGATTTACGCACAAAATTCCACATGCACATGTCTTTATATGGTGACTATGACAACAGAACTCGGTATTTCTATGGGGAAAAAAAATCAATAAATAAAAGAGAAACCAACACTGTAGGACGTATATTAAAATTTATAATAAGGGAGATTGGCTCTTATTATTTGACTAAGCAGGGAGAAAATAAAGTGACACTCTGACTACATCAGACAACTCTGATGAGCGGTGCACGAGCCAGTGGAGCAAGTATGAGTTTTAATGTGGCTTTGTGAGTCACACTGAAATCCTGAAGGAAGGCACCTGCTCGATGGAAGCAGACACTTTGTGATGAACTCTTCAGGAAAACTGTCCTATAAAAACAGCCTCGGAGCCTCAAGACCTAGAGTTTCATCCTCTAGCATACCGGAGACTTACTCAGACGTGGATCGTTTCGAAGTATATTATATTACGGAAAAGTGAGATGGCACGAGAAAATGCAACAAGCAGAGGAAATTAGCACCATACCCATGAGTCAGACGATGAACGAAGCACCATTTTGTTGCAGCTTCCAGAAATACAAGGATATTTTCAAGTAACATGAAGGACATGTTCCTATTAACTGCCCACTAAGAGAATTGTTGAAGGCAATTATTTTGGAGCTTGAACAAAAATGCGCTTTTTAAAAAACACTAGAGGATGAAGATGGAAAATAGAAAGATGGATGAGGTTCAATAAAACAATTGAGATGTTCTCTTCATGAATGAGAAGCATTTAAGGGTAGCTGGGTGAGATTAATGGGGCATGTCATTGAGGCCTTGTGTAGTGGCCTCGATATCTATCTCATTCCCTCTGACTAACACACACACACACACACACACACACACACACACACACACACTCACCCATCACATAACTATCAAAAACAATGTAGATTAAAAACAACAGCAAGTTTCACTCATGAGTAATTGCTGACAAAGAGAGCTCAAACAGCAACACTCAGAATTTTAGTGGCTTAAGATAAGAAAAATGACATTCGTAACAGATAAAGAAATAATTAAGGTAACCTACGGAAATTTTTATTTAATATAAAGCTTATATGCAACATTTGAGTAGTGAATGATTAAGAGGCATAAACAGGGCTAAGCTATAATGATCTCTCGCTTCAGAAAATCCTTTTATCATATGTCATTCTTATGACTGGTTATGACTATACGGGAAGGAACTGGCAATTTGGTTAAAAAAAAGAAAATCCAACAAAAAACTGTAATTGAACAGGCCACCTACTCTTCATTAGCTGACACTGATTCAGTACCCCACAGTGCATTACTTTAAAACAGCAAGACCCCAGCCATCTCTCTGACCCTGTAAAAGTTAGTAACTAAATACATTTGTTGCTTAATGGATCTCAACATGTCATCCCCGCTCTGTGATTTAGGGCAAGCCAAGAATGGAGAGTGCGCTGAGGTGGAGGCCGAGCTCGCAGTGGAAATCAGGGCAAGGCAGTTTTACAAGATCCCCTGGAGTGCACAAGCACTCTCCATCATCCAGCTGGGGCGTCCCACTGCGTTAGACTTACGGCCCAACACGTCAGCAGGGACATGGATAATGCGGGACAGCACGCGGGTTAAGACGGGGCTTTGGGGTCCACTACTTTTCAGTAACAGCTGAAACGGTTCATCCTTTATAGAGCACACTGTGCCGCTCACAGATATATAGACGTATGTGGGAGTAACGTGTACTCATGTGATTGCTCCTAACCTCTGCAGAATTAGAAACGTATGGCGCTCCCACGGTGGTCCTTGAGGAGCATAATTCAATCAAATGCATTGTCCGCTGAGCATTGTTCATGTTTCTCGCTTATGTGCAGAGCAATAATATGATGAACAGTCAGTTAAAAGTGTGTGAAAGAGAGAGAAAGTGAGAGAGACAGGACCACAGGTTGGGGCTAATTTAGGGCCATATAAATGATGTGGATGGTGAACTTTAAACTGTGGTGACCTTTGACAGTACTGGGCAGGCAGGGATTATCTTCTCGTCTCTCAATGAGAGGTAAGATGAGAAGGCTAAAGCGGAGGTGATTCACAACACAACAGTGTCCTCCTCCATGTAGAAAGATGGAGGAGGAATCTTTGGGCAAGAAAAAAAACATAACATAGTTAACAATTGCTTAGTAGCTAATGAAATCATTTAGGTGTTCTATTAAAACCTTGATGTGGACTCATGACTATTTGCCATATTTTGGTTAAGAATTACACGCTGAAATCCTCAACACATTTCGAATTAAAATTCTTAAATCATATCTGATGCTAATATTGTTTTTGTCTATGAAAGTCATCCACATATGAGCAAAAATTTAACTGAACTGCTTACTAATACCATCTCCATCATTAACTACTTTTTAACAATACCCAAATATTTTTCTTAACAGCCAAGAAACGTGTCTTTACAGATGACAACGTGAATCCAATCAGCATCTCCGGTTGCCCGGCCTGTGCAGAACTCCGCTCCCTTGTTTGCAGTGAGTGTTAGTGAGTGTTATTCTAGTGTTAAATGAATGCTCAGGGTCCAGTGGAGCCCATAGGGGCCAGGCTAATTTGCTGTGGCAGTCAGGACATAGTGATGGAATGTGAATGTCAGCAAGCTCTTTATTTACACTCTATATAAAACCGACTAGTAATTAACACCGGGGTCCCTCCCGCGCTCAAGTGTAATTGACTGTTTCAAAGGACCGCCACTTCATATTCCAGATTGTGTATTAAAATTACGCTTTCCATATTGCCTACTCCCTTTAAGGATAAGGGTCAGCACTGCTGGCACAGACAATCAAAACACATCAGATTTCTTTATGAGGACATTAACATTTTGACATATTAATAATGAGTAAGTGTATTAAGCCAGACCTGAGATGGACCTTGTGCCATCCTCAGGAGGTGCACATTTTCTTTCTGCAGTGTGGTTTTATTTCTTCTAAGGAGAATGATTTTGTTAAGCCCTTTAAACTGCTTTAATTTTAAAAAATGAACATTGATTTATCTAACAATAAAACAGAATGAAATGCATGCATCAGCTTCAGTTCTGGAGAATATATGGGAAAAAACAAACACACATGAACACGCATACATCTCAAAAAAAATAAATAAAAAAATAATAGTAATAATAAAAATATCACAACAACACTAGATTTTACCTTTGCACATTTTCAGGTGAACTGAGAAGCTCCTTAACATCTGCTGATTGTTCTACAACATAAACTCTCTTCTTGACCAGCAGCGACAATGCATTTTGTCATCTGTATCGCCCTAACATGTGCCCATATGTTCTAAACAACCTCCTTATTGAGAACATAAACTTAATGAGAGAATCATTTGCATTTACTAATTTGGGTTAATGTGCATTAATTGATTCCTGTTACTTGAATGCTTTAATTAACACAAGTTATATTTGGCAGCAGTTTGTATTTGGCAAATTAAATGTCCTCAGAGGAAAAGGCTGGCCATCCAGGGAATAATTACTGTTAATCGGCTTTAAAACCGCAATTAACATGTTTTATGGGAAACAGCTTACCTTGTTTATTAGTAGTGTAAAGCATGGAGCAAGGATTACAATGCACTGGGGTTTCTTTCTTGGACAGGTTTCACGTAAAGAAGAACCAGAAGCAGAATTTAAAAAATGTAGGTCAGAAAGAGAAAGTTGAGATTTATCGAACTAAAGTCTGAAATTCTTCTGATACTGAAAGTCTGATATTCTTTTCTGTTAAATGTGACACAAACAAACAAACAAACAAAAAAAAAACAGCCATATTCAAGCTCTATAATAACCCGGGTGTTAATAGAATAAATATAATGCACTTTTAAGCCTTTTAAAGCTCAAACTCATCTACCCTACGTCTTTTTTGTGGTCTGAGACCTTCAGAAGAGAGGAACTGTTCGATCTTGGCGATCTGGGCCCTGATGTCAGACTTCTGATGGTCCTCTTTCTCAAGAGGCGTGGGCGTTCTTTCTTCACACACGGGCCGAGACACTTTTCCCAAGCTGTGCCGTCTAGGTGGGGGAGTAACAGGGCGGTTCTGTCTCAGCCCATTACCCACAGAGCACGCCGCTGGGCTGCCTGGCTGAGCTGAACCAAACGAGATGGGAATTCTGCCCTCCTGAATAGAGAAACAAAAACAGATATAAAAGTGTAATACAATGACTTCATATAACTCTCGTCTAAGAATTAACATAGATACAAGACGCTTCTGTAGTTTTTCAGTTTAGGGTATTATAATCATTAAAAAAAAAACAATTTAAGCTTATGTACTGAGTCACTGCTAGCTATAGATATGATATCTCCCATGCTGACAAAACATAATTCTACTATTTTTTTCCTACTCTCCCAAAATGACTGTTGACATCAGCATTCACTGATAAAACTGGCAAAAGCCCACCCTTTGTAATACCAGGGATAAAAAGCATTTATGTCACCCTCTCTAGACAGTATAGCACCTGGCTCTAATAAAGTATGAGACAATAAGTACTTGAGGTAGTGAGAGGCAGTCAGGCTGCTTGTAATTCAGCAGCAAATTTATAGTACAAACCCAAATATAATATACGCTTGAATGACCTTCTAAGGTAAAACGACTGTAAAGTCTGCAGTAAAAGTTCAGGCCAACTCAGAAACTTAAAAAGAGGCTTAAGAAAGTCATATATTTCAATCAGGATAACCAAATATATTTCTCGCTCTGTTGCCTTCTCTTAAATGCAAGACCTTTGGTCTAAAAAATAAATAAATAAATAAATAAATAAATAATACATGGCGTGATCCTAAAAGAAGCTGCCTTAAGTTCAGAGACCAAGATACAGATGAATTTTCTAAACAGTTGTTACAGACAGATTGGATTTCACAAGCTCTTTGCTTTGCACCAGGTTCCTTTCAGACTTACCACTGATTTACAATCTGTGACTTTTTCCTGTTGTTTTCAAGCATTGAGAAAAATGCAACCATTTTACCAAGCTGAAATACTTTTGGGAATGGAGAGTCACTTTAAATACACTTTGTGTGCTGTATAAGTCACCATGGCCTTCTCCTAACTTACCTTTTCAGCAGAGATTGCAGAAAACGCCTCTTTTATCGCATTCCATTCCCCGTCGTGATCGGTTGTTCGGTTAGGAAGGCTGTCTGAAACATTTGCCTTGTCAAGAGGTCCAGCTGAGTGACAATAAGTACATTACTATCCACACATCCTGAGATTAATGCTATTCGAATGACTCCATTCTGAAGTTAACGAAAACCTACCTCGGTTTCTTAGTGTGGACGTTGGATAAACAGGGGTACGCAATGATCGGAGAAGGTCCTGGAACCCAGAGGGTATCACAGATTTCTGCTCATAAATTACCAATCTCGAGGGTGCTGAGGATTTGTTCGTTTGCGCCATTTCCGCACTTTGAAAGCCATTCAACTCTGCATCCGATGTTTCTTTCAAAGGCACGTCCAACTGAAGACATGATCCATATCTTCTGCTTTCATCATTGCTACTTGGTCCTATGTTGATAATTAGTTTTTCTGCATTATTTGACTGGTTGTTTAGTTTTGCATCAGCGAACACAGAATCTTCCTGGGGGTTTGAGATCTGGGGATCTGGAAAAGCTTCCGCATTTTGATCATTGCTCTGCGCAGATAAAGCAGAAGTACAAATATCATCTGTTTTATTTCCATCTTGGACTTCTGCTATATTAGCCCTGATAAACACAGTGCTTCGAGAGGATGAGTCAGCAGGATGGGAAATGGCATTCAACTCTGCTTCTGGGATACGTTTTGCCTTAGTGACCCCGATGCGGTTGTTTATATCTTCCAAGGCGTCCTGTTGATCAGGACTTCCTTGCAGTTCTTGTAATTCACTAAAGGGTGTGTCAGAAACTGAGGCAGCACAAGGTACTAAACAGACACCTTCATGAGAAGAGTCTGATTTCTGAGGAATGATTCGTTGCTGTGGACTTGAGTAGGCTACACCTAATTGTCTGTACTTCATAGGGCTCTTGCTATTAAGTGCATGTGTTGGTTCTATATCTTCCTCCACAAAAATGACCGTTTCCTTTATACAAGGTTTACTATCACTATTTGGTGAGGCACTTGGTGAGGCCTTATTTATCTCAGGTGTTGCAGTCTGAGGCTCAACTCCTTTCAAGTCAACGTCCCGAGAAGTCTCGGATGTGTGTTTATCTGGTGTCTGGTGTTCTTGGGTTTCATAGACACACACTCTCTTCTCTGCTGGCGTAACCCTGGGTTCAGACATCACCGGGTCACTGGCCACACCATAAACAGACCTGGTTTGGGGTTGTGATAGCTTAGTGAGACAGCTTTCTGTATAACTTTGCACTGCATTTGAAGGGTGACCATTATCAAGCACACGGAGCACTGGTGCGCTTTCACTGACACTAGCTTCTTGTTTGACAGTTGGATCTATCTGCTGATTTGTCACATCAGTTCCACTGACTCTCTCACTTGTCTCCGACTGATCTAGAGCCAACGCATCAAGGCCTTCTGAAGGCAGAAGCGCCAGAGTTGTTCGATCCATCTGTGAACGCACATTAACCTCATCGTTTTCTCCGCCTATTGCCGCCTCTTGACACTCGGCAGTCCTTTCATCTACACGAGGAAATTAAATTCATGCATCATTACGGATTGAAAAATAAGAAGTACAGGTAAGCTTTCTTGATAAAGATATTCTGTCAACCCAGGAACCCAACTCCCCCCACATCACATCATTCTGTGCAAAAATATTAGTTTTAACGGCGCCCGGCTTGGCTGGAGAACAGAAGCCTGCATTCCTCTCACCTGGAATGTCTTCATCTTCTTTGCAATGTCTCATTTGCTCACAGTTATTTTGAGGACTGGCTTGACGGGCTTCTCCACCTAAAGATGTATCCTTGTCCAGATCCATATCACAGTTTAGGCTGGTAGGAGAATTTGTTTGGATGTCAAAGTCATCTTTTAAGCCATCCTGAAATAAAAATAGCCAGTTCATTTAATACTGAGGCCATACCAAAAAAAGCCGTAATCCTCAATTATGTACGGAATAGGAATAATCAACAACAGGAAGTAGAGCTGTTCTTAATTATCTTCCAACAGTAGCATGCCCTGAAGAGTGTTAGTTCTCTTATGCCATAGAGATTTGCCAACAATTTTTAATTTATCAGTGAACGGCACACCATATTTTTTTTTTTGTGGCAATACAAGCTGGTTCCTGTTATCGCAAATATAAAAAGTCATTCAAATGTGAGTCACTATTTTAACATCAGCCCTTGAAAGACTAACAGTGTGTTTGACAAATAACATTCCTACCTCTAAGCTATGAATACGTCTTGCTTGATGCATTATACAAGAGGATAGCTGTTGGTGATTCTCATGGAGATGATCGTATGCCTTTTTAACAGCTTTCAGCTCTTCCTGATCTGCCTGCATCTTCGCATGCAGAGCCTGCATCTATCAGCACAAGCACAGACAACACCCACATTTCCTGTGGTATTTTTTCAACGTAAAAATGATCCTTTTTTAAAATCAAAATCAATCATGTTTTATGCCGCATCTATCAGGTCAGCACATAGACATGACTCACAGAGCTGTAAATCTTTTACTTGACTTCATTTTAGGCGATTTGACCTTCTTTTTCGGTAGAACAGTAAAGCATTTTGCAGAACTACCTCTTTTTCCAAAGTGATTTTGCAATGTTTGTAGTCATCGATCAAGTGCACAAGTCTGTCCTCTTTTTCTTTACTCCTCTCTCGGACCATTTCGTGTTCTCGTTTAAGAACCTGCAATGAAATTAATCACCTGGAAAATTTTTAATGCAATAGTAAATTTTTATGCGTTTATTCAACCTGGACCAAGGGTTCTAAACAGACAGGGACACTCATACAAATCAGCAGGGTTTTGTCACGTTAATAATGGTTTTAATCAATGAATAAATATGTGAATTAAACGGTGGCATGGAGCCTATAAAGCAGCAGGGCCCGTAAATGGACAATAAACATGCTTACCATTATTGAGTTGCAAGTCGTACTTCCTACATGTGATTTACGATACTCTTAAAGGTGTTTATGAGACGTCATTTATTTCTGATCTGAAGTTAATTCGAACTTATTCTAAGATAAAACAAGAGCAATCATTATAGTAAGTAATGTATAGAATATTTCTGAGGCGAAGATAGGTAGGATTTAGCTATTCTACCTCTTGAAAAAAATGTTCTTTGCTGTATTCTTTTGTTGTAATATGCAACTCCTACTTCACAAAGAGTTGGCGCCAAAATTATTGGCACCCCTGGTAAAGATGTGTCAAAAAGATTATAAACCAGCTATGGTTTACATAAGTTAGTCACACAATGAAAATATTAGCAATGCATCTTTTAATTGAAGTAAATTTATAATAAAATAATTTTTTTTAAAAATAGTTAAAATATTTTTTAACAATTAAGTCATAATTATTGGCACCCTCGGATTTAGTACTTTGTCTTCCGTTTGCCATCTTAACTGTCTTCTTCTGTAATGCTTTGGAGATGATTGGAGTTTGGAGAACACATCTAAGAATAATGCTCCTCGATGCATCCTCAATGATCTCTAGATCCTTCAGACTACTAGGTACACTCCTAGCCCAGGGGACTGACATGGGGGTGGATTTGGATGTATGCGTTGGATCATTGTACTGGATTTGTGATAATTCACAACTTTTCTTTTTTATCTTTTTTTTTTTTTTTTTTTCTACTGAAGGTATCAGTAATTCTGGAGCTGACTGTTTGAATGAATACAAACAATTACTAAATACCAGGGCTGTCCACTCCTTTACAACTTTGAATATTAATTAACTTACAAAGCGATACTGCCACAGACAGAGTATATACTGGCAGTAGCGCTACACTCTGTGTTCCTATCAGATAAATGCGAAAACGGTCACTTTTAAAGCAAAATCACAAAGAAGTAATATCAAATGAATCGTGTCAAATTTATGTATTTATTTACCCGTTAATGCTTTCTTATCTGTGATATTTATCTTAGATTTACAATGTCTGTGTTTCCTGGGATACTCGTATAAATCCACAACCTTTAACACATCATAATACAGGAACAATTTGTTTAAGTTCCTATTAATTAAAGCGACTGTAGTAAGTGCCTGGAACAATATAATTTTATAGCACATGAGTTTATTTTTTATATTTGGAAAATGTACACATAAGTCAAAAATAAGAAGGACCTGAAGACAAAATCATGCTATAAATTAAGGATTTATTCAGATAACCTTTCTGCCGTGAAAGAACCAGGGTCAGAGGTTTTGGAAAGGTGTGTTTTAACAGATTTACACTATTTTCTTAGAAGACTAATAAAAGATTTAAATGAGGATATATACTGTTAAAAATGTGAATAAGAAAACTGGGGTAGTATTCAAACATTCCTAGAGATAAAAGCTAGGAAAACAAACTCTCTCTTTCCCTTACACACACACACACACACACACACACACACACACACACACACAGACGTCTTGGATGATGTGAACTGATGATGTTATATGACAGACTAACCTGGTACTCCTCAGTGTGTATGAGAAGCTGTTGCTCAGTTCGACTCACAGCCTGCGTCTGAGTCTGCAGCAGCCACTGGGCATGCTGGAGGGAGCTCATAAGCTCCTGACACACACACACACACACACACACACACACACACACACACACACACACACACACACACGCGCGCGCAAAGGCCACTGAGTGAGATGTATTACCAGCTTAAAGCCAGGATTACTGTGAAATGTTACCACTGCAATTCTTTTAGCAGGACAAAATACAGAAACCTATAAGAGTACAAAAAAAAACATTTTCTCTATCTATTTTTTTGCCAGAGCTTAAATTACGATACCTGTGAATACCTATGAAATATTGCACCTGACAAAACAGTAGCTAACAATTCAGTGCTGATAAACGTACCTGCTTCTCTGTTCTTTCTACAGACATTTCATTTCTCAGCTTCTTATTCAGTTCCATCTCCTACAAACAGAGTGACCCGATGCTGCAGTGATCCATACTTCCTTCATTCGCACCATATATGCTAATTTTGTTGGGGTTTTTTTTTTGGAGAAAATAGAAAAATGTACCACAATCAGCTTTTGCTTAAGCTCCTGTAGTTGTTGTTCTTTCAGTAGGAAATGAGAACTTTCGTCTCCAGATCTGCACATGGACACAACTTTGCTTTTTACCAGCTCACTGTTGAGTCTCTCCACGTCCTAAAATAAAGAGTTTACACTTGAATAAACTGTTATAATGTCTGGGTAAGTTGTTTAGGTTAGTGTTGGGTGGTTAACCCTTTCATGCATAGTTTCCACACTCATGGACAGTTAACTGGTAAATTGTAAATCAACTGTAAATCACTTGAGAGCATGTGTAAATTATCAGGAACTTAGATCTGTCATTCTTAATCTTCACTAACTTTCTACATAAAATAAAAAAAAATAAAAAAATTATATATCTTTTTGTAACAGACTCCATCACCTTTTCGTTAGTTAGTTTTTTTTATTAGTGTTTCTCCAAATATTTTTTCCCTCAATGCATCACGTTACATATTTTAAGAAATGAATGGAAAATGGAAATTTTTTATTATTGTTATCTCTTTATTATTATTTTATTATTTTTGTTATTATTGTTATTTATTATTATTTATTTATTATTTTATTATTATTGTTTCAGGCAAACATTCTGATTTTAGCCTTTTTTTTTCCCTTCATGAACAATCCATTTACATTTCAATATAAGTAAGATTTAAATAGAATCTAAATTCGTACATCATGCAAGTAAGTAAAGGGCGAAAATATATAAGAATCTGCATATGCATATAAATCAAAATAAATAAATAAATAAAACATCTATATTTGATATTTACATTAATCGTTACCTTTTTTGAGGCAGCAATTGTAGATTCTTGTTTTTTGTTGATGGATACAAGTTTCTTGTTAATCCGCATTGCCTCTTCGACTTATAAGAAATACAAAAAGAGGTCAAGTTAATTTGTAAAACTATGCACTGAGTAGCATGCTTCATCTACGCTAATGAGAAGCCCATTGATACAGACCATACAGTCTGTACAGGAAAAATCTCCCATAAACTAATGGTTGCCTTAAAAACCATGACTGCTTTACATAAATACTGATACTGCTGTTTGGAAGAAGCAGATAATAATGTTTATTATACCATCCACTCAACACAAACACTATTTAAACATGACTTGACTAAATACCAGACAGGAACGATTACCTTTAATATGCAGCCTCTCACTATCACCAGTGCAGACGTTTATAAAATAATAAATCCTATCTAGGAAGTGGTGACTGTCAAGTAGACAGGAATTTCAGCCTGGGCTCATCCTCGCAAGCTGGCTGAGATCTCATGTTTCAACATGCAAGCCAATTAACTGTGCGTTAATCTGGGATTTGACATTGGTTTAGAGTTATTTTTAATGTTGTTGATGTCCACAAACCAAGTTAGTTCCTAATATCATTTATATTATCGTAGCTATAAACGCTTCTTCACTCACCAGCCTCTTTTTTTTTCTTTCTCTCATGAAATTAGCAAGCTAATGAAAAAAGATTGTAGCTTGGCATAGCTGTAGTCTGTCCTATGGTTTCAAGAATTATCAGGTGGCAGAATACTTAAAAAAAAACCTTAACGTGATGTTACTGACTTAAGTCATAAATCTTAAACATCTCCTTAAAGAAAGGAGAGTTGAGCAATGATTTTAAATCTGCTTGAAGCTCTGTCCAAATAACACTGCACAACAAGGTTTTGCTTCTTGAACACTGTTGGGGGTTTCTTATAGATTTTTGGGCGCTGATCACGAATATCACATCAAAATTTACCCGTCACGTACCGTTTCAGAGAAATCTTCAGTTTTGTCATGATTTTTTCTTATATT
>JAQQZX010000002.1:21962398-21977064 GCA_030068355.1 Notoglanidium maculatum
AGAATGATGCTTTCAGCGCAGGCACATTTGTTGAAGTCGTGGTCCTCAATAACTGTTTTTGTCCTTCCTGTTTTTTCATTCAAGATATTCCAAGGGCTTGTCTTTTAACACAGGGTGTTTTGTGTCAACGTGGCAAAGCAGTCTTGAGGGTTTCATGGCTAAAATGATACTGAACGTGCATCCGGTAGGAAATCTAATATTTCATACTGTTTTACTAGTGCCCCGTGTGAGGATCGAACTCACGACCTTCAGATTATGAGACTGACGCGCTGCCTACTGCGCTAACGAGGCCGAAAGTTGAAAGAAAAACAATGGTTCCGATTGGCTAACACGATTTTATACTTTAACAAGCAAACTCATCACATGGCTTACTCGGATCTTCACAGAAAACCCTTTGGGGTTTTCACCATTTTTTAGAGACATGGAAGATAGACCAGTAGCAAAGCCAACGTTTCGGGACATCCCTCTAGTGCTCAGTGTGAGGATCGAACTCACGACCTTCAGATTATGAGACTGATGCGCTGCCTACTGCGCTAACGAGGCTGAAAGATGAGTGAAGAACAATAGTTCCGATTGGCTAACACGATTTTATACTTTAACATTCAATCTTATCTAAGTACATGGCTTACTTGGATCTTCACAGAGAATGTTTTGGAAGTTTCACCTTTTTTTAGATACAACAAGTATCTGCAGCACGTTACAAAAGATTTCGGTGCGGTGACAAACGACAAACCTGCACCGTGTGTGAGGGTTCGAACTCACAACTTTCAGATTGAGAGACTAACTAAATTATATCTTAATTTAGGGCTGTCAAGTAGTTGATTTATTATTTCAGGGTACATAAAAAGCAATGGTTCTGATTGACACAACCTTATACTTTAAAGTTCAGTCTAATCTCATTATAAAAACATAATATTTGCTTAGTGGCTACCAACGCATGTCATAAATTATGGGACTTTTCCTAGAATGTGTAACATGCAGGACAGGAAGTACTCCAGGATACGGTGGCTGAGAAAGGCAAATCAAATTTACATTTTAGAACTTAATATTATAAAAGCAAAAACAATTTTACATCCCATCAAACACTTTTACCAGACATCCTATCCCACAAAAACCCATTTCAGGGAGGTATGACAGCCAGCTGTTGTTGTGTTTATGACACATGCGCACGAACCCACACTCTCGCTTCTCTCTGTCTCGTTCATGCACACGCTCTCAAAAAAATGATTTCTGAGATATAGTATAGAATTTGCAGGGGTTAGGGAGCTGCTATCAACATGCGGAAGACTCCCTGAACTTCCAGGAGAGGTGGTACATCTGCAAATCGCAAACAAAACAAAGCAGAAAGGGTAGGTATAATACACAAGGAGTGCTTGTTGCTGACCTCTCGTGTCAAACAAACTGTTTCCCAGGAGGGCAGAGGGAATTGAGGTTTGTAGAAACCTGGTAAAAGTCTTCAAAAGGTTGTAAATTTGCATTTTGCTTTTGTCATTTTAATCGTAATTTTAATTTCTAAAATGTAAATTTTATTTGCCCTGTTTGGCCACGGTACCACGCCCATGTTTGGGAACCTGATCAATTTTCTTTACTTGGTTAAAAACAAAACAAGGTTTATAAAGGGTCTTTTTTGGTATAAAAAAAAAACAAAAAACTCTTTGCCCCGTGTGAGGATCGAACTCACGACCTTCAGATTATGAGACTGACGCGCTACCTACTGCGCTAACGAGGCCACGGGCAGAGCATCACGGGTAAGCACAAAGAAGGGTTGTGATTGGCGGATTTAAACGCATTCAATTCAAAAGACGAGAGCCGTGATTTTCATAAATACATAACTAGCAGTGGCTTGCACAACTGGTCTCTATTTGCTGATACTACAGGTGACATATCTACGCCAATCCCCAAAAAAAACACACACACATCGTCATTAAATTTTTAACATTCCGAGATTAAATACAATCAGAAATGTGGTAATTAGACATGCGAGTAGTAGTACGCTAGCTCATTAATTATAACTAATTATTATATTTGTTTACCTGATGTTAAGAGACTCCCTGAAAATGTCAATGTTATTACAGTAAGACAAAATACGCCTATGCCATAGGATTGTCAGCTATCAAACTATCACCGATCTAGAAAATGGCGTAGCAATCTAGCGATAGCAATAGCTAATCTGCTGAAGTTAGCTAACCTAGCAAACCGCACACAATTTATGTAGGCTTTTTTGAATTAGTAATTATAGGCAATTATAAGTATACATGTATATAAGTAAACACCATTTTTCTTCATGTTGCTTTTCTTATGTTAGGCTACATTATGGCATTGTTCGTTATTACCTTAATAGCAAATAGCTATTCACCTGAAGAACTTTCGAGCACCTACAAGTGCTCGTGAGTCATCGGTAAAAGCAACAGCCAATCATGCATGTAATCACTGGACTCCTGAACCAATCACAGCCCACTCTGGTACCAAACACCTGCCGGATATGACGGCTGTTGCTAGGGCAATGTGTCAGTAACATTAAAAACTTTACTTTCTTTCGTTTCAAAAGCCTCACTGAATTATTGTCTTTTATTCTTTTATAAAAAGACTGAAGTTGAATAATTATGCCTTTAGAAAGAACTGAAAAAATCATCACAAATTTATTTTTATTTTTGTCCTTTACAGGAATGAACACTGGTTTATTATTATTAGTAGTAGTAGTACTAGTAGTAGTAGTAACGTTTCTCAACATTTATAAGTCAAGCTAAATAAATACTCTATTTGTACTCAATATCAGTCCTTGACTGCATCCCACCACCACAGATTTGTGGTGGGACACTTTTGTTTTATGGTTTTAACCAGTCTTTTTTGTAGTTAGTATGTATGTGATTATGCAAAACCAGTTAATTAACTGGAAATCCTCAGGATGGATTTAATGTCCTCAGCGTTTTTTTTGTTGTTGTTGTTGTTGTTGTTTTTTTTTAAATGCGCGCATTTGTCGAGGTTTCGTTACTATAAATAGAGCAAATCTACCAAAAAGAGATTCGGAGATAGTCGGTGGAATCCCGCGTCGGGCAGAAGGAATTTAACCATAAAAGCACAAATTTCGGAATAAATGATTTTAAGCGTGGATTTTGTATCAAGGCCGTTATCAAGGCGGACATTTATTAATTAGGCAACCTTATTAATGCTGTAATCCAAGCGAATTGACAACTTTCTTTTGCACTGAAGCAAAACAATACTAAACAATACAATATTTTGGTTAACTGATAGGTATTAGCCTACCCATTATGATTAAGCAATATTCCATTCATCCATCCATTATCTATACCGCTTTATCCATCTGGGTTGCGGGGAAGCTGGAGCCAATCCCATCTTCAGGTGAGAGGCAGGGTACACCCTGTTTTTTTTTTACACCCTGGGCAGGTCGCCAGTCCACCACAAGTCCGACACAGACAAAAAACCACATACGCTCACATTCACACCTATGGGCAATTTAGAGTAGCCAGTTGGACCTAATCTGCATGTCTTTGGACTGTGGGAGGAAACCGGAGCACCCAGAGGAAACCCACACATGCACGGGGTGAACATGCAAACTCCACACACTGGGTGACCCGGGGATCGGACCCAGGACCTTCTTGCTGTGAGGCGACAGTGCTAACCACTGCACCACCGCCCTTAAGTAATATTGATAAATATAATTTACTGTTTTGACTTTTAAAAAAATAAATAAATAAGTAAAACTTATTACCCTTATAATAACCCTTGCTGACTCCTTCACCTTGTCTGGAGATAGAGCTCGGGTCAATGGCCTTTTCACCCCCTTAATTTGTCGGCCTCCTCACAGTCAAACTAAAGGTGGGATCCATTCTGTATGGTTGAACAAAAAAATATATATATGTGAGCATATACTGATCCACCTCCATGTGTCTCATAGCAGGACCAGGATGCTGAAGGACCTAGATCTGCCATATTGGGCTAAAACATACACTGCTCTGTCAGTAGGCATGTAATAATAGAATAACAGAATAATAGTGGGTGGTTCTTAAGCTACAGGTACTTTCATGTCCTTTGGTCATATTTTTAAAAATACGTATAATTTTGGACAATCCCCTCTCTCTTTGTTGAATTAACAATAAATCCAACCAGTTACTTTTCGTTTCTTCACAAAACACTGTAGAAATATTTCCAACACACAACCCTGTGGTGGAAAAGACAACGTGTGGTGGAAATGACATCTTGACTGATAGGGTATAATAAAAATGGACTGTAAAGATAGATATATATGTAATATTATGTTTCTATATTAATTAAAATGCATTATTTTCTCTGTTTCATTTTAAAAGCACAGTTTTGTTTCATGACAGTTTAACAAAAATGTTTCAAATACATTTTTCTACTGTCAATTTTATATTTTATACATTCATGTTCATTAATTGTCATTTCCAAAAACACAATATTATTTCCATATAGAAAAAAGTTCTAAACATACTTTCAACACCTCTTCACATTTTGTGACATTATTCCCTACTTAATGTAATAATACAATTTATTTACTTCAAAACAGTATCAACACAAGCCAACATTATATTAAAGGTGGTGGTGGACGTACCTTATGCTGTTTGGTCTTTGTAACACTTAATGAATTCAATTCACAAATGTAAAATAATTGTAAAGATGTATAAACTGGCAAAGGTAGTTCTCGTGTATTATTACGGGGTGACATATGTCATACTATTTGTAAATATTAATTTGTTATATTTTATTACTGTTATTTGTAAATAACAGTCATATATTTAGATGACATGGAAAAAACATTTGTTCATTGAAAAAATGTCAGAAACGTCCAAAATATCTTTATGGCAGTGATGACAATGTGTCCTCTCGTGGACCTTAAAAGTAGATAAACATGAGACTGTGATACACCTTATGAGACTGTGATACACCTTATGAGACTGTGATACACCTTATGAGACTGCGATACGCTTTATGAGACTGTGATACACTTCATGAGACTGTGATACACTTCATGAGACTGTGATACACTTTATGAGACTGGTTTAAGCTTTATGAAACTGTGATACACCTTATGAGACTGTGATACGCTTTATGAGACTGTGATACACTTCATGAGACTGTGATACGCTTTATGAGACTGTGATACACTTCATGAGACTGCGATACACTTTATGAGACTGTGATACACTTTATGAGACTGCGATACACTTCATGAGACTGCGATACACTTCATGAGACTGTGATACGCTTTATGAGACTGTGATACACTTTATGAGACTGTGATACGCTTTATGAGACTGTGATACGCTTTATGAGACTATGATACACTTTATGAGACTGCGATACACTTCATGAGACTGTGATACGCTTTATGAGACTATGATACACTTTATGAGACTGCGATACACTTCATGTGACTGCGATACACTTTATGAGACTTCTACAAGTTCACAAGGCCAAAAGTGCTTCTGGTTGAAGAAATCCCCACAGCTAGAATACAGCAGAATATAGCACAATATTAAATGTAATGTGATCTTTGCATAAAATATTGTATTAAAATTTAATTTGCTCATTTAAGGGGGAAAAAAGGGGGAAAAAATCAGTTAGAATATTCTTGGTCTGAGTCTGATGACCTGCGTTTTAATGTGAACATTAATATTATTATATATTTACATATTTATTAGTTTTTTATATTTTATATGAAAAACTACGTTTCCAAATATATCCGTATGAATTGACACACTACTGAAACTGTCATTACTCACATAATCAATTCTCGATTCCAGCTACGTTAGCTTAGCGACTATGAAATCTTTAACATAATATTAAGAAATGAAGGAGGAATCGTCATAAATCGAGCACGACTTACTTTATATAAACCAGGTTAGCGGCGAGATGAGGTAATTCCGTCAGAAATGATAACTAAGGTTCAAAACTAAATCCTGGTAGAGCGGGGCTCTCTGATTGGCCAAAGGACGAGGGCAGATTCAACGGCAATTCTTGGTAGAGGACGGCCCTCTGACTGGCCAAATCCTGGTAGAGGGCGGCTCTCTGATTGGCCAAATCCTGGTCATTCTTGGTAGTGGACCGTAATCCCATTGGCCGTCGCTACCAAGATTGGAGGGGGCATTGCTCGACATGTTAGAAAAAAAAACTTGCATCTGCATTTTATTTGCTTAGTTCATGTTGGTGGAATATATCATTTAAGCCATATCTTAAGTGTTTTTTTTTAACCATTTATTTTGATACTTAAAAATATATAAGATTAAAATTACTATTACTCCCATGCTGCATTCCCTTAGCTTTAATAGCTGTTGATTTTCAGTTTATAGACTGTAGACAGCAAAAACTAACTTGGAAATGTAATTAAAGCATCATATTTAACCAGGGTTGTTGGAGAGCTTTTCATTTCTTTTCAAATTGTTCTAAAATGAAGCTATCAGAATCATTAACTGATGATAATGATGATGATGATGATGAAGATGAAGATGATGGTGGTGGCTCCAGGGAATATTAGCACAAATTAATATATGAATGTGTATAAATGAAGATATTGTAAATTTGCTTTACTGTAATGTTAATTGCTAAACTTTACAGTCCTGTTAATATTAATATGCCTAAGGTTGTATTACCCATATTTGTGAGCCAGGCATTTGGCTTAGTAGCAGTGTTTGTGAGTTAATTGTACAAGGTCAACAGGTGGTGTAAATGAAGCAATCATCTTCAAACACCTTCCTAGTCAGTCATAGCTTAATCCAGGTGTTGGACACCACTTTAAGCAGTTATAAGTAGTGAAATAGGGAAATAATTATGGACAAAACCATGGTTCTATGAATAACATAGTTCTGCATGGTTCAGAACAGCTGCACGACCTGATATTTACTGATTAAGTAGGCTTCAGGTAACGAGATTACATGGTGTTCAGGTATTTATATCAAATACAATGTCACTTGATACTTTGTAATTTCCTTGAAGGTCTCAGAATGCGTGTCCAGATGTTAGACACCCCCTGGTGGTTATCTGGTGTTCATAAAACCCCAGTACCCCAGTAGTAACTAGTGTTTTCTCAGCACATAACTAGTTACATGTATGTGTCTCACACATAAGCCATTTTATAGAGTGCTTGAGAATTTAGCTGATGAGCTGAAACAGTTTTGTTTGGAACAGCTAAAAAGTAACTTAGGAAAAGCATGTGATGAGCATTGAAATCAGTGTCAGTCATTCAGGCTGGTGCCAGTTAGTTGGCAACCTTTCTAGCCTTTTAGCCTGTTTAACTTTAAATAGTTCAACCAGAAGCCTAACCAGCTGGAATCCTCAAAAGTGACCAAAACCCCTCTAAAACCACCCTGGCCAGCTAAAACCAGAACGACCAGCTAAAGTCAACCTGAAAGTGAGGAAAGCTCCCTCTAAAGCCATCCTTACCTATGTAAGACCAGCTAAATTTCTTAGGACAAAAGTTCTGACAAAAGTCATACTGGTCATACTGGTCAAATTTACAATTACCCCGTCCTTAACCAGGATAAAGCAGTAAATGAAGAGGAATTAATGAATAAAATAAGGATTACTATGATATGAGGTAACATTATTAGATACTTTTCTGTCAACTGAGACTGTTAGAAGGTAGACCATTCACTTATACAGACAAATGTCATACAGTGTCTATTTTTAGTGATGACTAAGTATAGATTCACAGGCTCCATGACATGACCCAGTTGGAGTGCTGAGCTTGAGAAGAAGAACTCCAGACAGACAGTCTCTAATCTCTAATCTAATTTGTGTTCTTGATCAATATGGGTTGAAAAAATATTTAATTAGTTTGTAGGAAATAAAAGCTATCCCTGTCTGCCTGTACTACTGATAGCAGGTTCAGCCAGAAACTGATTTTCAAGGAAACTCTCAGTAACATGTAATATACATGTTTGAATATTTGGTGATCTATGTATTATTGACACGTTGCTACAAATATGACAAGTTAATTAAAGTAATTTCATATTCAGTTAAACAGGCTAGGTTTTAGACTATTGTGAATGACAGTATTCATGTACATTATGTACATATGCAATCTATTTGTTTGTTTGTTAACCTACCCATAAGCCAGTTTGTCTAGAAAAATAACCGTTGAATAAAAAAGAATGGAGGGGGGGGGTTTGCTTTGCATTGTGGGAAATGTAGTTAGCCTTCCTGTCTCGTGCACTTCAGCGTCATCTATTTTGTAAATTTTAAAAAACTCCAATAGGTTATTCTGAGATTCTACTTCCGTAAATAGACTCGCGTTCAGTTTAATCCCGCCTCCTCTGCTCTGATTGGTTCGAAGCATCCGCGATTCCTCAACTATGATTGGCTAATACTTCATAACAACTGTAAACTGTCAAATTGATGCACGGTTCGTGAGTTTAAACCTGACCTACTGGCCAATCCCAGCACAGGAGGCGGGGTTTGTCGGAATACGGATAGGAAAATGTTTATTTGGGCATCAGATTCATCAAGAAACCAAGCAAACGTTTTGTGGGTGGTCAGCTACTAAGATACTTTATTTTTATTCTACAAGTGGCAGCACGCGACCTTTTGATCTAAATACGGCGTTGACGCCTTTGAGTTTATTGAAAAAGTCAGGTAAGGTTGGTAGTTCTTAAAAACGTGTTTATTTGCTTATTTTTTAATGAATCACCTGACCTTAGCTAATGTATTGGCGAAAAACAGCAGAGCTTAATTCAAAAACAAAAGCCTCGGGTTGTCAGGGGGAGTCATTATGTGCGTAGCTAGCCAAGCAAAGCTAAGCTAAGAAGCTAGGTTTTAAAGGGGTAACATTCGTAATGGAAGACTGATGTGCATGCAGTACACTGTGTAGGCATGAGAAGCTGTTCATTCCTGCCCTAAATAGTGCACTAGTGTAGGCTATGGTTATCCATTTAGGACTGAGCCAGTGTCATGTCAGTGTCATAGCAGTACAAACTAACCAGCTGTAGGGACACGAAAAGACCAGATGTCTGTCCTGTAGTTACATTTACACTGTCTAAACGTGCATGAGAAACCAAAAACAGCCTATTCATACTGCAAGCAAATATGGATCATTTGATCTACAGCAGTTGTCACCAACCCTGTTCCTGGAGATCCATCTCCCTGAGGACTTTAGCTCCAACCGTACTCGTGGCCTTCAATCATTGCCTAAAGACGTTCTTATTCATCTGAAAGAGGTGTATTAGATCTTCGGCTGGAGATGAATCCTGCAGGAAGGTAGATTCTCCAGGAACAAGGTTGGTGACCACTGATCTACAGTTTCAGCGCAGCAACAAAGTTTGTAATCCCATTGCTGCAGTGATTTGACCTGAAACGGGATCAGATCTTAATATAAATCCTAAAACTAGATAAAGAGAACCCAGTTAAACCTTTTGGAAGAGGTACGTGAGTATGAGGTTATTTAAATGGGTGAATGAAGTCAGATGTTTCAGTCAGCGGGATGGTAATCAGATCTGCCCATGTATCAAGAACATAAACTTGGGTCCTCTCTATCAAAGTCTGGTCTTCACCACACAGGTTTATGGAAGTGTGCAGTAACCCGATCAAAGGAGATTCCTGTGGACCTCAGGAAAAGAGCTATCAATGCTCACTGGGCTGAAAAGGGTTACAAAACCATTTCTAAAGAGTTTTTCTTTCACCTATCCTCAGTGAGGTGGATGATATGCAAGTAGAGGAAATTCAGCACCACTGTTACGCTCTCAAGGAGTGGTCGTACAGCAAAAATCACTCCAAGGGCACGGTGAATAATATTATGGGAAGAACCCCAGGGTAACTTCTACCTATAGGCCACTCTTAGATTAAGTAATGTCAGTGTTCATGAGTCCCTCATCGGGAAAACATTGAACAAGTACATTGTGCAGAGGTGTCCGACACTGCTGGCCATTTGGAGTTTGTTAAAGATCATGTGAATACTCCAGAAACCTATTGGGAGAACGTTCTGTGGACCACTGAATCCAAAATATGATTTTCTTTTGGTTTGAATGAAAAGTGTGAAGCATGAGGGTGGTGGCATCATGGTCTGGGGCTGCTTTGCTGCTTCGGTTCTAGGACGGTTTCTTGTTATTGATGGACCTATGAACCCTGGATTGTCCGTGAACTGAAGCTTAACCTTAAGTGGGTCATGCAGCAAGATAACAACCCTAAGCACACAGTTAAGTCTGCAGAGTAATGGCTAAAGCAGAAGAAATGTAACATTTTGGAATGGCCAAACCTTAACCCAATATTAATGTTTTGGAAGAACCTAAAAGAGCAGTTCATGCAAGGAAGCCCATCACTATCACTGAGTTGAAGGAGTTTGTTAAGGAGTAAAGGGCCAAAATTCCTCCAACCTGTTGTGCAGGACTGATCACCAGCTACCAGCTATTGTTGCTCAAAGGGGTCAGAGTTTCTGAAAGCAAAGGTTTTCATCCTGTTTTCGACAAAGATATTCAATATTATATAATTTTGCTCAATAAAGAGATGTAGAAACTAAGTTTTGCCTAATTTGTATAACTGGGTTCTCTTTACCTAGTTTTAGACTTTGGATTAAGATCTGAACACATTTTCAGGTGAAATTTGTTTGTCGATTTTGACTATCCAGATATCTCCAAATAGCTTTTCTGGATTGCTTTGGTATTGTACAGTGTACTCAATCGCTCCTGAAATCAATTGGATGTTTCAAAAGGTTTTTGTATGCATGTTATGGCCTCCAATAAGATCAGATATCTAGAAAAAAAATCACTTCTGCAAAAAACAATCATTTTAGGATGATTCAACATGCACTAGTCTTGTGCTTGTCCAATTAAATGCTCTCTAGAACGTGTATGTCCCACCCCTGGAGGCGGGTCTTGCTTTACAGGAGTAGCTGATTCAATGTTCTTCAGTGCCACTTGGGTGAGATTAAAGTTTATGTGAGAGGAATAAATATACTGTACACCCTCAATGCTTCTCCATCTGTAAGAATAAGTAATATCATTTAATCTACCACTTAGATGCATCAGATTCCTCCTGGTGATGATTCGGCAGTGCCAATAGTGGTCGACCCCAGCCCAAGCTTGTAAATGAGAACTTTATAAAAAAAGATTAGTTTATCAAGAAAATCATCCTCATTTAAGGTGGACAGGAGGCTTTGAGAAATCCTGACAGCTGGAACAAAAAGATCTCGTTAAACTCTTCGTTGTTCTCCATATGCAGCTGGTTTTCTAAACTTGTGTTTATGGATTTGTTTGGATGCGGCAAATCTCAAAAATATTAGCTGTCGTGTAACTCAAACACTCGACATTAGAAGAGAGGAAGGGCTAAGATCTAAGATCACGTCACAGTGCTATGAAGTTACTTTTCCATCAGCTCTGGATGACATTCACACCAACTAAATGTCCCAGAGCTCTGCTTTCGTGCACTTCTCCGCAGTTTAGTCATTCTGAGGTAGTTAAACGCTACAAAAGGTTTGAGCAAACAGTAATGCCCTTCCGGAAACTGTGTTGCCTTGCAGAATATTGTCAGGTTGCCTGGTAACCTGTAGATTAAATGTCCGTGCGGGGGAAAGGACGTTAAACGGTTTTGTTCCTGTGAGCCATTACTCTTTCAGATCTCAACCCCAGCAGGAGACAGGCTAGGATCCCTGACAACAGCTGAGTACCGGTAACAAATAACAATAAGATTTGTGTTGGGGGTTGTCCAGACAAGCCACTCAAGTGCTTTCTGGCTGGTTAGTCTTTACAACACTGACACTGCAAATTTGTATCTATTGTTTGACCAAGCATGTGGCTGGAACGGTTATGAGCTCAAATCCTCTTGGGTTCCCTGATATCCCTAATCACTAATATCCCTAACATTTTACCTCCAGCCCTCCAGCTATGCGCAAAATGCTCATCACTTATCAGTTACTTTGAAACAAATAAAGAATATATGGTAGATGGAGTATATGGATATAAGATGTACCTTTATAATTCTTGATTATTTAATTATTATAATCATAATCGTTGAGAACTTGGTGTGGAGTAAGAGGATTAGAACACTTTGGGAGGCGCTGTTGAAAAATAATCAACTTTGGAGTGGTAACTGTATCCTTAAAGTTTCGTTGATTGTACCATTATACTCCGAATACAATTTTTTTGCCAAATTTTTAGCACATATGGTGTCTGTGTCGATGCCTTGGCAATGTGAACGAGAGGTGTGACGTATCACAACATATCAACTGCGCCTAGCCTAGGTATAACTATACTATGTGAATGTAACTATACTACCGAATGTTGAGGTATTTTTATACATTTTACCACTCTTTAAACGCTAGCAAAGTTGCTACGCAGTGTGCTTGTTCAATCAGAAATATGTTAGAGGAGAGACTGAAGAGAAGTGGGAAGTGATACGAGGCAGAAAAGGCACGGGGACGTTTGAATTCATACTGTCCTCAGAAAGAAGAATCTCCGCGTCAAAAAGGTCACACCCCTGTCCCGCAATGCCGGCTTCTCCTGTTACACAGATGTTGATTCTAGCTCTGTGAGTACCGATTGTTCCGGTTCAGAGTCAGAGCAAACAGAACCCCTTTCCATATTCGGACCTTTCACACAGAACAGCAAGGTGGAATAAAGGCACAACATTCCTGCCTCTACAAGCTGTGTTAAAGATGCTAACGACTCCCTCATTACAGCTTTCTTAATTAATTGTGATCTTGAGGAGTTTAGCTTATAGTTAAAATTGAAATGTTGGTGTATCCTTCAACATAATCCAGACTCGACAAGAAAGAGTTCGAAAGTGCTTTATTTTTTCATGCAAGAACGTATCCAGGAACGCTCATATCGCGATATATATATATTTTTTCGCTTCTTGTCAGTTTTTCCAGTGTTGGGCTCTTACTGAAATGTGAAGAAGGGTGCCGTGTCATGTGAACACCACAGAGGTGCTATGTTTAAGCTTCGACTTTATTCATTTCTTTGTATTCACTTGTATTCAGATGAGCTGTACTGCTATGGAAACTTAAATTTTCCTCGGAAACGAATAACCTGTCTCCCTAACCAGTCTGATTCACAAAACTGACATATTTCTATCTTTTTTTTTTTTTTTGTATTTAGATTACAGTTATTAATTTGAATGTTTATGAGAATCCTTTTAGAAAACCTTCCCGCCATTGACAAAAGAAACACAACAATGACCGACTTTGTCATTTCTGGTTTGTAAAAATTCTGTTCTCTTTGTCCTTAATTTAAAAAATATATATTTTCTACATATTTTTCTTTATATAATATAATAAGTCTTTTTCATTTTCCGTTCTAGATACAAGTGTAATTCTATTATCTGATATGAATGAGGTGAAATCTGAGAGAAGTACTCATGGTACAGTGTGTTTGAATAGTTTGGTCTTTCTCGCTTTTCCAGTGCGTTCATGTTGATCTTGATTTCCGTATTCACCTCCCCGAAGCGTACCACAGGGAAAACCGATGCGCAGTAACACCGGAAACAATGTGTGTGATCAAACTGTAGAACAGCAGAGTTGTTTGACATGTTTGTTTTTAGGATGTTTTTTTTTTTATTATTATTATTTTACATATTGTATTAGAATGCATTGCTGCTTTCGTTTCGGAAACTAGACTCAGAGTAATTATGCCTTTTATTTATTTATTTTTATTATTATTTTTCTTTTCCTAGAGATACATGAAGATAAAAACCCGACAAACTAGATGTCTTGGATTTCTTTTATATTTTCTCCTAATGTTTACTACGTGACGTAAACATAAATGACCGAGTGCAACTGTGTGTACGCTCTAAGCAGATCTGAGCTGATCCCGCTTTGTCCAGATCACAGCTGGCTTGTGGAGGATGCCCAAAGAACCCAATGAATCATCGAATGAGGAGGGAAAGAAGGTCGACGGTAAAGGGTCAGAAGATTCCACAGGCCGGACAGATGCATCGGAAGAGCTGCTGCGTAAAAGAATCCGGACCAACACGCCGAGTCCTCACCGACAGACTCCTCCGTGTAAGACCAGTTTAGCGTTCTCGCTACTCCTAACACACTTAAAGGGGCCGACTAACCCTTCCCTGAATCCAATGCGCCAAGCAGGAGTCTCCATTTTCGATGCTTGTGACATTCCAAAAACAATCCGTTGACATCCTAGGCCACAGAGCTTGGACTGTAATGTGAAATTGAAGACATTTTTGTCAAAGTAGTTATATTTTGAAATTCTTACAATCGATCCATGTAGTTATTGTCTGGCTATTCCAAGCAGCAAAGGAAAGAAAAGATGAGGCAAATTTTGTTCGACACTTCCATGCATGACACGTGAGCTCAAGATGGGTTTCGAAGGGATCACTAATGGTGAATTTACCAAGGTTTTGCTTCATAGAGACCTAGGTAGGCCACGTGCTTTCAGAACAAAAACAATGCATTGGATTCTGGGAAGGGTAAAAGGGTGATGGAGGCTGATCTCCATCATACAACTGAAATAAAACATTCATTTGCATACCATAGTGTTTAAGCTTCTGCAGTATGCTGACTTGCATTGTGGTACTTGAGACAGGTCTTTGTCCTGAGACCACAAATCAATGGTCATGGTGAAATTTACTCTGCCTTGTCTTGGACTTGACCTACTGGATGGATGGATGGATGGATGGATGGATGGATGGATGGATGGATGGATCGAAGGAAGGATGGATGTATGGATGCATGTATGGATCGA
>JAQQZX010000002.1:21977212-21992726 GCA_030068355.1 Notoglanidium maculatum
ATGGATGGATGGATGGATGGATGGATGGATGGATGGATGGATGGATGGATGGATGGATGGATGGATGGATGGAAATTATCTGCTAAGAGCACGAGACGATTTCAAGCATGGAATTAGTACAGAGGTCTAGAGGTTTCAATAATCTTATATTTGGTATGTTGTAATCTTATAATAGGAAATGCTAGATTTTTTTTTTTTTTTTGCAGTGCATGACATCATTTACAAATCATGTTAATAGTGATGATAACGAGGAAGTGATTAAATATGCTGTTTTTTCTCCCCTGCGCCGTACAGCGCGACACTGAGCAGCATCAACAGAAAACATGTCCGCTATGAGGATATTAGACAACTGCTTTCTAAAAGGATTATGTTGGAATATAATTTTATTTATTTATTTTTTTAAATCTGTTCGCTGCAAAATCACTTACAAATCCATCCAGCTGAGTTTTTGATTTTCGATTTAAAATGTTTGGGGGAAAATAAATCTTGCACGAGCCCTACATATTTATATTAGTGTATTGCTTAAGGTTAACCGCAAATAGAGGTGTTCCTTGTATGCCATGTATTCGGCGTATAAACGATTCTGATTATACAGTGAAGGTCTGTTTATTCTGATTGCGCTAACAGCCAGCCCGTCCAAGTCCGTGTCGGTGGAGGAGCTGATGGAGACGGCTAAAGGCGTGACCAACATGGCGTTGGCTCATGAGATCGTGATGAACGGTGGCTTCCAAATCAAACCCACCGAGCCTGCTGAGGGAAGGTAAAGTCCTTCACAAACCCAGATCTTTTACTAAATTACTCCATCACACAATTAGAAGCGTAAAAGTGTTTGTTTTTTTAAATATACCTGCAGTTTAGAGAAACGAGTTAAGGAAATTGTGCACAAAGCATTCTGGGATTGTCTCGAAGCCCAACTGAACGACGACCCGCCTGTCTATGAGCATGCTATCAAACTGGTCGGAGAAATTAAAGAGGTAAGACCAGCAAAACTATAGAGATGGTGTGATCAGTGTCAGTAACTCCATGTGGAATGTCCATGCATCATAATCATTTTTATTATTACTTATATTAAGAGATATCTTATATCTTGTATATATCTCTTTTTGTTCTTTTTTTTTTTCTTTCTTTTTTTTTTTTTGAATTTGATTAAAAATATATACAGCTTGCCATGTTTATGTGAAAATCCAAAGCTCCGACTCATCCTTCCTGAAGACTTCCTCATGCTGGAAAACTTTTACACCTAGGAATAGGGACATTTTTACTCCTGACCAGTTTAAAGCTCTGCCACCGGCGACTCCTTTTTTTTAAATGTTACATAAACATCTCTTACAGAAAACATCACCATATCAAAGATTACACGTTTCAAATCGGATTATTATTTTGTTTAGAGCACCCTGTGAATGAGCTGTTCTAGAATTGATCACGTATTATTCTGCCTTTAAATGTGAGCTCATGATTAAGACGCGGGAAGTCGCTTACAGGAAACGTGTGGCGTTCAAATGGTGTTCGAGAGAACACCGCTGCTAGGCAACGGCAGCGTGGACGCCGAAAGACTCCTTGTTCAGGCTAACGTTAACAATTCAGAAAGCAGACGAGTTGGCAACGTAATGTAGGAAACGCGAAGGCAAAATGAAAAGACGAGGCCGCTGGGAATAGCAACATTTTTCTCAGGCGTATTATAAATTTACGATAGAGACTCTGTACGACAAATTATATCAGAAACCTCCGCTGAACGCATCAAGAGCGCAAGAGGGGGGCGTTCGTATGGATTCTTTTGGTAAACACAACTCCATTTAAATGCACCGTTAACACTAATGTTGCTATTATCTAATCATCTTACATGAGATATTTATTTATTTATTTATTTATTTATTTGTTTACTTACTTACTTATTTACAAGTCTTGTCCATTAGGGTAATTGTGGTTTAAAAAAAATGATCATTTTACAATTCAGGATGCAAAACAATGATTTTGCAGTGTCTCACTCAGAATTTTTTTTTTGTTGTTGTTCATTTGTATTTTTTTTTTTTTTTTCTCCCCCAAAACGATTCATGTCTCTGTTAATTGTTTATTCTCCTTCTATCTTCACGTCATTACCTGTGAACATCAGATGCAAACAAATAGCTTATGCAGACAATATGACAGATGAATTGTCCAGTCTGTATGCTGGCCAGGTCATAATGCATAATTCGTAAGCGTTCAGAGTAATAAATTCAGCTTTAGTGAAGCAAGGAATTGTTACTGAGTGTGTAATATTGTCTGAGGTCTGATATTTATGCCAGTTAATCAAATTAATACCTCATATAAACATCTAAGTTCTGGGTCTGCTTATATGAAGTTGCCTAGTTTCCATAATGTATGTAAATAAGACCTCATTAGTTCTCATCGGTATTCTTTTTTTTTTTTTTTCTTCTTGCCACTTTAATTCGATCCTACTCGTCCGCTTTAGACGCTGCTGTCCTTCCTGATGCCGTACCAGACCCGCTTGAAAGGACAGATAGAAGAGGCGCTGGACCTGTCACTCATCCAGCAGCAGGCGGAGAACGGAGCACTGGACATCGGAAAGGTAGCTCAGTTCATCATCAACACCATGGGCGCTTTCTGCGCACCGTGTAGGGACGAAGAAGTCCGCAGGCTGCGGGACATCACGGACATCGTGCTTCTATTTAGGTGAGGGGAGGATCAGAAGTGTAATTCTGTACGGAAGTCACACAGCTGTCTTTGTCTCGGTGTTGATCTCGTTTCAGTATTTATAGAGTACAACTCTATTCTGTGCCTCGCAGGTCTATTTTTGCAGTTTTGGACAAAATGAAGATTGACATGGCCAACTTTGCTGTCAGTAGTCTCCGGCCGCACCTGCTGCAGCACTCAGTGGAGTACGAGAGGAACAAGTTTCAGGAGTTACTCAACAAACAGCCGAGTGGGAGACGACTTCTTATTTTATTTAATTTATTTTTTATACAACATCACAGTAGCATGGTGGATTAGTGTAGGGTTTTAGAGGAAAGTGATAGAAAAAAACATGGACACACAGAGGGATAAAACAAATTTATAATCATTGATATGGGGAAGTTTTCTGTAAGGAGATCTTTGTTTGGAAGGAGTCTGCAGTATGAGAGCTTTAACAGTCAGAGGTAAAGCTGTAACTTTAAGGATTCCAGCAACTGAAAGGATGGAGGAGTTTGTGCTTTGCAGGTTCTTGATAACGTGACGAGCTGAATTCCTCTTATTTGCTTCCAGAGAGAAAAACGAGAGGCTAGTTAGGGAAAGACTGTTTATAGCAGTAACAGGAACTCACTTGTTTCGTGGACGTTCCACAACATTGAATATAACTAAGTGGATTACAAAATGACATGTTCTGTAATAAAGAAAGGATTTGTCAGAGGAATAAACACGTCAGGATGTGCCGGTATAGGAAACTGTTCAGCTTTAACTCGGCTTTATTCTGTCAGTGTTTCACCACTGCGTGATTGATTATTTTCCTTTGACCTCACTCACCCCGAGTTTTATTCCTGAAGTATCCTATCTCAAGAAATAATGTGTCTAAGTAAATATGTAATTAAAGAATGATTTTAAAACCCTTTTTATTAAACTTTTTAAATATTATATAATAGTAAAGATTTATTTAACGACAGAGTAGCTCTGAGATGCATGAAATTCGTGTTTGATCACTGGGTCATGTTAGCATGCGCTTGTTTTCAGATGCTCTGGACGTGACTCAGAAATGGCTGCAGGAGTCGGCAGACACGGTGCTCAGAGGTGCAGAAGGGGGCGCTGCAGGCTCGTCTGGCTCCTCCTCACAGCTGCTGCTGAACGTGCACAACCAGGCCTATTTACGACTGCTGCATTGGGAGCACGACGTGGACACTTTCCCCGAGGTGGGCCAGGAGCCTCTGACATTTCTCTGTTAATGCTGGAGAATTGTGTTAACAGCATTAACAGTGCGCGCGCACACACACACACACACACACACGCACACAGTCTCCTTTTTCTGTCTCTTCCTCGCATCTGTCCTAGTCTGTCTGTATGTGTGTCAATCTGCTTGTCTTTCTATTTGTTTATCTGCACATCTTTCTCTGTCTTATGCCTGTTTAAATGTCTGTCTATGTCTCTGTTTGTCTGTGTCTATCTATCAATAATAATAATAAATTTATGTAGGGCCTTTCTCAGACCCTAGGTAATTTTGCAATTACAATAAAAAAATAAACAAAAATGCCCAAAACAACAGAGTCCTCCAAAAGCTGTCAGGAAGGCTCTCCGGTGGCGTAGCTGCTTACAGTCCCGCTGAAAGGCACCCACAGGTAGAGCCCACACAACCGACACTGTCGCAATGCCACCGGGCAAGTGCTCAAAACGCCAGGCCATGGATCCACAGAGTAGTCCATGGCGAGCACGTGAACACACGTCACTCATGGCTGACAAAGGCGTGAGGCACCTAACGCTCAACATTGGGTCTGGAGCTACACCACAACCGACAACGAGCAGACAAAGGAGCAAAATCAACAAAACATCAAAAGAGAAAACGAACATCAAACACGGAAAGAAAAGAAGAAGCTTTGGTGAGAAGCGGCGACCAAAACACACAGCAAACTCTCAACCAGAAACGGAAACCTACCCGTCTATCTATGTTTGTCTATCTATCTGTCTCTGAATATCCGTCTGTCTGTCTATATGACTGTCTCTTTATCTGTAAGTCTGTCTATCTAAATATTTATGTTTGTCTGCCTGTGTCAATCTTTTTGCCTGTTTGTCTGTCTATTCCCCTTTACATCCATTGCCATCACTCCCTTTTTCTATTCCCTCCACCTGTCTGACTGACTGAATGACTGATTATACATATCTATTTATTTTTCTGTTTATCTTTTGTAACTTCTGTCCCTCCCTTACTCACATCCTGTCTGCCTCTCTTTCTCTGCATATCTGTTTTTCTTTATCTACTGTCTCTTCTCTTCTCTTCCTCTCCAACCTGCCTTCCCCCTCTTTCTTTTTCTTCTCTTTTTTTTTTTTTCCCACAAATTCTATTTTTCTTGAAACCGGATCCTCTCACGATAACTCTCCCTCCACTCGTAGACGGTGCTGATGGACCGCGGCAGGTTTCTGGAGATGCAGTTGGAGCTGGAGCGCTTGGCGTTGGTGGCGTCTGTGCTGCTGATAGTGTATAACAGTGCAGGGGAGGCGATCTCGGGGCTGCCGGGCCTCATGGATACGCTCAAGAACACAGTCAGGATCCTGCTGGCTGATATGCACATACCGTAAGAAAGCATGGCCTGCATGCTGCGGATCACATACAATCTGCTTCTCTGCATACACCTGTACAAGTGCGGTCACGCTCACCGTGTGTGTGTCTGTGGGGCTCTGACAGGTCCTTCAAAGCAGACGAGACGTTCACCGCCATCGGGGAGAAGCTGTGTTTGGAGCTGGGGGAATGTCTGACTCAGCATGGCTTCTCACCTTTTCACCCAGACAGACAGAACACTCTGAAAGGCCAGATCGCAGCTGTCAAGTCCCAAGATAATCCTATCCGTAAACTCGTCGGTAATTACTTTATTCATTTAGAATAACGTTCTTATTATTCACACAGGGTTTCTATCGGCAAAAGAAAATCTTGCTGGGAAAAAAAGAAACGCTTATCATATTTCCTGGATGATTATCAACTCTGTCTGCTGCGAAAGTAAAACAATTTATACATCGGTTCATTGCAGGGGCGTGAAAAATATTACTGTAATTAAACGTCCACAAAAATAAATCGTTGGACACTGAAAATTGTAACTCCTTTTTATTTTATTCTTAGAGATTCAGTACAAGATTTCAACATCTGTGCAGCTGCCTCAGACTTCAGAGCTTCTGTAATTGTTGTGTAAAAGTGTGATGAAATAATTTCTCGGTGTTAGACGACATCATGTTTTGTCCAGGCCTCACTCATTGTACACGTCGTATTAATGTTCCAGACATTATATTTTACAGTGTCTGGCTTCCAGACATTTCGTCTACAGAGCAGCAGAATGATTTACAAGCTGCCTAATATTTTGTTCATAATCTTGGATGAAAGGTCAGACATTTTAAAAGATTTAAAAAATAATTGCCAGGTTGGATGATGGACATTTGCCCTTTCCAACAGTAGCAGTATAAACATGGCGTGATTAATTATAGTGCTGCGACGGTAAACAGCATGGCCCGAACTACATAAAGCCCCAGTAATATAGTACCAATGACTTTTATTTTAAAATGATATTAACGTTTTACTCTTAATGACTAATTTTTACCATGTGCTTACATATAATTACATGTACCATATAATTATATTGTCCAAATGAATATTAGCGCTTTTAAATTAGTATCAATATGGGATCATTTTTGTCTTGGAGGCTTCACCCTGTAGGGAGGCAAAGCAATGCAAAACTTACTAATGCTAGTAATGCGTTACACTGGGAACAATATTTTTATTTTGTGTAATCTCTCTGAGCGTGCATATTCATAATTCAGAAATCGCAGCTTCTTATCCACAGTCATTCGTTTCACAGTCAACATTTCCCTTCATTTCACAGACTCTCGGATCCAGGCCTACCTCCTGGGCTTCTTGGAACCGGGGCCTCACAAGAGCCCGCCAGCTGTTCCCGGAGGTCTGGTTCCCATCAGCAAAGAGCTGGAGGGTGTCGGGATCAGACTGAGCCACCTCGTGAACTTCAACAAGCTCGTCTACTCGCCGTTCTACCAGAAACTCCTACAGGACGTCGTTCAGGCCGGGGGAAGCGCAGACACTTAGGCAGCGTCAAACAAAACTGATGACTAGAAGGAACCAGGCAGCCTACTGTAGGGTCCTAGGAACAACTGGGTTAATGGATTTGCTGAATATCTCCCCAAAGCTCACCTGCTGTCAACGTTAGCAAAGGATTTATATCACTGTTTAAACATTTAGAGTCTCCTTTCCTGCCATTATATTATCAGGAATCAGTCAGTTGAGCTTAAAGAAATGGTACTGGGGGAAAAAAACCCTTATTTTTCATTCTTGCTTTTGTTCTGTGACCGTTGAAGGTGTGGAGGTGGGGTCGGGTTTTTAATGTTTAAATGGCATCAGGAGATCATCATAAATCAGTATCTGTTACTAAACAAGTCACTGACTGACGTCTATTGTAAAGTAAATTGTGAAATTGTTTTTTCGCTATAGGAAGACAGTTAAAGTGGCGAAAACGCCGTTGCTAAGCAACGGGAAAACATGGACGTTGAGTATATGCTAGCTATCGAAGTTAACGGCTTAGCTAGCTAGGACGTAATCGATAAGGGCGGTGTAAAGACACGGCGACAGCAAGAAAGACTATCGGTACAATTACGCTGTACTTACGCGTCAGCCACAAAACCCAAACGTCCGTGGAGAAACCTCCACCTCGACGTTCTGGGATACTTTTGACTTTGTAACGAATTCTTTGGAAAGCTGCTAAACTATACGGAACACGCGACGCATTAAAATGAGACATAGCTATTGTGGCTTTTCAGAAGTCATCTACGTTTGAAAGAGTCGCTGAGATGACATGGCCGTGAATTGTTATATGGAGGCCATGAGATAATGTGTTATAGGCTTAGGTTAAGTTTTCTGAGATCTATTTCATGGCTACATAGCAGCTATTATATGAGTGAGACCGAGAAATCAATTCAATTAGGCCACTGTGGTGCAATGTACATGTAGATGATTGATAACATTACACCTCAACCTTGGAATGATGCACGAGCACATCCTGGAGTGTCCGGTGGTGTCAAATTCACTAAAGATTTTTCGCCCATTCCTGACAAATAACTACAGGCTATGTGAGCTCCACAAAATATTAAGTCTTGGGCTCAAGTTGTACAATTCCTGACCATGATTTGACCTCAGTAATAATCTGTGGTCTCAAAATATTAGCTTTAGTACAAATTAACCACCATGTCATCTCAGCATCTCCATAAAATTCCTATAAACGCAAAGAATCTGCTAAACCAGCCTCTCGGCTGTTTTATGAAGCCCCTCCCACCACACCTTTGACGATGTAGTACTATAAATACGATTTCTTCCAAACTTCCCTGTACAACAGTTTAAATATTACATCATTGAGTTACATTGTTAGATTCTTAATCAAACTCACTCACGTGAGATCTTGGCATGTGCATAGAGAAAGCTGCCTTTTTTTAAAAAATTTTTTTTTTACCATTTTGAGTGTGTGAAGGTGCACGGAAACAGATTCTGATTGGTGCCTTACTGAGCGGAGGGCCGGCCTCGGTTAAGTGTGCGCTGCTCTCTTCCCTGTTTAGCTTTGTGCTGGTCGTAATCGTTCCTCGTTTCCAGAACAGGAGACCCTGGGTAATCTTTTTAAACAACTTCTTTTTTCTAGATAATATTTTTACGCATGTTTTACAAAGAGATCATTTTCACATTGCTATTTGTGTCTCTGTCTTACACTGTTACAATGCAGTATTTAAAAAGAGAGAGAGAGAGAGAATTCTTCTATCAGCAACTTTAACTCTATAAAATGGACTTCAACACACACGAACAACTGGCTTCAGCTCTCTGATGTAAATTCTCTGTCTCAGAGTAATTAGGATTATTTAGTATTTATGACGGGGCCAAGTCATTAAAGGCGATGGTGAAACAATGGTGTATTTTAACTGTTTCTGTAGCATAATCTTATCAAACTGTGTTTTCATGAGACATGTTTGCAACGGACACCGAGTCTATTCGCAATTACATGCTGTATAGATGTCTCTGCTTATCACCACTGTGTACTGTAAAGCTTATTTTATGTGTCAGAAATTCACATCATTATCCCAGTAACTTTCCTTAATAAACAAGACAGCAACCAAGCTTGTGTATCACTCACCTGCTTTGTTAATCAACAATACAAACAACAGCGTTTCTCAATCTGACATGATGTTACTCAGAGATTCTGCAGCATCAGTATCGAGGAAAACACCTTGTGGACCACTGCTGTAGAAAAACAATCAACGTCAATGTTAACACCCCAAAGATGACCATTTTCCGATAAAAGCATATCCCAAAGTGCTTTATTCTTCTTATGCCAGAGCAGTTTTAATTTATTAACGAACATGTCATACTTTTTATCCATTTATGGTAAAGTTAGTTTGTGTTATCACTTGCGTTACATCAGGTATAAACAGTAATTCCCATTTCCTGATGAAATTAATAAATGACAAAAAAATACAGCTGCTATATAATGTAAGTCATAACAGGAACTAACTTTCCACAACATTAAATAACTATAAATGGATGGATGTTGTGACATCACATCACCCTGTCATTAATTATTTTCCTGTAACAGGACTCATTGTTTTTTCCCCCTTATGTACCATAAGGTGGCAGGGTGTACTTAAAGCTAGGGTGGGTAGTTTTGGGGAAATCAGCAGGGGTAAGCTAGATTTTGAAAGTTTCAAAAAAAAAAAAAAAAAATCCCACACCATCGATGCAGCTCTAATTCCAAAGCCACTGCTCCAAAACACACGAACACAGACTCCTTGGTTACGGCTGGAGGAGGAGTCGACGAGAGAGCGCATTGGGCAGAGGAGTGTAGCACATCGTTGTCGTATCCAACTACCTCACGTCTCATTCACATGTAAGAAAACACCTAACATTATCATAATGAATGTAAACAATGAGCGTGGCTATTGTTAGTATTCACAACTGTCGACTAGCATGCTAGCGTAAGCAATATGTCTGCCTAACAATGTGCAAATCTCTGGTCATGCCCAATAGGAGCATGGGCAGGGTGCGCAGGTAGGCCATCCAATCAATTCATTCCGACTGAATGACATGGTTGAACTGGCTTTTTACAGCCCTGTGACTTCTAGAAATGTCAGAGCATTTGATTTTATTGTCAGAGCATTTGATTCACTCAGAATGTAATGAGAATTTCAAGAAATATAACAAAAAAATGCTTCTGAAAAAAATTCCCAACCCTACCTTTAAGTAGTTTTTACACCACCATCCGTGTGCTACCGATCACGGTCAGTAGATGGCAGTAATGTACTACACTGTTATTACTCACACTGGTCTGTCACTCATCTCAGCTATTTTTCAACTTCACAGTTCAATTATAATGTGTTAATAAGTACTAACAACAGCGACTTATGATAACAGATTATGCACTGTATCATTCCCTAATTTGTGACATTTTTGTATAACACGATATATTTTTTTGGTTAAGTTTAAAAATACACTTCCCATAAGCACCCACTTTCCAACCTTAGCTTGGCGCTAATCTTCACTTAATTTCCAGCAAACTCGTCTTGCTGTACTTTAGGGATGGCTAATTTGAATCTCCATAAATGTCTTCTTTTAGCAATATATAAAAATATAAGGTTATAAATATGAACTAAATTCTGAACCGGTGGAAAGCCAACCAGGATACCCGGATGTAAAACCAGCCTCTGATTGGTCCTAACCATCCTGTTGGTGTACTGTGGGATATGTCGTACGTAAAAAAGGACTACAAAACAATTGCAAATCTTTTCAAACATTTTCAGAGAATAGTGGTATGTTTCAGAATTCCAAACTTTTCCTTGCAGCACACTGAGGTCAATTAGAAACGTTCCAGCTTGACTAGAAATAAAGTAAAGGCGAATTTGATGCGGATTCATTAGGAAGAATTTACTTCCGCCTCCAGCGATGACGCGAGACTGACGAAGAAGAGGAATGGGCTGATTCTGGAGCAGCTCGCGAGCCGCGCTAAGTTGCAGCAGGGCTAAAGCAAAGCGAGCGGAGGCAGGAAGTAGAAGGTTCTCGGTGAAGGGATTTTGATTTTAGAGGGTTTTTTAACCCTCGAAATGAAGAGAAAAACTCACACTTGTTGCCAAGGAGATCCGTAATTTCACCGTGAACTTATTCCGGGTCGAGCGCGCGAGTTGTGAGCAGTTGAACATGAGGGAGATGACGGTGTTTTCTTCTCCCTCATCGTCCAACAGCAGCAGCAGGAGGACAAGATGGCAGCTTATAGCGAGTGTTTAGAGGCTGCTGAGGGTGAACATTACAGCCCGAACATGTCTCTGCGGTCCCACAACAGTCGCTGGATGTGAAGGTACGTCGACAAACAAGCAGCTGGTGGCATATTTGCCTGGTTAAGCTGGCTAGTTTAGTAGTTTAGTAGTAGTTTGGGCTAGTCAACAGTTGGTGGCGCGTGCTCGGAAAAAAGTTGCCTCGCCATGGTAACAAACAAAAAAACCAACTTTCGCTCACTTTAAGTTCATTTTCTTTCTTTCTTTTTTTCTTTTTTTTCTTTTAAAAGATTGTATTAGACAACTTGAATAGAATAGGTTTGTGCAAAAAAAAAATTAAAAAAAAAAAAAAATTAGACTGCTTATTCAAGATAACATTTTAGTCAAGTCCCTAGATTCAAGAATCAGTCTAGGTTGTTTACTAGTATCCTGGTTACCTAGTAACCAGTAACATAGGCGTCAAATGTTTAGTTTTTTCCTCTAGTTTTCCTGCCTGGATTATAGCTTCTGCTTTATTCTCGCAACTTCTCCTCCCCTGGCATGTGGTTAGAAAATAACATGCAGTGAGTCTGTAATTTCTTTTCTGTAAATTTTTTTTATTTATCATCTTAGAAGAAAATCTCATTTGTATTTGCTGTATAAACACCTCAGTGTCTTAAATACACACTGTTCTGAGGAGTCATTTTGCTGAACATAAGCTCCTGTTCCCTTTATTTTCCTTCCTCCTAGCTTTCTTTCAGCCACTGAACCTGTATTTTTTGTTAGGAAGGGTTTGAATCTTACCACATCTACGCGTTCCCTATTTTACAACACAGAAGTGTAACGGATGTGGTGTTATTTGTGTCGGACACTAACCTGTTGCAGGATGTGGTGATCTGTAAGTGCATTGGATTTTTTTTTTTAATGACAAAACAGGAGTGAAAACTGAGGTTTCTGATAAACATCTGGGGAACTCGAGCTATCCATGACCGATACTAAAGTGTTAATTACCCGGTTAATCAATTTCTCAAGTCCGAATCGGAGCAAAGTCGAATTACATCTGGATTCGATTCACGTTACGCTTTAAACGTTTACGCTTTTTAAGTCTCGTGAAACTTTCATTTGTTACACCGGGATCAGACTACAAGATATTTTTGTCGTTCACGGTGATCGTCATGTCGGATTAGGGAATCGCAGTGGCATCAGTTCTTGCTCAGGTTTGACCCCGACCAATCATCGTTCATGTCTTTGCGTGCTGTCGAGGAGGAGGGTCAAGACATTGTCAGTCATGGCTACAGAAGGAACGTCAAGGAACACGTCGTAGGAATCATCAGATTAAGCGAGAAAACGCGTAAAATTCTGACATGCTAGACTCGTGTTGTGGGCGAGTCTTTGGTTATGTCACGTTTCAATCGTTCCTGACGTTCATATTTGGGCCTGACGCTGGAAATGTCTCGGCCGTGACAAAAGCTTGTCAAAATTGTGTAGTCTGATCCTGGCTTTAGCCAAAAATACCATTTGATGTTGACAGACTTTCTCAAAAAACAGACATTTAAAAACCATATCACTCAAGCCTTGTAAGCACAGAGGCCTCCCTCTCTCTCTCCCTCTCTCTCTCTCCCTCTCTCTCTCCATCTCTCTCTCCATCTCTCTCTCTCTGTCTGTCTCTCTCTCTCTCCATCCCTCCCTCTCTGTCTCTCCATCTCTCTCTCCGTCTCTCTCTCTCTCTCTTGCTCGCTCTCTCTCGCTCTCTCTCTCCGCCTGTGTGTAATGAGATGAGGAACAGGACTCGGTGTGGGCAGTAACTGGAGTAGGTCACTGTACACCACGATAAAATTCCCGACCAGCTTCGCCAAGTTTCCCTCCCAGCCCACACTCCTTCTCCTCTCTCTCTTCTCTCACTCTTTCTGTCACTCTTTCTCACTTTCTTTCTACATATCTATCTGTAGCTGTATGTATTTACTTCGACACTTTCTACTCAACAACTTTTCCCTCCACACTCATTTTTTTTCTGTGAGAACGCTTTGTAAAAGAAATGGAAATTTTTAGGAAATTTTTATAGCAAGTTTTCCATCTATCTATCTATCTATCTCTCTCTCTCTCTCTCTATCTATCTCTCTCTCTATCTATCTATCCTTTCATTGTTCCTCTCTGTCTCTCTCCACCCTTCTCTCCTTTCAAATCTTGACTTCATCTCTCCATCTCTCGTCTCTTCCTTAAACTTTTAAGCTGTACATTTTATTCCTCCACCATTCTTCCTCTCTCTGTCTTTCCTCCTCTATTTCTTTCTCTCTCTCTCTCTGTCTATCTCACACATTCTTGACATCCCTCGTTCTCTCTGCTTTTTCTTTAGCTCTCTCATGACTCTTTCTCTTCTCCTCTTCCTACATCCCTGTCTCTTTCCATCCTTCCTTCTTGCCTCTCTTCATCTATCCCTCACTCTTTTCCCTCCTCATCCCTGTAACATTCTCTCTTCCTTTTTATATCCCTCTCTCTTTCTCTACGTCTCTATCGCTTTCTCCCGATCTTTCTATCCTCTCCCTCTCTTCCCTTTTCTTTCTGTCCTCCTCTCTTTCTCCCTCTGCTCTCTCTTCACTTTTTATATCTCTTTTTCTCCATCTTTCATGTTGTGTCACTCCTTCTCTCTCTCGCGCTGCTTTTATTTCCCCACTCGTCTCTCTTGATATCTGATCCCTCTTGGTGTCTCAGGTTTCAGTTTTTACAGCTTAGGCTGTCTATTGCTGTATACATTCCTTTCTCCCTCTCTCCTTCTCTCCTCCCTCTCATCCCCCTCTCCGTCAGCTTATTTTACAAAAACACATGAAAGCAGACGGAGATGAAGGCAGCACTGTCTCTCTCACTCCTGTTCTTCGTCTCTCTGCGAGAAAACTAGTAAAAGTTGCCGCCTCCATATATGTGTGTCTTGGTGTTTGTGTGTGTGCGCGTGCGCGTGTGTGTGTAGAAATCGGATACATGAAAAGGAGAAAGTCATAACGCTCGGCTCTCAGGTTCACGCCGAGGCTAAGGAAGGGAACAGAGAAAAGCACAGCACTGATTGCCAAAGCACGCATTCGCACTCTGCTCTCGTTAAACACTCACACACACACACACACAAGCGACGAAGAAACGCAACACCACATGGCCGGAGTGTGAGCACAGGGTCAAAGGTTAAACTGCGTGACACATGAAGCAACAACACACCATCTGACCAACTTCTCTCACAGTCCTTTTACACATACGTACAAGGCGCTGGTTTTCGGTCAGCTAAACAGCCGCCATCTTGCTAATCTTAATGCTAACACAACCTGCCTTTTGTCATGCTGTCACAGGAAACTAATCAATGATGAATTGGAGTTACTGTTACCACCCTAAAGCTGATTAATTTCCTATAACAGCACATCCCCAAGTATTTTATTCCTCTTACACTACAGCAACCTGCACACAGTTACAATGTTTTAGTTGTTACAGAATGACACATTATATATTTTTTTTTATCCATTTATAGTTACACATATTATGTCCTAGAGAAACGATAAAGCATAAAAAGTCACAGCTTTACCTCTGACAGTAACCGAGCGCTGACACTGGAGACTCCTTCCATAAATGTTACCCATGTTTCTAATCTGTTTATGTGGAGCGTCGCTGTACGTGTCCTTGTGAATGAACTGTTACCATAGAAACAACAACGTATTACAAGGAGTCAATTAATATAAACCCCTGATTGTCTGAGGTGCTGTTATGGAAACTAAATCAGCACCTTCAGACCAATCAGAATCCAGAATTGATCTCACATAGCTTTGCTATAAATGGAAACCTTTGAAGAAAAGCCCTGAGGTGTAAAACAAAAATATGGATGTGAGGATGACCTTGAGGACATAAACCAGGGGAACTTAGGACCCTGAGAACAGCAGCGCAGATTATTTTAGTTGCATGTGTTCATTTTGTAAATCATTTTACTGTTAATGTGTTAAGCTGATTAAAGCTCTTTTCACTCGCAATGTGTTAATCAGTAAATCAAGGCCGGGCACGTTTTCCTCTGTGTCGTGTCAAAGCTTTTTATTTTAACGTGTTTTGTTTCGGAAGTGATTTCTCCACGCTCCGCTTTACCTCAGTGTCGCTTTACACACTCCGGTGTTCACTCATCCGTACTGGCGAGCTTAAACTAAACCAACTGTGAAGGAAAGCGTTAACGTTACCTAAAATGCCTCTAATGTGGCCGATATCCATCACTGTGCCATTTAAGTGAAGAGAAAAAAACACCACTCGAGTCTCAGATAAGCGCCACTGACAGTCAGAAACTGTATAGAGGCGTAATAACATGCTTATAACATATGAATAATCTCCTAAATCATACATAGCCATGCAGCGTGGCATGTGGGGTGTCTGTCTCAGTGAAGGAGGTGTGGCCTACTGTCAGTCTGAGAAAGGAGGCGTGGCTTCTGTACTTGTCAGTCATGATGGAGGTGTGGGTTCTTTGTGTCAGTCTAGTGAAGTGGGTGTGGCTTCTGTACCTGTATGTCCTAGTGAAGTGGGTGTGGCTTCTGTACCTGTATGTCCTAGT
>JAQQZX010000002.1:21992826-22003252 GCA_030068355.1 Notoglanidium maculatum
TCTCTCTCTCTCTCTCTCTCTCTCTCTCTCTCTCTCTCTCTCTCTCTCTCTCTCTCTCTCTCTCTCGCGCTCTCTCTTCACTTCTTCATAGTGCTGTTTGTTCAGTTGATCAGTTCGCAGCTGAACTGAAGTGAAAAAAAAAAGTAATAAATGCAGTGATGTAAAACACGTCATTTTTGATTCACTTCCTGCTGATTCAGAGTCAAATCGCTTTCACACTGCGCTCTTCAAAAGCACTTTGCTCACGTGCTCTGGCTTGTTTTGGTCCGCGCCCGTGTGTGAACGCTCGATACAGAATAACCGCCGCATATGAGAAAGCCCTCTAAATATCTTCTCCTCTGCATGCATGATGTTTCCAGCAGATGTACAATGTGTCCAGTCTGGTGTCATTCAGGATTCAGATCACTACGAAAGAAAGGAAAAAAGTATCGCAGTTATATTTTTTTTGTGCATTGTGATTCAAACTGCTAAAGCTCGTATTGTAATAGTGATTTGCAATGACTTGTTTGTGCTTTTTCTTTTTAATAAAAAGTGTTTTTCAAGCCTCTGAGAGACCGGAGTGCTGAAATAACACGACTCGGGATTTACTGGCACGCTGTAAACGCCCGTGTTGGCATTAACACTCCATTAACAGTGCACTGTTTGCCTAATGTGGAAACATCACCCAAGTTGTCGTGCTTACAGAAGGCAGGAGCGAGTAACAAAGGGCGGAAGCAAACCGTTGTGTTTACTAACACTTTCTGACCCCGAGGGCGAACTTCTCTCCCATTAAGCTTTGCTTTTGTTTGACGGTCAAACGCAGCTCCTGGTAATTTCCCCTTGTTTACGTGAAACAGCTGCGGTATCAACAGGTGTCTTTCTCGACTCGGCTCTCCTCCTCCGCCGCCTCCGCTTAAGCCCTGGTGGTTGTGAACCCTGCGATCGGTGAGAGGCCACCTGTCTCTGGCAGCAGTTGAACAGAGCTACGTGTAACCCGACACGTTTAGCTGGAGGCTCTTCAGCACAGTCAAGCTGTCGTGGGTTCAGAAACGGCCTGCTAACATATGCGCCGCTTTTCTGTTCACACATTTCGACCAAACTGGCTCTGTCGTACAAGTATTCAAAGACCATTCAGGTGCAAGCAAAATGAAGTTATTACGAGTCCACTCATGCCTGCCTAGTCCCTTTAAAAAAAAAAAAAAAAAAAAAACACTCCTCATGCTTTAGAATTTCATAATCGTCCTCTTAGTTTGCATATCCGCTCCAGGCTCAGTAGATTCACGTTGCTGAGACACGGGAGTGTGTGTGTGTGTGTGTGCGCGCGCTCCTGTCCAGACTTGTGCCATATGTTGTGCTAGCATAAGAAGCTCTTGTGTGTAACTTGGCGTGCCTAATCCCTAACAGCTAACTGCAAGGCTGTCTGCTAATAACTCCAGACGCAAATGTTTTTCCTGCATATTAGTCCTGTTCCTTTATTGTAGACCGCTCAGGTATAATTAGCAGATTATTTTTCGATATCGCTTTAGGTATTAAGTGGGACCGTGTAACTATTGCTCATCCTGATTCTCTCCACTGTCTTTTTTTTTCTTTTCTGCAGGTATGGCCTCACAGGTTTTGGTTTGCCCACCACATGTGCATCAGCCCCAGACAAGTGCCTTTAGCAGCGTGAGGAACGTGGAGGCCAGCAGCTGTGTGTACCATGAGAAGCCTCCTCGCACCTACGTGGTCGGCGTGAACTTAGGCATCGCGCATCCGACCAATATCACCACCCACCCAGCTTTAAAGCCACGAGCGCAGGAGGCCGCGGGATTTTCATTACAGACTGTGGCTCCCGGAGAGCCGCGCACAGGGATTCGTTCCTCCTACAGGTGTGTAGGAGACGGAGGACAGGGAAGTGAGGACCAGGAGGAGGAAGAGGAGAGCAGAGGAACGTTTGACGGATGTGGGTCTGAACGCAAAAAAGGCGAGGAGCAGGGCAGCGGCGCGAAGACCATGCAGATCGTAGAGGAGCGTCCGGCGCTCCCGGCCATGCTGCAAAGCAATGTGGGCAGCACGGTGCCCTCCAATCAGAACGTGGCCGGCTCAGAGGGCGGGGCCAACGACGGGGACTACCAGCTGGTGCATCACGAGGTCCTGTGCTCTCTGAAGCACACGTACGAGGTGCTGGAGTTCCTGGGCCGCGGAACGTTCGGCCAGGTCGTGAAGTGCTGGAAGCGCGCCACCGGCGAGATCGTGGCCGTGAAGATCCTGAAGAAGCATCCGTCGTACGCGCGCCAGGGTCAGATCGAGGTGGGCATCCTGGCGCGTCTGAGCGGCGAGAACGCCGACGAGCACAACCTGGTGCGCGCCTTCGAGTGCTTCCAGCACCGCAACCACACGTGCCTGGTGTTCGAGATGCTCGAGCAGAACCTGTACGACTTCCTGAAGCAGAACAAGTTCAGCCCGCTGCCGCTGAAGGTGATCCGGGCCGTGCTGCAGCAGGTGGCCACGGCGCTCCGCAAGCTCAAGAGCCTCGGCCTGATTCACGCCGACCTCAAACCCGAGAACATCATGCTGGTGGACCCGCGCAGGCAGCCGTACCGCGTCAAGGTCATCGACTTTGGCTCGGCCAGCCACGTCTCCAAGGCTGTGTGCTCCACCTACCTGCAGTCGCGCTACTACAGGTCAGACAAGTGTCCTTGTGTTACGCCTGGTGTGTGTGTGTGAGAGTGAGTGTGAGTGAGAGAGAGGTGTTAATTATTCTCTTCTTACCTCGGGGCTGTTCGATTGGTCATGATAGGTTTCCTGTGTGAGCTTTTTGCTGTTTTGAGTTTGGCACTGAAGCGACCAGGCTAAAGTTTGGTGTCGCTCCACGCAGACGCTGCGCTCTGGGAGGAGATTTAGGCTGAATTGTTTTTCAGTACAATATAGTTGCAGTTAAAGAAGTAAACGTTATCCATCAATCGCCAGCTGGATTTATTACATTTTGGGAGAATTTTCCGAAGTATTACCCTTGTGTGCTTCACGTCAGTTCATTTGATTCCTGAGCCGAGCTGTTGCTTTTGCGGTTCCTCAGTTTGAGGAAGTTCTGCACAAGGAGTTTTACTTTTGTAGTTTGCCAAGACGGTTATGTAAGACGCATCTATTCTGCAATTCTGCTTTCTGCAGTGTTACCTACCTCACTCGACTGTTATGCAGTCACACCCAAACTCTTATGTAACAACCTGGGCTGAAATATTTGCAGAGGAATTAACCTCGGCTAAGAAAATGGAGAGGAAGCACAAGGCGATCACCAGCGTTAACAATCCAACACGTGACACTTGCGCCCAGATCCGTGATGTTTACGTGCACGCCGAGCTGTGTTTGCTCGCCGCGCAGCCGTGATCTGTATGTTTTGGCACATTCCTTTCGTTCGTCTCACCCGTGAGGTATTTGAGGAGGCTCAAGGGCACGGGGCTGCAGCAACCTCTCATTGCATTGTGTGCAAATCTGATTATGGCCTTTAAGCAAACAGTCCAACGCAGGTCATTATTCGCCAGAGTGGTTTAGATCGGATTGCCCCGGGTTCCTCGTTCGGAAGTCAGGAGTGTGTTCTGAAAACGAAATCGTGATCAAGTAAATCAGTGTGAGGAGCAAACTTTTGCCGACTTGTTGGCTTTTTTGACGATGCGCTCAGTGAAAAAGCGAAGCCGTACGCTGAAAAATACGCTGGTTTTTTATTTATTTATTTATTTTTTAACTCTTGTTTCACTCGTCAGGACCGTCGGCTAACAAATTTATGATTTGACCATCCCTGATTATGTCATTGGAATATTGTGATGCGGAATACTGCCATGTTGGATTTTGCTTCTGCGAGGTGTATGACGATATTTCCATTTGATATCCATTATGAGCTTCTGTTCTTCTTAGAAAATTCTAAGATCGATGCACCTTTCGCGGTGTTATGTTTCGTGATACCGTATGGATTCCCAAAAACGCTCAGTTTTTAATTCGTCATTAACATGCAAAGGTTCGTGCTTTACACTGGTTTGTTGTGGTGTTTAAACCCCTGACCGCTAGATGGCAGTGTTATAATCTACAGACTCCATCGTAAACCGAGACAGGAAGTGGAGTAAAGGCACACCACTAACATTAGCACTAGCAAGCCTGTTCTTTCTATGGCATTATTCATGAAATAAGATTTAGAAATGGCGGTATATCGCCTCGCTTACAGTGTCGCAGTATATTGGGATATGTTGTACCGGAACCCGTGTATCATGATGCGTATCGTATCGCCGGGTTCTTGCCAATACGCAGCTACGCTTCTTACACACAGCTTTCACAGAAAATGACTTGCATAGTACCGCTCAATGCTTTCACACTGTCCAGAATTCACAGTAAATCTGTAACGTGGCCATCAGATGGTAGCTAACGTGAAGCACGGTTTGTAAGTCACGGTCACGTCTTAATCGATCCAGAGGCACGTCATGCGTCGTGCTGGCAGTGTCGACATCAGAAATCTGTTTTAGAAGGATGAGATAATGTTTGTTTTTTTTTAAATTCAGCTCAGTCAATCAAGGAACAAATCCATGAAGCAATCTTTCCGTATGAATCCTTGAAGTACATTTAACATGTTAAGGTAAAACGTTGACAGTAGGGAAAAATGACACCCTTTAATATAATATAAATCCTGATCTGTTTTTCTTACTAAACAGTGTATCTGATTTTGTACAGAATAAACATGTTAAAAATTGATTGGCGTCTGGTGAAGCCTGGATTCGTCTCGCGCCCGCTGACGACGCAGGAGAGTCGGTTAAACTTGTACGAAAGCACGGAGGAGCAGTTTAAAGAACGCACTTCAGTACTCTCAGAATTCCTGCAAGACCTCGTGAATCATGTCTTGTGCGCCGCAAGACTCTGTGTGGAAAGCGGAGACCGTTGGGAGCTTCGGGCCTCGCTTTGCATACACACCCTGGCAGCGCGGCGTTTCTCACCGCCGTGTGGGATCCCTCGGCTTGTTTGCCGAGACGGCGATCTGGATGACTTCAGCGTGATGTTTCGTTCCTCCTCTCCCGACGCCACGGCGGTGAAACCCGCACACACGCCGTGTAAAGTCCCGTTTCACTCACTCTGTAATTAGATCATCCGAGATTCATCTCTTCATGTCGGTTCTCTGTTACAAAGCAGGGAACGTTTTCCTGCGCTTGACCTGGAAGTTATATTACTTTTTTTTTTTTTTTTTTAATAAACGTAGTGTTTTGAATATTTGTAATACTTCATAACAATTTAAAGACAGGACAGTGTAATATAATATTGATATTGTGAGCAATTCCACTTCTGTCAGTAAACTTTGCTCCAATGGATGGATCTATTTCTAACATTTCTTTTAATAACAGTTCAACTTTAGATGTTACAATTTTGACTATATAACTCTCTCTTTTTTTTTTTTTTTTTCCAGTTCATTTTTTCCCATATGTTAAGTGAAAGCAATAATTACATTTTTTTTGTTTTTTTTTTTGTTTAAATGTTTGGTTTTTTTTTTTTTAAACATAAAATGTGACTCAACTGTTGGCACGTTGTTAGCAAAACGTTTTTTTTTCCTCCTATCATCCAGTCCTAGGAACATTTGTAGTAAAAAAAAAGCGATTAGAGAGATTTTAAAGGAAGGAAACGGCAGCATGTTATTTAACTTGACAGAACAAGAATTCGGTAAGTATCGCGGCTTAAATCTATAAGCTATCTGTACTACTCCCTCATCACAGTCACATGAGCATGGAGGCTTCTCTCCTTCTCTGGCAGAGAGATGGTGGAGGTATCAGTAGATGCGAAAGCCAACGTTTTATGACAACAATGCAACTGGTCACTTTCACTCCGAAGCGGTTATTTTTCTCAGTTTGTGGTCGGGATACTTGCATGCAGTGTTGCCGTTTTCCTCCCCGGCGTGTTTCAATAGGCCAGAGAACATTTTACCGACGAGAACAGCTCATGTTTGTGAGCACACAGACAGACGAGACCTTTCTGCGGTTCGGTCATCAGCTGTAATGTATAAAGAGGAACTGCACGCGTCTCTCGGCGGTTTAAATGGCCCAGGTTTTGTACTTGGGCACCTGTGTGTGTGTGTGTGTGTGTGTGTGTGTGTGTGTGTGTGTGCGTGTGCACACTGCTCTCCAGAGCGCGCGTGTGTTCGCGCGCTGATTGCCCCCTTGACATGGGACTGAGTCACAGTGACACACTTTGAAAGATTTGTAGCTCTACATTAATTAGCCACATGGAGAAGCTTGTGAGATTATACTCGGAGATCGTTATCTGTGATTAAATGTCAGGCCTTGTTTCTTTTAAAGCACTGATTTCATCATGTTTTTTTTTTTTTTGTTTTGGCCCTGAACCGCCAGTAATCTTGGCTATTTGTGCTTTTTATGGGCTGAAGTAAACATGGGGTTTTTTTTTTTTGCTTGTGGGGGAACAAAGCGAGGGACTTTTTCCATCAGTTATTTTTTTACTAATCTTTCCCTCGATCAGAAACATTCAGTTTGTTCCATAGTTTCCTTTCTGCTTGTGCACTGATGACAGGTTGCGGTCACTTTTACAACGATCCACGGTTACTAAAATAGCAATACAATTGCCAATTGTACAGTTACTCACAAGAACAAAACATTCTGGTCCATGCTTCTTCTTCTTCTTCTTCTTCTTTTTTTTTCCCTTTCCGGTTTAGAGTGAAGCAGGGTTTTGATATCGATCTAGTGAAAACGAAAGACATGCGATGCCACGCAGGCATGCGAGTAATATGCAGTGTACACAAAAACCAAAGTGTTCGGAACACAGAACGGTAAAATGTAGACGATGTTTAAGTGCCGGATTACGCGAGACGGCTGCCACGTGTATCCTGCGGTCGTTCAGCGTGGCGTTTGTGCACATCCTTTGAAATTATTCCTTAGAATTGGTGACAGTTTGCAGGTTGTAATATTGTACGTTTCTACCTCTCCACTCTAAACATGCGAAGCGAAAAAGACGTATTAACGCTTCCACGAAAGCAGCCCGTTTGTTTGCTCACTCGGAGCACGTAAAGCTCATAAAAAGCTACTTTAAGCGCGTGTTTGCAGTTCAGAGAAAAAAAAGTTCTCTTTTTTTGCTGTTCAGCTCAGAAACCTGACGGAGAGGAATGTTTCGGCACCGACATGTCGCCTAGTGGACCAGCAAGACCACGCCCCCTACAGCTAGCACTTGTAATATAAAGTCGAAATAATTATTTTATTGAAACGATGTGTGGCGTCCACGAGTACATCATCAACACACTCTGATTTATCCCGAGATCGCTCGTCCCCATTCACAGCATCACTTAGCATACTCCTGTCAGGCAATCTTATTCCATCCGAATTGTAATTACGAATATAATGGGCTGAATTAAACCTCCTGATTAAAAGCTTTACCCATGGCCAGCTGCATCACTTTCAATGTGTCAGTTGTACAAAAGGAACGCAGGTCAACGTGCGGACGACATCGGCACGTGCAGGTACGCGTCGAGTGCAGCGCCTCCATTAGCAGCAGCAGAGAAGCTGTTGGTAAAGTTGATGGTGGTGGAAGCGAGATAAGTTCTATCTATTTTCACATGGTTAAAGCCGCTCCCTTCTCAAGGCACTTCCTCATTACTCGAAAAGTCAGAATCAGAAAAATGCACATTCCTGGTCATAATATTGTAAAAGTATTATGTCGTTTGTGTCACAAAAGATAGTGCTCTGTGTAATGACTTTTAAACGGGACGATTTAAAACACAAGAAAACATGTCTGTAAGTTTAGACTAATACGTTTTAGTTTTAAAGCATCAGTTTTGCTACGTTTATGCCTGGCAGCAATACTGCCTTGGGGTTTTTCAAACGCCCCTGGCCCCATTTTAGTTTAAAAACATTTCAGTGAGGGCGGCCAGAAACGCACAGTTTTGGAAACGGTGACACAGACTTCCGCTTCGTGATTGGGTCTCATCAGTCACAGCATTTCCCTTCCCTGATTCGTCAGGCTCCTGTAACGTGACTTTTTTTCGGAAGAAAAGCAGCATCAGCCTCGACCACCAGCGGTTGAACGCAGCACTGTTACACAAGCTGATCTGCAACTCGCCAACCAACTACAGAGTAGACGATCTGCTTCCTGTTTATAGCGGCGTAGCAGTGTACGTGAATGGTCATGTGATGAGCGTTTTCATACGTTCTAGTTTGGAGGTAAAACGCTCGTCTGGACGGAGATCGCATTCGTTTTTAAAAGTTAAACATGTTGATGTGGACGCAGGCTTGGACACTGCAAGCTGCTGCAACACTAAAAATAGTGTTTTTAATGTGTCTGACGTACTGACCCCAGTAACAGCAACGCTGCACACGTCCAAGTATGGACGCGTTATTTTAATTGAATTTTATTTATAAAGTTTAGGATGGGTTTTCTGATCTTTTGTCATCCAGAAATGACCTTCAGTGTGTAAATGTTGTCATGCGGATAGTGGAAAGTGTTTTGCCAGTAGTGTTTTCCTTTCTGAAAGAATTTCCCCTTTTTGCCACGAGATGAATGTCACAGGTTGGGTCGGTCACTCGCTCTCTCTGTCTCTCTCTCGCTCTCTCACTCTCACGCATGTCTGGCTGGCATGAATGTAGGGCATGTGTGTCGCTGCCCTTCCCAGTCACCATGTCATGACAAGCAGAGCGTTCAGTTACAGCAAGCACGCAGCAACGCCTCCAGGAAATGAACCCGATTGTCGCCTCACATCGTCACTTCGTGTGTCACACAAAAGGGTTTTTCTTTTCTCACTGTTCTCAGTATTCTCACTGTCACAAACCTCTGGGTTTTTTTTTCCCCCCCAATGATGGCAAATTTTTTACATAGAAATTTGAATAAATCCATTGTGCAGGAGTTGCCCTTGAGTTCTGTGCGGTAAAGGTTGAGTTCAGATTTGAGGTCTCGTCGAGAGCCACTGCTCGACTCTTCAGCGAGACTCGGCCCCATGCTCGAGTTCTCCCTCAGCTGTAAGATAAGTGTCTGCCAAACGAATGCTTGATTTACAACCGTTGTTAAACCACTTGTACGGCTTTTAAACTTGCTCTTGACCATAAGGAAAAACGAGGTCACTTTAATCTTGCACAGTTATTTATTTATTGATGCCTGTAGCTCTGGTCCTGTAACGTTCTTCTACCAAAATAAGCAGCATGCATTATTCAGCGTGTTTCTCAGGTTAGCATGTGTAAGTTTCCACGTATGCTGAGGTGACCACTTCAGTGTCTCTGGTTTCAGATGTTTCTAAATCCCTTGCTAATAATAATAAACACCACTCGATACGTTTTCATTTTTAGCACCGTACTTCCGTGCATGCATGCATGCCTAGGTCTGCTTGATTTTATTTTATTTTTACGTAAGAACTGCAGATCAGATGTCCAACGTAAAGTTTGTACAGTCTCGGCTCATGGCTCTGACATAGCAAGAGTCGTCACACCAACGAGCGTCTTCAGACGAGGCTCTGAATGCCGATGAGCCTAATTATTAAGGCACCAGGCTGCTGCGAAATAATCAATGACTGGTGACGTGGTCTGAGGCATGGCAGTTACTGTTACCCCCTGTTATTCGACTCCTTCAGTAAACCCTGAGTAAGCGCCTGCCTGAAGTGTCCGCTATAAAAGTCCTTGCGTATCAGAGTGCAATAATATTAATATAAACCTGTGATTTACCTACATCCCCAAAGCTGCTGATATATAAGATGGAGCTTCAAAAAGGTTCACAAATTTGACACCCGGCACTGCTGTGTTTTATTGCTTAGCCTGCTTCTATAGCACATTTAAGTGTCTGTACAAATGTGATGTTAAACGAAAATCTCTAAAACGGATCGCGTAAACACATACACAGCCCATATGTACCTAAACGCTAACGAGGGCACGAAGCTGTGTTCGTGCGCAGTGTGGTTTGCATGCTCGCAGAGCCCGGGTGTGTTAAATGTGGCGAGTCGGCGCTGTCACGAGAGAGGAAACAGCTGAGAGGAGTACAGTACACTCTAGTTCTGCTTTGGTGCTTATGAAGAGAGCAGACAAAGCTTCAAATTCATGGGTTGAAGTTCACCAAAGTTCAACTCCCGGCTGCAACAATGGGCCGTGACGAGTGCTGTTAATGTATCTCGGTGCGCGCTTGCATGTGAGCTTGTATAATCAGGTGTAAACACAACAGAGGAAGAGGTTCTGGCAAGTCCGAATCATCGTGTATTGGCGAAGGGCACTTACACATACGAGGAACTTTACTCTGTCGTCAAGCTTTCAGTGCATCAGGATAACAAGGACGTTGAAACAAGTAGTGGATTGCTTTATGTATGACTGGATAGTGCAAATGATTATGCCATCAACACACAGTCCGCAAAATAAACACGGGTTTGAGATCATCATCAGCGTGCGTTTCAGGGGGGGGGGGGGGGGGGGGGGGGGGGGGGGGGGGGGGGGGGGGGGGGGGGGGGGGGGGGGGGGGGGGGGGGGGG
>JAQQZX010000002.1:22016357-22035382 GCA_030068355.1 Notoglanidium maculatum
TTTTTGTTTACCACATAATTCAGTATATGCCATACGTGTTGCTTCATAGTTTTGCTGTATTCAGTAATGTTTTACAACGTAGAAAGCAAAAAAAAATAAACAAAAACCTATGAAAAAGAGTAGGTGACCCCAAACTTTTGACCGGTAGTGTACGTTGTGTTTAAGACGATCCTATCTGGAATCAGCTTTATACTTTTACACGCCTCCACACTTATCCGATCTCTTCCTTAAAGTCTAAGCAAGTCGGCAGTCTGTCTGTCTAATCGCACAGATCTGAGCGCACGGACGTGGGAAGTAAAATTTCTTTACTGTTTGTCTGAATGTTCAGACAATGATGCAAGAGTTCAAACGAAACAAAGCTCTACCCAGTTTCACATTCAGCGTGAAATGAGACTTTGTCCACTGTTCCCTACAGCGTGCAGTCGTGTTTCCACATCATGGACGTGTGCCACTCGAGGACCAGCACATATGATGCGGTTAACCGCAACAAAGCCCCGCCCCCTCTCATGAAACCCGTCACACTACCCAGCGGTCCCAACATTGCAGTCTTCAACAAAATACCCTCCATGCACTCGCAGGTACGTCACACTCAGCAGTTTACCCGACCTCAGCCATAATGAAAGCGCGAAATGAATAAATACAATATGCAACTATATGACACGCAACCTAAAGTACAGCTGTTACACTCTTCCAAAGATATTAGGGTGAGAGAGAACGGAAATTTTGTCAAAGCAGATCCGTTCTTATGAACTTCCTCACAATATAATGAAAAGTCATTTTGATTACTTGCTCTTTCCTGAAGTATTTCCAAGATTGCATAACCTCCAATTTTCCCATTTGTAATGAATTATGTTTAAAAGGATCAGTTGTACCGATTTCAAGCTTTATTTCGAAACCGCTTTGCCTGAGAAATTCATGAATGTTTTACACAAAAAAATAAAAAAATTTTTTAATTCAGTCATAAGGTTTTTTTTTTTGTGGGTTTTTCCCCTTAGCATAGGGAAATGTTTCAAATCTTGTACACGGTAAACACGCACATGCTGAAAAAATGTGGTCGGTAACTTAAAAATTCTTGAAATTTCTTTTTATTCCTTCAAGTGTCCCATATTCAAAGCGTTTCCTTAAAGTGGTATACATCTGCCAATTTTGGAACTTTTATTTTGACTAAATTAGTTTTAGTAAAAAAGAAAAAGTGATGCACATCATCATACACACCTTTAACATTAATATCCATCAGAAAGAAAGTGAAAGGAACGTTAAGCTCCGAGGATGCAGATCTAAACCACAAGGCACATCCTTATTTTGACACGTACAAAGTCCATTGTGTCCATCTTACTACATATAAATCCTTTCTCAATCTTACCAGTTATGTTTTAATTAAGAGTTAAGCGTCAATCTTTCCATCCCATCAATCTCTTTCATAATTTCATGCCAGTTGTCCAAGGAAGGTGGGCCAGCCTGTAACCATTTACTTGTAATTAAGGTTTTTCCAGTAAAATTCACACCAGTAAGCAGAACAACTTGTAGAGGAAAAAAACTTTCGCACATGTTCTCTTACTGTTGGGAGGTTATATTTTTCTTGTAACGTGCTTTTTGTTTATCTTGTGGTGTTCCTGTTTCTTGTACCGATGTGTATAAATCTTTACAACGATGCCTCCTGAACTACTATTTTGCATTTTACGGTCACGGTTTGTGTTCCTGGGAAACACACTGTAGAATGACCTTTGTCTCTGTCTGTCTCTGGATCTAGGCTCTGGCTCCACCTGCGCCACCTGTGGTACATCCTGGTATTCCCCTGCAGACAGGAAGTGCACAGTTTGGCTGCACTGACTCCTTTCAACAAACACTCATCCTTTGCCCACCAGCCATTCAAGGTGTCCTTTTGAACTAAATCCACACGTCTAAATAAACAAACATATTCCCATAATGTTAAATATATAATGTGTCCGCATTACTGTTTCTAAAAAAAATTTGTCTTTTATGTAGCACTTGGTCCTGGAGAAACGCTGTCTCGTTTCATTGTGCATTGTATTACATGTATGTGGTTGAGATGACAATAAAAGCCACTTGACTTGACAAACCTGTCATTTTGCAGGAATCGGGTCCAACCCAAACCAGCCGTCAGGATATTCGGTGCGGATGGATAACACACTGCCACTGGTGACTCAAGCGCCGGCCATCCAGCCTTTACCTCTCAGACCGGGAGTCATAGCGCAGGTCAGAGCCTGTTTACCTAATCCACCTAAACTGAGAGTAAACCACAATCACACCTCCTCTGTTACTGTAGGATACTAACGGATACTAACGGGTTCTCACAGGTTCAGGACAAGAACGTGGACCTGTGGTGTTTGTTCTACATATTCAGAAACGTGGTATCGGTTGATTAGTGTCTTTCAGTGTTTCTGATTTCTTATTAAGGTGTGTTTTTCTTTGTTGGTTTTGCAGCAGCCATGGTCCAACAGGACTCCACAGATCCTGGTACCAGCATGGCAGCAGGTGCCTCCTCCACCCACCACACTGCCCTCAGACACGGTCTCCTGCCCTCAGAGGAGAGGCGACTGGGGGTAAGACACAACACAAGACAGAACCGTGTCTTCTCTTAAGTGTTCTTCGTCATGCCATGTTAAAATAAACTGTCTAATCATTCTGAATGTTTATGGTAAAATCATTGTGTGTTGTGTTCTTTCATGTACATGATTTAACTTTATCATCAGAGTTGTTGCACTCCTTTCTTTATCAAGTGCTTGGCTGTTATGGGTAATTTTACTCTCTCTTTCTTTACCTTTTTAGCATGATTTCTGATTTTGATTAAATTGGTGGTCATTTTTGCGCTGGTAACATACAATTTTTTTTATAGCAAAAGTATCAGTGAGCTTTCCGCCTTGAGCATAAAATCACAATCTCCCATTTCAGATGTTTTAATTATCTGTCTGGTTGCATACCAGAGTGACTTATTTAGTTCTTCTGAGTGTAAGAGTCATTATCATTAACATGCAGGCAGGCCACACATTTATTGTGAGTAATGTAGCAGATAATAACAGAAAATGCACTTTTAGGGTAGGGTGGTATGCAAGCGACAACTAATAAACCGTCTCTTAATGGGGCAGAACAGCACATGCACAGACATCCCAGACTCTTTCAGGAGTTAAGAGTGCGTTTTTTTTGTTTGTTTGTCTTTAAAAACCTCCCTTAGAAATTGTCTGTTTTGCTTGCACCAAGGGCTGCTACTAGCTGAGCACTTATTTATTTATTTATTTTTATAAATAATGTCCTTGATATTTTCTGTTTTCTGTAGGAAAGTGCGTTCACACACCAGCCATTATGGTTCCTTAATGCCACAACCACTCGTGCCCAATCAGATGGCTGTATCCGCGCACCAGCCCATTAACATAGGCATTGCTCACGTGGTGTGGCCTCAGACTACAAGCAACAAGAGCTGCAAGCCCAGTCAGAACAGGTACGCTGTTACGGCTAACGTGTTTAATTATGAAAATGTTGTAAGTTACAGTTTAGTCTGATGAGTCATGTTTTGCAGGAGTGTGAATATGTCACACTACAAAGAAACGCATAGTTCAGTGTGCCTCACACCAAAGACTCAAAGACAGGATGTCCTGCGAAACCCAGAGGCGGGGCTTAGCGTCAGGGAGGCGGAGTCACAGCCCAAGAAGGAGCTAAACCACATAGACGAGACGGAGGAAGAGAGCTGCTGTAAGACGAAAGAGCAGGGTCCTGATGAGCAGCTGTCAGCAGCCAATCAGCAACGAGAGAGTATCGTTATTGGCGAATCGCCAAGCCCGACGGTCAGCGTCATTAGCATTAGCAGCGATACAGATGAGGACGAGAGGGACACGGAGGAGCAGAGGTGTTCCTCGAACACGTGAGTTTAATAAACAACCAAGAATGGCGACAGAGGATTTTTATTCAGTGACATAAATGTTAAACGTTTATTGATACAAAACTGGAAATGTATCAGCTTCTGGTTGTTTTCATTGCAATTGCGATTAATGTCCCAGACATCAGAGGGCTCTAAAGATGACAAACTGCTCCTGCATTTTGTTCACTTTTGTTATTTAATGCAGGCAGAATGCATACATGATTTAATTTGAAACCTCTGGTGTTTTTTAGTTATAACCTTAGTTATCAGTGAGTTCTGTTGGCACGTCTCGTTGCTCTGTTTTACGTTTAATGCTTGATGCATGTGTGTGTTTCAGATGTAAGGGCAGTCCAAATTGTGAGGCGTGTAAAGGGTCTCTGAATATGGAGCGTGTGTGTTCACTCAGCAGCCCAGACAGCAGCCTGAGCACGAGCTCCTCAGCCTCGGCTCAGTCCAGTCCCTCACCCTGCAAGAGACCCAACAGGTAACACACGTGCACACACACACACACACACACACACACACACACACGGGTTCCTTAATTTTCTCTATAAGCTCCTTAGTGGACTGGAAGAATGGACTTTTTTGTCTTATTTAACTCGCTCTGTGTTTGAACTTGTGACTGTGGTACAATACCCCAAAGTTGCTTATTTCCCAGTTACACACATCCTATATTATATTTCTCTTACAGCATGTTCTTCATTCCTCCTATACAACAGCAATCTGCTGACAATTCAGTATTTATTACTTAACTAACGTAATTTTCCTTCATAGGTAGATTTAATGTCGTGGAATGTAAGAAGTTAGTTCCTGTTGTCACTTAAGTCAGCTGCTGTAAGCAGTTGTTTTCTCACCAGCCTCCTGTTTTGTCTCCTGTGAATAAGACCAAAAAAAAAATTTGTCATGTTGTCTGACTCACGAGTCCGAATCATCGAGCATTCAACAGCATGAAATTATAACTGCAAAAAGGTTTTTTTTTTTTGTTTTTTTTTTTAAATCTCTTACCCTTATAAACCTGTATTCTGAATGTTGGCTTCTTTTAATACCTACAAAAATAATCTAACAGAATCAGAGGATAAATCCAATCAGCTACTACAGATTGCAATCAAAAGTTTTAGAAACTAGTAATTAATTTAATGAGTTGTTTTATTCTTATAATTATTGAACAATACACACTTTAAAGCATAACCAACTGCACTCTTTATTTGTATCTGCTGCCATTTATTATTTATTATTGCCTTTTATTCCAAAAGCTTTTTGACCGATGCAGAGAATTGCCCACTAGAGGGTGCTGTTGATCCATTAAACTGAATTCATCCTCTTCTGTAACTGTCTCTGTGTTTGTGTCTCACCAGCATGTCTGAGGACGACGGTCATGAGAGCGGCTGTGACACAGTTGACGGCTCGCCAGAATCAGACACGCACAGTAGCCCGTTTCCCGAGAGACGTTTTCTGAACACCAATCAGAAGCAGGAAGCTGAAGTGCGACGGAGCAGCACACACACACAGACGCAAATAAAACCGGCTGTCAGGACGGTGGTCGTGCCACCGCTCAGAGTGATCAACAACAATAACAACCACCAGCAGCAGCACGGCAACACGGGTACCGCGGGCGCGCACACACACACACACACACACCGTCTAACCAACCTCCTCCTTTCTTTGGTGTATTTACAGTGTTTAAATATAATCATTAGGTATAAAGTCCTCACACTCGGGTTCAGCGTGAATGAGAGTATACGTGGTCACAGCACATATGTCTGCTTTGCAGGTCATAGGGGAGAGGCAGGAGGTTACCACAGAGGCTATTGCAGGTGATTATGGGTATTGAGTGCAGTGTGACCCGTGCGTTTCGTGCACTGCATCCCAGCGTTGAGTGAAAAGCCTTTCTGCTGTCCTCCCCTCATTTCTCCGTTCCTTTTCTTTCTACCCGTTTAGCTCTATTTGTGTGCTGATTGTGTGATTGCATGCAATTAGGACATAAGAAACTGAGCACCTTTGCCAAGGCTAAAGAGTGTAATTTTAGAGCTAGGCTATGATGGGTGACATGTTTTAGATGCTCTAGAGGCCGTAATATTGAAATAAACGTGCGTTCATTTTAGCGGCAGATGGATTTGTCAAGCCAGTGATTATTTCCTGCGTTTATTTTTCAGTACATGATTGATATTTAGCAGGGGTATACAAAGTTCATACCTTTTATGTTGCATTATATTTACCCAGGTTATCTGCTTTCCAGTTACTGTTACCAGGCAGACAAGTGGGTTCAGTTGACTGTTCGTACAGCATTTATTCCCTTGCTCAACAACCAGAGGCCGAAAACTCTACTTCCCGTTGATCTTTCCATCATTATTTAACACATTCAATTAAACGCACAATGCTCAGGGATTCATATTGGTTCCTGCTGCACTACACACAAAAACCGAGGATGTGGTTTGGTTGTTAACATATTCGAGTCAACAGATGCAAGAAATTGTTTCCATAATCAGGAACACAAAAGGACGTAGAATCTGTGACTGAACTGAGCAAATCTCAGCACAGTACAGCACAAAAACACAAACGTAACAAGACATCACTGCTCATAGCTGAAATGTTCGCCAAAGACTTCCTGCATCATTGTCGCGTTCAAAAGTTCATACTTTTGAGCACATTAAGGATTTCATTGCCCAGTGGGATAGTGCATGAATTTTTGTCCATCTCTGTTGGTGGTATTTTTTATTTATTTTTTTTCCCTGCAGTCATTTCTGGCAAAAGAATTATTTAGGCCAGGTTTATATTAGAAGATTAAAAATCACTCGGGTCTTTCCAAATGTAAATCATTTTAAAGCTTCACTCAGTACGTGAACTTGGTAATGTAATAAAAATGCTGAGAAGAGAATTCACTGCACATTCACCGGCTCCTCTCTCTCAGATTTTTCAGTACGGACGAGTGAATAACGGCTGCAGAAGCAATAGAAACTCTCCATCTGGCCTTTTCCAACTGATGGTCCAGAAAACAACATCTCTGCGATGAATACTTACCCTGCTTGTCTGCTACCGCAGTGATGCATTGTCTCCCAAACATGGGGTTTCTCGTTGTGCCCGTGTACCCTATGGATCATGCTCATGACATTTTGACAATGAATATTAATTTTCAATCAATTTTCTAATATCAGATAAGATATACTTGGATATACTTAAGATAAGATAAACTTGATCTTCACATGAATGTTAATAGCGATCAGGAAAGCAAAATATTAAGTGATATCTCTTGTAATGCAAACGTAATATTCTGATACGCTAATACTCTAACTGTGAGCCATCACAACATATATATATATTTCTTTACAACCATTAAGTTTCATTTATTGTGTTGAATTTCTGCATTGATGCCTTTTCCCTGTTATATTTTGCTTATTGTTTTCCCTTAGTCATTTTTATGTGCTTGTTCTCTCTCTCTCTCGCTCTCTCTCTCTCGCTCTCTCTCTCGCGCGCTCTCTCAGTGTTCGAGTCATCGTGCCAGTTTCGAGGACGATGCGCTCCTGGCCGGTTGAGTCTGCACTCCACTCCAAGTTTGCCCCGCCAGCACAAGATCACCCCCACATTCCAGCAGCAGCAGCCGCCTCTGGGCTTTGGCCAGGTCTCTCTCTCTGCCTTTTCTTGCACATTTTTTTCTCACGCTTTCTCTATATGTTTATATGTTTATATACGTGACCCATCACATCAAATCAGGTATTGAGTCACACTTTGGTGATTTAAGTTAAGCATACTTTCAGATTCCTGATTCAGTAATCTCCATTTTGATACCACGCTTATTTCTGAGCCATGTCCATATGTCACCATAGCAACAGTGAGCGTTTGTTTATGAGGAAGGCCTCAGAAAGGTCCGTTGGAATTTTTTTTTTTTTAGAATGTTTAAATGAGGATTCCATGACGTAGTAATAAAGAGGGAATCCTCAGCCTCAGGGTTTCCTTTAGATTTTCGTTTTCCAAACATTACTTTTCCAAAAAATTATTTTTATTTGGGAAATGTTCGTATGTCAGTAGAGACAGCTACATATTGCATAAGAGACCACTTTTCAGGCAACAAACATGTGAAGGCTGCTGGGATTTGCATGTAGGGTCGTCACACCAAATACTGGCTTTTTTTTCTTTATTACTGTTTACTTCACAATGTGGTATTTTTCTTTAAAGCAGAAAGATTTCATTTCATTATTTTTGTAGTCGTCTCTTCAGCATTTCTTTGCATGTGCCTAACACGTTAACCTTTACAGCAGAGACACTAATGCAGCGATGGCTGTATTTTATTCTTGTAGAACTTAAATGATTGAATGAATGGTTTATCACCGCACTTCCATGGCCCTGTTGGATTCTGGAGCCTGATTGGTCCGAAGGTGTTACTTTTCTCAACTACTTTAAGACTTTTACGAGAGAGGACGTTGTGTATGTTTCCCAGATGAAAGCTGCAAGTTTTTGTCTTATCAACTTCAAGAGAAAGTGAAGGCTGTTTATACCTTTTAACATTATTGATTGATAATTGTAGGAAAATGCTCTGTATGCATATAAAAATCGATATTTGTGCTTTGATTCAGTTCCAGTTTTAACCACTTTGTTTGTTTGTCCCTCTCAGGTCCAGCACTACAGCTCCTGCCACGAGTGGAACGGCAACTACACCCAGCCTCGCCGTCCGCAGGCCTTCATCCCTCCCACGGTGCACGGCCACACCTTCCCTCACGCCAGCCCCACCCACACGGCCCAGGCTCCTCCCCCAGGCCCTCCTGCCCTGCTCTCCTACCCTCCTTCCGCCCCCGTCGCCCACCTGCTGCCCTCCCCACGGCCCGTGCTGCAGCCTGCCTACAGTCTGGTGCCTCAGGGCATCAGCATGGGCATCAACCCGGGCATCGACCCACGCCTGCTACACTCGCCCACTCTGCACCCACCAGCCGCCTTCAAAGCCCTGTTCACGCCGCACTCGTATGTAACGTCACCCGCCTACACAGGCTTCCCACTCAGCCCCACCAAACTGCCCCAATATCCCTACATCTAACACACACACAAACCCACCCACATACACACCAACCCCAGGGGCCCGTACTGCTCTGACACTCTCGTCTCCAGAAATCATGGAGATTAATGCATTCAAAACAGATATCATGGAAGTAAAAAAATTTATGAATTGATCTCAAACTCATTTTTCATGCCTTTTGCACATTTGATATTGAAAAGAAGAATACCCCCCACCCCCACACCCCCACTTCGAGTCATCAGATCCTTTCCTGTATACACGGGCATGATGGGATATTCTCTCTCGCTATAGCTATTTTTCTATATTGCCTTCTAAATGTGACTTCGTGAAGCCATCCCTGTCTGGTGCCCACACGTGTGTGTGCGTGAGCGAGCATGGGTGTGTGCGTGCGTGGTGTGTTGATTCCCTCTTGTTGGTGTTACACGCCTGTATTTTTGTAACAGACCCCTGCCTCTTCGTTCCCAGTGTTAACTCCTGTACAACATCCCATATATTAAGGTTACTATGCTCTGCATGGAGGAAACACAAGAACTCACTTTGTGTGTTTTTTTTTAGGAGTGTAACCCGATCCCTCCAAAAAAAAAAAAAAAAAAGTGCCTTATAAAAATATATATATATATCATGTCTGTGCAGGGTGACGTGACACTCTTGCATTCACATGACTGCAACAGGACTGCAGCACTTGAAATTTCACCGTTCATTTTTGATTTACACATTAAGGCTGTCTTTTGTCAGGATTGATTTTCCGTGGTTTTGTTCTGTTAATGCGATCTATATATATATATATATATATATATATAGATGATCCCTTATGCAAAGTGGATTAGGAATAACATGAATACATTGTGAATGTTCTCACTTCTCCCTATTGTTTTCATGAATTTGCTGTCTGTGTTACGGAAGTGTTGAAGCTTACACATTTCTTCGTGCTCCTTCCACTCCTGCTGTATTAAATATTTTTACGCATTACGTACATTTTGACGAGACCTACCCAGCAAGAGGTAGAGTAAAAAAAAAAAAAATCATGCTTTCGTTCACTATAGAGAAGGCTTCTGGGTATTTTTCCATCATCCTTCAGCCTGCGAGGGAGGTTTTGACGTTGACCTGCTCGGTTTGAGTTTAAAGTATACGAGGGATCACTGGTGTGATGTTTTTGTCTCTTTTTTTTTTTTTTCTTTTTTTTGACGTGGATTTCCATTGCTCGCTGTAGCAAGCGTTCTCACTGAATTAACTATGTACAGTTTTGATTTCATTTCCTATTTGATAATCAGTTGCTCCTCTTTTACTTAATACTAACAGTATTTACACTGTTTAACACAACCGCAATACAATCCATCGTTTCTGGGTGTGTTTTTTCTTTTTTTTATTCATTATTCTAATTTTTTAGAATTAGATGTGTATTTTTTTTTGTGTTTGTTTGTTTGTTCTGGTATTGGCATTAACCTGCAGGTAGCTCTTTAAATCATTGACGTGGTTTCTGTTAGCTTGTGCAGAGATTTCAGTATTTAACTGTCGAGCTGTCATTGTTGGAGTATTTAGTGCTTTTCTGAGGTTTGGTCATGTGCAATTCCTTCCCCCTGCCTCATCTATAAGCACGTGACGGGATCGGTTTCCGCTCGCCCGCGCCATCCCGTCCAGCTTTTCAGTGCTGGCTGGTTTTAATTTGATACATTCCGTCAGGGAGAAATTATTTTATTATTTTTTTTCCTAACGTGCTTTGTGTTTTTATTCAGAATATTATTATTTTTTTTTTTTGCTATCATTATATTAAAAATGCTTTCGCTACACCAAAGACAGTAATTCATTTCTTTAAGCGACGTAGCTACTGTTCTAGCCTAGACCTCAGATATTACTCTAGATGGGGATGTATTAAACACACACAAAAAAAATAAAAATAGAAATGTACTCCGTGTTAAGGTTGAGGTTGATGTTCAGCTTTTTGTTTTTGGCAATGTTAATGATTTCATTTATCTTTGAATGTACCATAGATAAGCTGCTATTCACTGATCGCCACTTCGTCGTAGCTGTGAGGGTAAAGTGATTAACTTTGTTCTTAGCTTTCTTGTTCCTTTTTTTTTTATTAAACACGTGTGCGTGTCTCGACGACCTTAAGATAGACGTGAGGTTTTTCTTTCGGTTTTACTCTACTGAGCGGCATCGAACCCGTTTTAATGCCTATGTATATTTTGCTTTCCTGTTTGACGTGTCATTGTAACTACTGTACTGCGATTGATGGAAGTTTTAGTTTGGTGTGTTGTTGGGGTGAGTTTCTCTGTTTATGATTTCCTTAATCCTTTCGTTTGCATCCGTGTAATCTCCGTAGTGTTACCGGTAATCTTTGGGGCTCATCGTCGTGTATGAGATGCATATTGGTGTATATCAGAGTATGTTGAGATATATATTAGTATCTCGTTTATCTCGTTAAGGCATAGCTTGCAGGATAGATTTAACTTTTTATTAATTATTATTATTTTATTTCGTCGACGGAGAGAAATGAAATCGTACGTTATCCCGGTCTGTCGCTTGCGCAGAGTTGAGCAAGAAGTGTTGCTTGTTTATAATCGATTGCGGTGCTCATTGTTAATCAGCATGTATTTCAAAAGTCTCGAGCATTTACTACTTTTGATTTGATTTCCGCGAGCCCGTGTTTATAGATGACGCCTGATTCGGCTAATACGACGATCGCGTTATGAGTGTGAACGGATCCCCGGATGCATGGGCATTCCCGGCGGCCGTTTTTTTCTCGTGGTGTCGGTGTGGAAATCCCGTATTCTGCTCTGTCGGAGGAGCAGCACTAAACTAGTGCCTTTCAGATGAGCTTCAGACCTTTATGTCCTGTGTGTACACACACGCGCACACACACACACACACACACGCACACGCACACAAAGCGACCCAGATCTCTCTTATTCTCGCTTGCGAGCTCAGTTAGTGTTGTATCTTGTATTGTGTGTGTTCTTGACTCTTTTGGACCTCTTAGTGTTGAAAAATTAGTTATGCACTGGTTTCCAGTTGTGTGTGCATGCGTGCGTGTGTGTGTGTGTGTGTGTGTGTGTTTTCTTTGCTATAGGTTCGTCTTCGGTGGTGTTCGTGTTACTTGGCAGTCACATGCCAAACATGCAATGCAGTGACGTTTTCTCATGAGAATTTTATTTGAAATTTTAAATCCGTACATTTCATTGGAGTTGTTTGCTTTTGTGTGTGTGTGTGTGTGTGTGTGTGTGTGTGTGTGTGTGTGTGTGTGTGTGTGTGTGTGTGTGGTGTTTTTTTTTTTTTTTTTTTTGTTGCCTTTTTCTGGCTAATATCCAACAACAGAAATCCAATAATGAGAAGCTATCAGGGATGATTACTGTTCCGCTGACGTGGTCCTCTCTCCCATATTGAAGCTTTACATAAGTACACTGTGATTGTAATAAACTTGGAATAAGCATCATCCCGCAGTTTACCACCTCGTCCTGCCATTTAATTTAAAGCAGCACACTCTCTCTCCAACAAGACACGACGTTCATACCAATGTGCACGTTATTCGCTTTAATGTACTTAGAGATTCGGTCCAAAAAAATGTGGCTGTGGAGTCACGGCATCAAAAACCCATTTCACTTTTATACGCAATGTTATTAAGGACGTAGCACTAGGAACAAGTACACAGAAGTACACGCTCGTACAGATAATTATACAGATTTTCCTCCTCATACCAAAAACCCAACTGGAGAACTCAAATTGAAAAGTGTGGCAGTTTGGGAAAACCTTTCACACCGTCATGTTTTGACATTCGATACTAAATATAGTTTTGAAAATTGCTCTTGAATTGTAATGGGTTTCATTTATATTGTCTATTTGGAAAAAAAAAAAAACATTTTAAAGATTTCTGCTGGAAGATGTAGTGTCTACCTCTGGATTTCTAACCTGCGATCCGTCTGCGGAGTGATCAGCAACGCTGTGGCCACAATTTGAAAGAGTTATAAAACCCCTTTTCCTCCAACAGGGAACAGGATGCTTTCTGGTTCACGCACCGAATGTGGAACCAGTCAGAGCTTTTCAACCAAAAATAAATTGGTTCAGAACTTGAACCAAATGATAGCTTTTTTTATTTTTCGTGAACCGTGAAGTGACATCACTGGGCGTGGCATTAATTTGGAGAGGAAGCGGAGCACAGCAATGCGGAACACCGTGGAAAAGAATAAATCAGACAAATATCTGCAAAATCAACAATCAGCTCGCAGGTAATCAATGAGATCTGACATCTCGCTACTGCACTTCACTTCCTTGTGCATCGTGCAACGCCCTCCGTTAATGAGCATCCTGTATTACAGTGGGTCCGCTCCAAACCGGTAGAAACACGGGCTTGGGACCAAGCTTCAAAGAGTCCTGAAATGAACCGTTTCAAGAACCAGTTCCCTGTTGGTGGAAAAGAGGTATTCAGTAAGAAATGAGTTCTCACGCAGCTTCAGAGTCCTCCACATCATCTGTCTCCGTCTCATCACTGTGGGGTTAAAACACAAACTTCGCTCTCTTCTCCTTTCCTCTTCTCGTCTCATGGTCTCCTCCCGTCTCCTCTCGTGGTCTCCTCCCGTCTCCTCTCGTCTCCTCTCGTGGTCTCCTCTCGTCTCCTCTCGTGATCTCGTCCCGTCTCCTCTCGTGGTCTCGTCCCGTCTCCTCTCGTGGTCTCGTCTCGTCTCCTCCCGTGGTCTCTGATCTCTGTTCACTGAAATAATCACTCCTTCATTTTCCCTTTTCTTCTCCTCGTCTTTTCGAGCTGAGTGTGCAGGCCCTCACCGGCGTAGCCTTCTCTCTGTTCCTGTAGCTCTAACAACTTCATATCTTGATCACCATGTGAGGAAATGGCACGCATAGCAGAGTTGAAGCAGGCTGTCCGTTAAACTGCTTCCTTACGCAACATGATCTCTGCAGGAAGACTTCAAAACAGGGTCAGAAAAAGTCAACAAAATCCATGCCATTTTGGAGAAGTACGGATTTCTCTTCGTAGCGACGTCAAAGAAGGATTTCTTTCAAGGAAAACTTCAAACCAGATTTTTCACCGTTTTTGTCAGCAGCATGTGACAGGTTTTCCCAGACCACCCCCCACACACACACACACACACACACACACACACACACACACACACACACACACATCAAACCAATCGCATTCAAACTGAATTTACTCCCATCATACCAAACAATTGTATTTGGCTTGTTTTTATTTTCCTGCGTGTTCTCCTTTGATTGGTTTAAATGCTTTTGTTTCTTTTTTGAGAAGTGTGTACAGAAATTCAGGGTCTTGGTATTCGTCACATGTGCTACTGTATACCAGTTTCTGTCCTAATGTTTGGGTTTGATCGCTTTAGAGCTATAAACCTTCTTTTCTGCAGATTAGATTTTAGTAAAAGTTAAATCTCACTGCAAGTTATCAGATAATAGATTTAGACTTCAGAGTAAGTGGACTTGATTTACTAAATCGGAACTGTTACTGTTTTAATACATGTAGGTTTCTGTGGCTTTCTAATCCGTTTTTTGCTTCCGATTTCTTTCTACGCTACATTAGTTTGCCATGTAGCCATTGCACTGTGCAATATTCAGTATATGAGGACTGGGAACATTTTATTATTATTATTATTTTTATTTTTTTTAGTGTGTAATGTCTCTTACAGTTTTCAGTTGTTATTTCTCTGGTTCTCAGTGATTTCTATGTGACCAAGCCTTATGTACTTTGTCACAAAAAGCGGGTTTTCCTGGTGACTTTGGTGAGTGTCAAATTAAAGAAATTATGGTGTATTGTCAAAATTCACTTTGAATTAAAATATATATTGCTGCAGGCAATTGGTCTTGGTCTCTGTTTATTTCAGTGTGCTTTTTAAATGCTTCCTCTCTGTCCAGATATGGGTTCATGTATTATAATAATTTAAATGTCTTCGCACATGCCGTTTAGCCTGAGTGCCTAATGCAGTGTGGGATACATAAATAAAATGTGGTGATCATCTAAGAAAACAAGTTCATAATTATTTCAGATTTTACTTTAATTTTAAATAGTTTCATCACCAAAATGCACCCTGCTTGTAAATCTTTCCCCAAAGTAAGTTTGCTACCGAATGAATATGCATCGGTGTATGACCAAATCTTTATTGCTGTATTTAGTGTTTAACCCATTTGGTCCTAATTTATTACACACAAGTTGTACATTTCATGTGATCTCGTTCAAATTAATATCAAAAGCAGAATATTCATTTACATCGTTCCCTGTGTTCTGCATATTAGAAATAGCTATTTTTACATCTACACAAGTATAAATATTGCAGAAATATAACATTAAACTTTACCAAAAATGGAAGTTATATCAGTATTCTAACATCATGGGTCTTCCTTAGCTGCTTTGACAGACTGCTTTGATCATTTTTGACCAATTTATAAAAACATCATGAGCTTTAATAACTTAAAGTTCAGTAAAAACGTATTTAACTTTGAAACAACAAAAAAACATTGACATTTGTTATAATCATATCCAGAAGAATACTTGAATTTTGGAAAAACTTCAAAAACGCCATCTTGTGGCCAAAGTTGAAATCGCCTTTTTGCAGAAATGGCGCACGAATGTAACAAAGTACTTTTTTTTTTTTTTTTTTTTTTTTTTTTTTACATTGTTTATTTTTATAAATATATTTGCCACGTGATTCATTTATTTTTTTACACGTAGAGCAAGTAGCTTTATTTTTTCAAACATCAGTTGTGTTTACTTGAATGCAATTGAAAGCATGACAATAAATCAAAGTAAAAAAAGTTGTGTTTTTTACATCATCTTCTCTTCGATTGTTAAACCTCTTGCATTTGTAAACGCTGTTTTGTAAAAACAAGTCAGTCAAGTCAGTGGTGAAGATGTTTGCAAATAAAAACATGCTAAGCTTTAGAAAAATTACATACAATTTTCAATGGATATGGCCAATTGCATTGCTTTAATGTTACAGTTTAATATTTACACGTAAGCAAGAGAAATAGTTCTTTTATCTTACAGTTTTTATAACGTCATTAGATATTTTAAATATAATAATGTAAATGTTCATCCTGTTTAGCAGGTTTTTCTAAGGATCAAAACATTTTAGGGGTAGTAAATAATCATATAATAAACATTTATTACTTTTGTGATATAATGAAATATATAATATGAGTAGGTTTTTATTCACTAGTAAATTAGATGATGTGCATTACATCAATTATGGCATATTTTATAGGATTTGCATGACACTTGCAAAGAAGCAAAATAATTTGAATTTATGATCATTTAAAGAATTTACTGAACCTATGCTGTAGCTGATTAGGGAATTTAATCATGAATACGTTAAAGGGAACACTTATTTTTAATTTTTATTAAAAAAAAAATAAAAGAAATTCATTTTATTTTACAGTTGAGCCTGTTTAATGGGCACATCCAGCAGAGGGCGCTGTTACTGACTGGCGTCACCATTGAGATTCACTTTACTGATTCGACTCATTCAAACGAATCTTTGTAAGTGAATCGGGCTTCGATTCGTTCCGCAGTGAACATAAATAACGGTCGTCGTTTTCAAATCACACGCTCGCGCTCTTAGGAGAACACGTTCACTTACGTTCAGTGTCATGTTTTTTTCCATGAAATACATTAAATGATATCGTTTTCACTAACAATTTTACTAAATAATTTGGTTTAATAGTAGCTACATGCAGAGAGAGTCTTTTGTGTGACTATAATTCCTACCCTTAGTTTCCTGCTATAAAGCTAACATTCACGACAGGCCTTTTTTCTTCTTCTTCTTCTTTTTTGGCTAAAGACAAAGATATTCCCATTTATGTTCAAACATAATCTATGAAATATAGCTTAGAGGTATTCCAAACCAACACTGTACTGTAGGAAAACAGTAGAGACTGGTACATATAGAACAATAACATTAGCTAGTGACTAGCAACTAAATGCTAGTCAGAGTTTAAAGTATGATTGCCATGGAAACTGTTAATGGTACTCTGTGTGTGTGTGTGTGTGTGGGGGGGGTTATAGGCTTTTAGTCAACATTTTACTAATCTAGTTTCATGATCTTTTATAATCTAATTAAAGTATTGACCTGTATTTGTAGTAACAACTACCTCAGGGACGTCTATAGTGGATATTCCAAATACTTGAAGTCTAATAATAAGCAGATTTAAAAGCCGTATTCTTCCAGCCGATTTGGTAACATTAAAATGTGGAATCGTGGATTTGTGACCGTACCATGCCGTAATGTAAAATCCAGTGGTAATATGGTTCAAATAATGGCACGTGGCATATAAGTGTTCAAATAAGGGCAGTGGTTAAGACATTGGACTAGTGATTGGAAGGTCGTGAGTTCAAATCCCAGCACTGCCAAGCTATCACTGATGGGCCCTTGAGCAAGGCCCTTAACTCTCAAATGCTCAGTTGTATAAATGACATATATGTAAGTCGCTCTGAATAAGGGCGTCTGCCAAATGATATAAATGTAAGTATTTTTAGGCAAACGGGTTTTTTTATAGGCTGTGTGCAATATATGCCGATTAGCTTTCCGTATTTCACCATATGAAGAGCCTGTGGGCCGTTTCTTGCTATCATTGGTATAAGCAGTCACTGAGGGACCCGGACCACCAGGGGGGCCCATGATGATTGCTAAAATGGTTATGCAGGGGAAAGCACACGTCTATCATTTGACAAAAAGGATTTCGCCAAATGAAGGGGGCCGTTGTGGAGTGAAAATAAAACCTGTAATTTATGTAGGAAAATTAGGTAACTAACATCAGAATGAAGCATGAAGAAATGGTGGCTTGGGTGAATAAAAAGAAAAACAGTAGAAGAGAAGAAATGGAAACATGGGTAATAAATTAATGCTAATTATTTGGATTTAGCTGCTTTATCTCCAGCTTATTGATAAGTGAAAAAAAAACAGTTTCTTGCTAGCTCGCTAGTATCTAGAGTAAAAAGTGTTAAGCTAACATTTAATTGCTAGCTTGATAATCACAGGAATCACAAGAACATTGCTGTACTGAATATCAGGCACGATGTGGCGAAATGTTTTGTTTATTCTTTGCTCAATCAAGTAAAATACTTCCCAAAAAAAAAAAAAAAACATTGCTGGAAAGAGGTACAGTATTTGTATTGCCATGCCAACCACAGACTGATTGACCGCCCACAGTAAGTGTATTAATGGTTTCAGTGTAACAAACTATTAGAAGAAATGTAATTTTATGTAACAAACACAAATAAGTGGAGTGATACAGTGAAATGTACCAGTGCTGTTAAACTAAACATCAGCACTCTTTAAAGATAATGACTGCTTGACTAAACCCACAGTTCTTTTCAAAATTATAGCATCTCAGATGACCAATAAAGAAGGGATTTTCCTGAGTTAAACCTTTCACCATGCTAATAGCTTAAACATTTTTCAGGTGCTATAAGGAAATATTTTCGGGAGTCTTCAGCATTAGAGTTAAATGAATGATACATTTTAAAGCTGAATTAGGCTTGACTCAATAAAACCAGCTAATTTCCCCTTAAGTCATGTCTAAATGATGTTAGTTAAGGTAACAGCTAGCAAAAATAATAACTACAATATAACAACATGATTATTACAGTCATGGGTTGATTAAAATATATACAAGTAGCACATACAGAAAATATGAATTTTAGTTAAAGGAAGCAGAAAAATAAAAGTGTTAAGGCACATTGTAATTTATCAGATTTTTTTTTTTTAAATGTTAATTGTATTTATTTTATATTTTTAGTTCAATCACACTATTACTATTGCTATTGCACTTGTCTTTTTCTTGCTCTTCGTCCATCCATTTTTCTCCCATTGGCAGCAATGCATTTTTGGCTCCATAGAAATATGGACTTTTGGTATCGAAGTCTTCCTGCTCAGTCTCGCTTCGTCAGGAAGCCACCAAACTTCATAGCTCGTCCGGCTCACCTGACACACACGTCCATCCGTTGTGAGTCGCACTTGTCATGTTTTGCACTGTGGAGCAGTCATGCTCGCATTTTCTTTCGGAAATGCAACTTTAAGTTGTATTTATTTTTGTTAAATATGTACAATGTAGTGGCGGCATGGTGGTGCGGTGGTTAGCACTGTCGCCTCACAGCAAGAAGGTCCTGGGTTCGATCCCCGGGTCACCCAG
>JAQQZX010000002.1:22035482-22069273 GCA_030068355.1 Notoglanidium maculatum
CGGCGACCTGCCCAGGGTGTACCCCGCCTCTCGCCCGAAGATGCTGGGATTGGCTCCAGCTTCCCCGCGACCCAGATAAATAAACCGGTATACATAATGGATGGATGGATGTACAATGTAGTTGTTTAACAATTATTATTGTTTGTTTGTTTGTATATAATGTACTTGTTTAGAGATTTAATTCCTGGTGTATATAGTTCTTCTTCTGTTTGGTTTTTAATTGACTGTTTATTAAACTATTCCTTCTTCCATATAAAATACTATTGTGTGTGTGTGTGTGTGTGTGTGTGTGTGTGGAGGGGGGGATGGCCCTGGTGAATTCAACCGTATGAAGCACAATTGTGTTTCTGACGCTTGCGAGTCAATTCGCCTGATTGAATCACTTGAGAGAGTCGTTCATTAAAACGATTCCTCGGTGAGAAGGCCCCCGCTCTGTAGCCTATTTTACGCGTCAGATGCGCACTTGAGAGCGTTCACTTCTCATTTTCATTAGCAGCACGTCGTCGTGGTGGTTTTTGCATCCCCGTGTGTGTATGGTTGTGTTTGTGTGTGTGTGAGTGTGTGTGTGTGTGTGTGTGTGTGTGTGTGTGTGTGTGTGTGTGTGTTCCGGATGAAATGCGCTTTTTACGCGCTGAAATGACGCTCGGTGTGAAGGCGGTTCGGTTAGAAACGGACTCACTGCCTTAACGCTGCCTTTAAACTTTCTCATGCTGGCCATCTAAAACCCGGCGCACTCGGACTCGGACTCGGACACAGCCTCGGTCTCACACACCGGAGCGGACACGTCCCGAGCCAATGCGCGGTTCGTTCCTGCGCGTCCAGGCCCGCACGCCAGACACGTTCACATGGCCTCGAGAAAAGTGGCTGCGGTGGGAAGCCGGAGCGCCGCGGGGTGCCGGAGGAGCAGGAGGGGTCCGGAGAGGCCGGGCTCGGTGTGGCGCCGGTGTGTGATGCGCGCCGGGATCACACTGCTAATCCTGCTGCATCCTGCATCCGCCAGACACGGTGAGACCCCATCCATCTCACTGCTCATCCCTCTCCTCCTGACAACCTGTATGAGTCCAGAGCATTCCGAGATATTTGTTTGTTGCACTGAGCTTCTAATCATTCAGTGATTTTATTGGGAAAAGAGTCGCAGCCTTAAAGAGCGCAATGCGCCACGTCAGCCGTCAGCCTTCTTTATCCATACTCTTCAGTTCAATTATGCAATTAAACAGAAATAATAAAAACCAAGAAACATTTAGGTACTGTAGGTAAACAGGGAAAGAGCTGCGGTGTGTGTAAACACTTCCTTTCCTCATGGGGAAATGTAAAGGCACCTACGTGTTGAGAATAAGCAACACTGGATTTGCCTGCTAGTTATTATTATTATTATTACCATTATTATTATTACACATTTTATTGGAATTTTAATGTTTGTGTTTCTTATCTTGTTTATTTGACAAGCTATGTAATTAAAATTAGTCTTAGTAAAAGGTTATAATTTGTTTATATATGTTTACATTTAAATATTGCTCACTGTATATTGGGAATCATGCACAAAAACACACACTATATATAGAGAGGGAGAGAGAGAGAGCATTGGGGCTGCAGTCTCCAGACACTCCACACAACATAGCTGTAAAGGATGTGAAGGCAAATACAACATTGGGCTTTTTGTTTGTGTGATGAACAGTGTGTGTTTGTGTGGGTGTGTGTTACATCCGCGTGTACGCACATCTGTTCTGGCCGCTGCCTTTGTCTCCTTTCTCCTGGTTTGCTGATTTGAAGCTTGAGTGGACATTCAGAATATTTTCAACTGAATCTCCATTGTTTATTTGGATATTTCTGCTTCTAGAAAAAAATGACGCCGATGGTGACGTGAGCTTGGCCTCGGGATTGTGGTCACGTAATTCCCAAAAGAACACGCTGTTTATGTCATAATGTAAAGCAACGACGATGATATAATGATGTAGACCTGTATTGTTAGAAGCCTATACAGTAATCCACACATAAGCAAATATTGAGATCAGGTGTAGATTATAAACTATTGTTTTCTTAGATAATGAGTGGCTTCAGTTTTTGTTCTTCAGCTGCTTCTGCGTGCCTGATTCAGCTTGTTTTGTGATCAAGACTTTCATGAGCTGAGTCAGGTGGCGAAGTGCAGGGAGAACATGGAAATGTGCAGTGAATGTGGTTTCCAGGCTGGGATTTAAGACCGCTAACAAATACACCGTATCAACGTTCAGATCGTACATACATTTCATACTGCAGTGTACATGCAGACTCCCAGTTTATCTGTGATAAAGATTTCACGTTCAGTTTGAGGTATCACAGACACAAGTAATCACCACAGACACTGACTGATTACACAAGAGTAATTGTGTGTGTTCCTGCTTAGTTAGATCGGAGATCTGCATCCACGTTGTCCGTATGCGGTTGAAACTGCTTACCTTGGATCTAAAACCAACTTCAATTAATGGTGGAATTACAATGTGTGTCGATTCAAAGTTTTCATTTTCAGTATGATTCTTATATGAGGACTCGGAGATTAGATGAACACCTGATACTGATCCAGTATTAATACCCTAAGCGTAACTGAGCCAGTGCTAAGCTTCTGTTGCTAAGTTATGTGAAATAAAAGCTTTTTGTCCTCTGTTGACACATAGCGCAACACTGTGGCCTAATATCTCGACTGCAAAATCATGATATTAATATAATTCCTTAGAGTGAGTAGTGGAAGTGGTATCCGTCCACCATGCCGTGGCATTTATTACATGAAATGTTATCTTTACATACATTGAATCAACAGTTTATGAGATGATTATTTTTTTTAAATAGCAACACAATGTATGTACATAGTGCATATATCTTTATTATTGCAACACCAACTGAGAGTGCAAACCAAGGACCTTCTTATACAAGGAACCTTGTGTATGTGACAAAATTCTTGAACCTTTATTACATTCTCAGATAAAGGGTATTAATGTACACTGGGATATGGATTTACCTAGAAAGGTGTATGTAGTGTACCAGGGATCTTCAATCTTATCCACAAAGGTTCAGTGTGGCTACGCTGCAAAAAAATGAAAACTGAATTTCAGGAGAAAATAACTTAATACTAGTGAAATTATCATGCTGCATGGACAGATCATTTTACTTGACAAGACATCTTGGAATAAGTTGGTTCCAGACTACAAATAGGTTTAATAGTCTCAGATTTGTCGTCTTGTAATCGTCTAATAGGAAATGCTAGATGCATTAAAAACCTTTTAACTTGCTAAGATTTTTTTTTTTTTTGCAGTGTACAGACTTTAATTCCAACCAAGGGGTTGGGTTAAGGTTAGGGTTAGGGTTAACCCGTTGATCAGGGTCCAGGATGAACTGATTAAATGCGTGGCCCTTTGTGGATAAGATCAAAGACCTCAGCTTTAAAACTTTATTTAAAAAAAATTATTATCTATTTGTGTATTTTAAATCATTTTAAAGATACACTATATCCACATTTCAGGTACTGAAGTTAAAGGTACCATCCCAGCGACAAGGAAGGGTATAGTTTAGTACAATCTTTTCAGAGAGGTGCTATTTTTTATTTATACCAATCCAGTAACTGGCTACTAGTACATTCTATGCCTCACTACTGTTATACATTATACATAGTTAACTATAACAGCCTTGTTTTGCTAATCTTGCCAAGGTAAGTGGATTACTAGATAGGGCTGGGCAAAATCACTGTAATTCACTGTGTGAATTATATAACTTTTACTTCAATTATTTAGTCGTCAACCGAAGTGGACTATGATTTTGGGTAAAGTCGAGAAAAACGAGAAACACACGAGAAAAACGATTAAATTTTACCTAACATTGTGCAAATTATGTACTACAATATGTCAAGTAAAATCTACCAAATGCAAAAGCAAAATTAAATGTACCCAATTAATATACACTTGCGCATTAATCACAGCCCACGCTGAAGGAAACTGTCTAGTTCGGTGTGATATTTAAGGTGAGAGATATTTTGCCTTTTTGACAAAGAATATAGTTTCTGTCAATTTGTGAATGCCTGTTAATGCTAGCTCGAGTGTTGCTAAGCTGACGTGAACTTGCTTGTTAATGCTAATTGCTGTGCTTTTGAGAGTTTGCTTAGCAGCTAGCTTAGAGAAATTGACATAGCATCCTGTGTTGGTCCATTACTAAACAAATTTATGTTAAATTAATGGCCAAGCACAGTTGCGCACATACCTCTTAATAAATAGCTTATGAACCATTGTAATATAGTGACATAACATACATTTTTGCGGCTAATGTAGTCATATCTAGCTAGTAAGCTACTTCTCCTTAGCCTACTGATGAAACTAGCAATATTATTAACAAAGCAGACATGCTCTTTTTTAGCTCTTTTTTAATGGCGGTTGGTTTCCAAACCTATATCATGATACATATTGTGTACTGTGAAAAAGAAAAGTGTTGTGATATGATATTTTTATGATATGATATTGGCCATACTACTGGATTATATACTGTAATTCTGTAAACACATAATTTAAAGTTTGAAATATAATGTCTTAGACAGTAAGCGGTGATGAACAGTGTGGATATCTTTAAGTTTACTCGTATATGTTCTCCAAGTAGACAATAAAATAGATCTGTAAGACCATTTTTAACTGTAAATGTAAAATGTGTCATAGCACATATCTTTCAAATGATGATAGAGCACAGCACAAAAGCATGTTGCTGTTACATCTATGCCATTTCATATAACACAGCAACAGTATATTAGAGAGAGTCGGCTTGATTATTCAAATGATTTTACCAGAAGCTGTCGATTTGTACCTAAGGACTGCTGCTGTAATCATTAAGACTCAACCCAGGACTCTAATTTACAGTAAAACACTTAGTACTGTTTGTCTTTACTCTCCTACACCTGTATACAGTAGTGGTTTCATGTATAATCCCAGTAAGAGGACCAGTTCCATTTTGAGTATGGATCTTCAAGGTTTTATCCTAATGTCGTCACAGCAGGATATACATCCTGATTTCAGTCAAGCTGTTTTGTGACTGTTGTTAAAAGCACTACAAAATACAGTTGAATGGAAATAAAAGAAAGCAGTAGCAGGTATCTCTAAGACACTGTATTGTACTGAAAAAAAAAATGGAAATGCTGAATCCCTAATTTGGACAGATTATACTGCAGTTTTTTGCAGAGCATCCAAGTTCATTAACACATCCTTCACTAACACATTCTTTGCTAGCACATTTCAGCACTTGCTCATGTTTTTGGCAGTGTCTTAGCTTGTGTGTATCTTTAGACTAGGGGCTGATCTGCACTAGCATACAGATTTGTTTTCCAGGTACACCAGAACTTCTATAAGGGTGTCTCTAAATTCTGTGAAAGTAAAATGCAAACGGAAACCTATTTTATCAACATATCATTTTAGCAGGTGTCTTCCTGGAAATTCTGATCCTGGTTTTCTTTGAAAATTTCATTTTGACTTGCATAGTCCTTGCGTTGGGACCAACATTAAAGCACTAGAGCCGTGACTAGAACATGACATTTAAAAAAAAAATAGGGTATTCCAGTTACTTCCTAATATCTGGAATGCCATGATTGTATCGATACATACAAATGGAAGATTTGGAGGAATAGTCTTGCGATATTATTGATTGGCCTATACCATGGGATTGGAAATCTTTAATGCTGACGGTACATGGTGTCATATGGACAATGACATCAGATCTGTGTCAGCTTTGACAGATTATGCATGCGCTCTAGCACTGCAGAGCTTAATGCAGAGCAGCCAGGTTTGCTTGCACATTCTTCACCTCGACTTTATCCACACCGGCTGTGTGCGCACGCGTGTGTATGTGTGTGTCTTCCTGGAAACACAGCCGTTGGTTTCCTTCAAAGCCTCCATAGTGATGCTCCAGCGAGTCAACAGCGAGCCTACTGTGCTGTGTTGCCATGGGAACAGATCTGCCTAACATTTTTTTTTCCTCCTTGAGAGGAGAGAACTGAGTGTATTATCAGAATGACAATGATGAACTGGACCGGTTGATTTTTTTTTCTCCCCCGCCCCTGTGTGTGTGTGTGTGTGTGTGTGTGTGTGTGTGTGTGTGTGTGTGTGTGTGTGTGTGTGGATGGACCAGTGATTGGGTTTAGCTCGCTGCCAGATATGCACGGAACAGATCCATGTTTCATTTGATCTCCCTAAAGCGATGCTTTGTCACCTGTCCTCATCGTGCTATATTCAGAGCTATACCAGAGCCGAGCTCCGTTTCATACAGCACTGCACACTGGTACAGTACACACCAGGGTCAGGCTGCAATTATTGCATATTACAACTGCATTATGACAAGATTACGTTTGTGTGACATGGTGCATGATTTTGACCAAATAAGGCGCTATCATTTTAAAATGTAAATAAAAGCATTTAAGTATGCAACTAGATGGAAAAAGTGCTGGTATGGTAACCATAAAACCCAATATCACCTACATCAGGGTTATTCTAACTAAAATTAGTGAAAGTCGAGCTGCATAAAAGTCCTTGTATACCAAAGTCCATATAAGCAACTAGCTATTATGAGGGAATACAAAAATTATTCTTAAGGTATTGCAGAACTATTGATTTTCTTTCAAATTTCCAGCTTGATTTTCATAGTCCTTGCCTCGGAGATATAAAAGCTTAGTCTTAACCTACAGTAAAGCAGTAGCCAAGATCTGAACATGACATTTGATTTAAAATAGGATTTTCCAGTTACTCCAGCAGATCTGGGTGTAATAGTTTTCCTGTAGCATAAACCAGAACCTTTTTTTTTTACCCTTTATTGGAAATTAAATCTTTATATCGGACTGTACAGTTAAGAGCTATTTAATGTAAGATTTCATGAGAAATCTCATTGTGATCCAGTGCTTCAGAGTGGATAAATGAAATGTCTGTGGAAACTCATCCCTTTCTTGATTTCTTGTAATGCTTGTGAATGGCTATAGGTGCTACAGAAGCAGTTCATGTTCATGGTTCGTGTTAGAAACAAAGGAGTTGCTAAACTAGGGCTAGCTTTACTCTTATTTCTTTTTGAAGTCAAAAAGTAACAACACATTACTGTTGGTTTGTACAGTTTTTATTTTTGGATCACTATAAAGGGTTTTTTAATAAAATGTTCGTACTGTTGGTTCACCGTGAAAAATGTCATTAATACTATTATTATACGGACATTCAATCTTATCACAAAGCTTATTCATTGCCCATATTTTGCATATCTGGAACCCGATTGGGTCTTGTATTTTATGACACAATAACCGTTTCCTCAGTTTACCGTTATTTTTCTTTGTTTACCGAACAAAGAATCCTCTGAAAAGTTTAATCATGAAAACCTGCTATATTCTGAGTATTCAAACTTTATTTTTAGTTTACATCATCAAAAGTGAGAGCACCTAAATGGAACAACTTGGAGCAGCAGTTTAGCCTAATCTACAATCCTACTGATTTCTACTTATAAAGAGCAATTTTCACCAGAGCAGAATTCAACCTCCTAATGGCCTTTGTCTTAATTTTAGAAAGCCTCTTCCTCTCCTCCTGATTACTCTCCCTCAGGCCATTCAGCGATGCTCTGGTGTCAGCTACAGGCTGTTCATCCAACATCCGCTTCCCTGAGTGACCATTTCACAGCTGACATGCTCCATGTCCTGACGCAGACATGCTTCATTAGAGCATTTGTCCATGGGAAAGTTGATTAGGCCTGTGCATTGACACAGATGAGCGCTCGTCTTATTCTCTGTTCTCGACATGTGCTGTGAATGGCCATGTCTGCCGACTCTATAAGCCTCCAGCGAGCAGTGAAATGCCATTAGTTAACATGCAGTCAATTTTCATACGTGAATGATTGTTAATGATGTATAATTTATGTAATAATGTGTAGATGGCTGGTCGCCTTCTGGGGAAGAGAGCAGTTTTTGGTGAAATTTTGATACAACACACACAAAAAACACACAGAATGTAGTGTGATGATAAGCTATACAGTATAACGTGGGAAATAGTTGCACTGTTAACATCAGACTTTCTACATTATTTTCCTTCTCATTTCAAATGTCAGCCATCAGCCATGACATGTGTAGTGTCCACTGACTTTTGTACCTTGAGCTACAAGGCAAAAGTAGCTGACAATGATAATGGAGTCTAAAATCTGGGATTTCTTTTTCACTTCAAACTGGAAATAAACCGTTTTAGATCTTAAAAGATTTTTAACCAAAGATCAGATTATCCCTGCATCTTGTCCCTTCTACTGAAGCACATGTTCAGACGACACAGCGATGGATGTGATCTAAGATGGATCGTCACGTTGAACCAGCTTTAGCAAATGCTGTCATCGATGGAAATTAAAAGCATTTGTGCTAGCGGACCACACTGTGTAATTGTGTACTTGTTAAGACACATAATCTCATTTTTAAATAAACAAGATTCAATTTTGTAAAACCAGTTAGTTTAAAATTTAGGTTTAAAATCTAACTATATTACCATCTGCAGCCACGCTTTTCTGGCGTAATGCTGCTAGAGATTTCTTGTTCATGCTGTGAATTGAAACAGGTGTTGTTGTGTTGAGAAACAATTTGAACCTGAAACCTATGCTAAGAAAATAAAGTGATTCCGATTAGCCAAGATAGCAGTCAGCTTAGGGCTTCAGTGATTAGCTGACAAAACTAACTACATCTATTATTAAAGTTTTTTTAAAATAGTCAACATGTTTAAATTCTTGATTCTTATTGGTCTTAAGGTGATGGATAGTTTTTGAATAACGTCAGTTCTGACAGTAGTTTCTGCTACAAGGTGAATTACAGCTTTATACGTATTAACACACTTGTTCTAATATCATTGTGTCTGTTGTAACAACTTGCACTTTTTTTTCCGTCGGTAACTTCAACAGAGAGAAAAACACAGAGGCAGGTGAGAGAACTACTGTTTATAGCTGTTATGATGTAACCTATGATAGAAATTAACTTGTCATTTTATTATTATTTTTATTTTATTGTTTAATAAATGAAATGTCCATTATGTTGGACTTTTACTTTTTACTCTTTACACACTGCTTCGCTTTTTCTGTGCTAAATCATAAGTGATATTACAAAAACAATCCACTGAACTGAGGTTATATCAGTAATAACCGCTAGATATCAGGCTGTGAGGTTATAATACTGTGAAATGTTCATTCTCTTTCCCTCCTGCTATGTATGTTTGCAGGATTTCTGCAGTACCACAGATGTGGACTTATTTACTAATTCATGTAGCTCTAGCTGTAGCTCTGTTTCTGCACAGCATTTAATCTCCCCATCACCTTTATATCACCTTGGTTCTAGTATTAGGATGAAAAGCCATCATTGCTAATACTGAATCGATGTGCTTTGGCAGTCGGTTAGATAACGGTGCTAAAGCGATGCATGGAACATTTCTCGCATATTTAATATAAGCCCACGGTTGCCAGATTGGTTGCCAGAACAAGTGTAATTACATCCTGAAGGTGATCACAAGAGCTGATGATGTTGAATACATTTGAACTGCATTATTAATCTTTATGGCGCTATAAGCCATCCTGACTGGGTTACCTTATAGGTAAAATTCATCTTGCAGCATTAAAGGATTTTATAGCACAGAGTTATCAAATACGATTGGTCAGAAGGTGTGCATTCATTTTCTAGAACAGCAACTCTGACAGTAGTTCCAGCTACGATGCAGGATTATATTATTGCACTCATTCTAATAATTTATTGTTTCTACAGTAGCAAAAAATTGACAGGGGTTTGTATGGAAGACACTCCACATAGCACATAGCCGAAGTCTAATAACATACTGATGATACAAATGTGCTCTCATTTATCTTTGATATAGTGATGATTTTTTATAATTATGGTTTATTGCAAAGCGATAACAGGCGCTAGCTTGTGTCATGTTTCCACAAGGTTTTTTTTTTTTGTTTTTTTTTTGGTGATCAAATTCAACCACTATTAAAGCTATAGTTAGAATTGTATGCATTTAATGTAAACCTCAAATATCTAAAATATTCTTTATAAAATATGACACCAAGTATTTAAAATCTACAGTTCAAAGGTCCAGTATGTAGGCTTCAACCACCTGAATGCCCCTCCCTTACCCCTCCCTTTCCAAGTGTGTATTAGAGCATACGGTTGCCCATAGTGTACTTCCAAGTACTTACATTCACACTCCCTTGCTTTTTCTGTGCTAAATAATTAGCGGGATCCTCCATTTTATAAAATTTGGGTTCTCAAACTTGTTAGCCACCAAACACTGATTCCTCTTATTTCTTCTTCCTTGTCTTACTTTCTTCTTATGGTCCTTCCTTCAATTTTCACGCTGCCACGTGTAGAATGTGCAACGCAGAAGGCGCTCTCTAGAGGTTTGTCCGTTCTGGGCTACTGTAGCGGCGCAACATGGCGGCTCCGTAGAGGTGTACCCGCTCCCTGTGTAGATATAAAGGGCTCGTTCTAAGCTTAAACACAACGATTCGTAGTTACAGGTAATTATACACTAATGAAAAAAACATTATTATGAATTCTTTAGATATGTTATGGAATATATACTCCATTTCTGCTAATCGATTCCCTCAGAATCCTACATAGTGGACCTTTAACACAATCTAAGTGGTTTGGGCTTGGTGAATGGAAAGTCCATGAAAGTTCAAGCTCTAATGGATCCAATAAATAAAAATCTAATTTGAATAAATAGATAAATAAATAAATAAATAAATAGATAGATAAGATAAGATAAGATATTTGCCTAACGTACCTAATAGTTTGGTTGTCTTCATAAATGAAAATGCTGTAATCATGGGAAATGTGTAACATTTTATTATGTGTGAGATTATTATTCACACTGAAAAGTCTTCCTGGAAACAAAAAAATGAGAAACCTTGGAATAACCCTCACTGTTTTGTACCTTATTTGGATCAGTTTGTTCGCCACCTGCCTTATTTCAGGACATCTGCTCCAGCATAAGCCTGCCATTTTCTCCTCACGTGTACACGAGAATGCTGGATTAGATCAGCTGATGGGGTTCTGGCAAACAGCTTTGAAAAGGTTGTTCTCATTTCACCTATTGCCTAACAGACATCAGGATGAGGCAGCTCTGCACTCAGGCTTCAGTTTCATTTATTCAGTCTTACTTCAACCAGTCTATACCTGCATTCTGTTTAATAAATGTGTATCCCATTTTTTCTATTTGAGGTTTCTGAGAGATCAGGAGCTTAAAATAAACTCTTTTGGATTAAATGTCCAAGGACAGCACAGGAATGAAACTGCATCCGGATGCTACAGAGTTAGGAAGTCAATTATAAGACCATGTTTAAGATGGGCGGAGCCTGACCTGGTGTAGGCGGGGCTTAAGACAGGCTGTTTTAATTCTAGAAATTAAAGTAAGTGTGTTTATTTGCATGTTTTATACGACTTTTTTTGCATGTACTTACATAAGAGCTGGACAATCTGGGAAAAATATTTTTCATAATTTTCAGACTTTATTTCTACACACATTATGTATTTTTATATACATAATTATAACTATAATTTATATATATACTGTATGTATTCTGATATAAGTTTGCAAACTGCTAGCCAAAAAAGGAGTACAAAATGTTAAAAAAAAAAGTTTTTATTAAGAAAATTTGTTTTATTTAAGATCTGCAAAAATGTTATTATTATCAGAAAATATGGAAAATATATATACTGTACAACATTTTGCCAAAATAAAAGTTTTATGATGTGTTTATTTAAAGTTTAAAGAAAGGTATTTAAAGCTGGGAACTGAATATTATGTCCAAAAAAAAAAAAAGAAATGATAAGTTTAGTGATACCTTTATTGAGCATCTACAAAATAACATTCATAACATTTAAAATGATCAATGTTATCATTGTCTAAAAAATATTTAGGCATGTAAATGATTTAAAATGAGGGGAAAATGCACATTAATTACCATTAAACAAATGAGTGAATTAAAATTTATTTCATTTTATTCATCCAAATGTTGAGAAGTTATTTAATGGGTTTTAATGAAACTTTTATTAAACATCTACTGTTCTACTGTAAAATACTTTTTTTTTTATTCTGAAAAGGAGGGAAAATAAAAATTCTGGTCCAAATTGTACAATTTGAAGAATTTTAAATTTGCAAGATTCAGCGTGAAATATTGACATCTAATCATCTGCTTCTGCTTCGCCAGAATTTATAAAAACACTGACGACACTCGTGATACCTAGAGACGTTCATTGTCTATGCTGTTCTTTACACGTGTGAGATTCTCAGTCGATTGGCCGTGTGTGTATGAGCGTTGATGTTTTTGTGTCAGAAAATAACACTGTGATTCTTTGTGCAAAATTTGGAATGTAGCTCAAGCTCACTGTCCCCAAGCTGTCGAAGAAAGCGCCACGTTTAAAGACCAGCTTTCTGGCGCCTCTGTGTGCTTGTGGAAGCTGTTATGTAAGGAAGGTAGTTGGTGGCCTTCGTTTGTGTTCGTGTGCTTGTCACATCATTTTTGTGCTCAGATTTGTTCCTGTTCTTCATGACATGTCTGGAAAATGAAGATCTCAGCTGCTTCTCCGTGAACCTTCACGCCTTGAGCCGCACACTCAACAGCGTTCATTAAATCGCATTGAATAAAACAGATCATATTATGCTCCATTTATGAGCTCGGCCAGCCTCCTCCTCCTCCTCCTCCTCCTCCTTCTCCTCTCTGCTGCCAGGATAATAATTTATTTCGAAAAAAATCCCATGAGGCAATAGTGGCTTGCTGCAGAAGAATAGGACTGCCATTTTTTGGCCACCAGAAAACATTGGTGTCCTGTACACGGTGACCATCGTGACACTGATCAGTGTCAGTGCGGATGCTGTAATACTGAAGGCTGTATTTCCTGAAACTGAAAAGGCTTCAAATGCTGAGTTCCTATTGCAAGGGGTCAGCTCGGCTTCGAGACACGAACAGGTTTACAAGAGAGTGAGACAGAGAGGGGGGTGGACGGAGAAAGAGAGCTGCAGGAAAGTGTGAGCGCTCATTCACTTTTAATGCGACTTCGCTCACCTGTGCTGCCTCTGGGAGTTTGTGTCAAGTGCATCAGATGTGTTTCTGGCAGAAATCTTTCTCAGGAAAGCTCTCTTCATCTCTTTCTCTCAGTGTTGTACTTGATGAAAATTGGACCTGACAAATGTAATGATAATTTTGCTCAGTATTGAGTAGTTATTAGACGTGGCCGCATCAAAAAATGGTGGATCGGATATCAGAGAAAACACTCGAATATCACATCCCGTAACAAGCGCCAAAACTGGGAAAAGAAATGTGTTTCTAGAACTGGAAGTGTGTACATGCGTTATAAAGAGACGTCTTTTACTTTAGTCAGGATTGATTTGTACTTTGTTATTTTTATTCTATTTACAATGTAAGTGATTTTTGTATGAAAGCATGTTAAGTGAAAAAAGACAATAAAAGCTTAGTCGTTTTTAAAGAAAACAATATCAAACATGATCCGACTAAAGATACCAAAGGTTTCATGATTATTGGAAGTTAATCAAATATAAAAAAAGCAAGTATGTGTCATAGAAATGTACATATTAGTTCCTTTCATATTCAGTTAACGTGACCAATGTGCACTTTTTTGTTGCTGTTCATTTTAAACAATAAACTTTGCATTCAAACTATTTTGGACATAAATTAGTTGAAGAACTTTAGAGATGGTACGATACCACTTTTTCTTTTCCAATAACAGTACTGATTCTGAAATCTGGGCTGAAATAGTGGGCTAGAAGTGGGCCATTGGTACACACATCCTTTTTTTTTTTTTTTTTTTTGCTCCCAGATATGTAAATATTATGACTTCAAGTGAAATTTGATCTGACAGCCCTAATGGAAATACATTATATTTCACGATGAACAGATGAACTAATATTATTTTGGTTACTATAAAAAAATTACAACATTTTCTTAATCAATTTACAATCACAGCGCAATCATTGGGTTAGACAGGCATCAAATTAAAGGAAAAAGCAACATAATGTGCGAGAATAAGGTGCCAGAACAGCTTCACTGGACCACGGCATTGATTGACGTCTCTGCACGTGTCCTGGAGCGATGAGCGATTGTTCTTCCAGAATCTTTCCCTCAGTTAGTGTTTTGATGGTGATGTTGAAAAGCGACGTTTAACACATCGCTCCCAAACCTCCCATATAGTAGCTGTTTGTCGAGATCTGGAGACTCTGTAGACGAAGGCTGTAGCATGTGGTTTACATCGTTTCCATGTCGAGCCATGTGGGTGGGGCGGAGTCATCCTGGAAGAGACTACGCCCACCAGGATGGAAATGTTTCCTCATTTCTATCCACCAGTTTTCTATTTATATATACAGTATAAAGCATATGAAAGGTGAACTTGTGAGTCTCATAGGCGAGAATGTTTAATTATTAACTGAAGTTAATAATAACTGAATGTTAATTATTAACCTAATTAATAATGAACTAAAGTCAAAAACTGCGAGCACGACTAAAACCCAATCAATTGTACAGGTAAAAGCAAAGACAGCTGAAAAACAAACACAGATGCTGCCCCCTTTTCAGGCTTAGGCTTAGGATTATATTTACTATTTGGAGAAAAGGTCTGTGTGTTCATTAATTATAGCACGCAATCCAGAGGTAGAGCTCTAGAGTTGGAAGGAATGATGGGAGTTAGCTGAAGGGACACAGGTGCGTTAGGGAGGATTGATGGAGCTCGGAGCATGAAATGTCGCAGTGCTCCGTTCTGCTGCGTTAGCACATTGAGGTCTTATCAGGCATCTGCTAGCCTGCTCTCATCATTTAGACAGAAGAAGACAATAAATCGTCGCGTGAGCAGCATTACACAGGGACGCTCACATGCACTGAAGCGTCACGCCCACCGTATGGTGATTTGTAGACTCAGGCAGCCTAAGCACACTGTTTCATGCACTGTGCTTTGCTGGCTTGAGTTATGGTGTGTTATTGCACTGTGTGTGCGCATGTGTGTTTCCCTAAAGCGCTCCTCGCTCGGTGTTGATGATTTGCCGTAGTCCGTCACACTCACGCTGCGCTCTGCATCCAGACTCAGCTGGCACTGCATGACCTATTGAGAGTCCTGCCAGCGAGTCACATGACCACGTTTATCCAATCAGTGACGCGTCAGATATTTGTTGGGGAGGCTGCATCGACGAGAGAGGCTCAAGCAGGCAGGCTTGTTTATCCAACCCTGTTTTGCAACCTCCTCAATATTTCATAGCACCGTTTCGCCAAACACGGCAAGAAAAGAGACAGCGTGTAATTACTGGCAGAATGCAGTTTTCTTTTCACACGGACAAAATGTGGCAATGCAAAATGTTGTTGCATTACAGCAGAGCATCTGAATGATGCTAATGTGTCTGTCTGTGTGGGTGCGTTTGTGTTTTAGTGTCATGAAGGTTGTGCTCTGGAGGTTTTTCTGATCCCTGTCATCTTGGAATTTGACAGAATGGAATCGCACGTGGTGTAGACTTGAAAAGTAGTAATGCCGCTCTGACATTAAAAAGTGTCTTTACATTTGAAATAGATGGATGGACTTTCTTTTTTGTCCAAATGCATCATCAGAAAAGAAAGCATGTAGCAGCAAGTGTATTTTTATATATGTTGCAAAGCTATTGGTATTCATTAGAGAATCATCACCAAAGTTTGTAGCACATTACAGACCAAAACCAGGATACACAGAAACAGGAGATAAGGCATTAGGAAACAATGGCCAAACAGGCAATAGGATATTACAATGAGAGGCAGAAACACATTTGCATAAAGAGACATCTAATCAAAAGCTTAACACAGAACAGGTGAACACAGTAGGGTAGTAAACACTACGTTCTAAGACTAGAACATAAAAGAAAACACATGTCAAAATAAATGTGCTGCGAACATGCTGCCTGCTGAGAGGGAGAAATCAAGACATGCAGAGGTGAACTAAGGCTCGACAATAGTATATAGTGTTTATATTGCTACATATTTTGATTGCAAGCTTTGAAAAATATTAAAACTAGTAAGCCTGTCTGACAGGATATCCTTTAACCAAAAAGGATTTAACCAAAAGGAATGTTTTTTTTTCGGGGTCAGAACAATCTCAATTGTTAGCGTCAATATAGTAGTAGTAGTAGTAGTTGCGAAATTACCATTTTATAATATAAGATGAATGCCATCCATCAGATTGTTCAACATGTTCTTCATCCAAAACACGCAATCCGGTGACCACCGCTTTTCAAACTGCTGAACAAACTTCACTTCACAGGGCAGCCGAATGCCCATTTATATATCTATGAATAGGAAGATTGCAATTGTACAAGTACAGTGAGATTCAGGGAGTGAAACGTTGCTGCATCTGGATACGCCACCATCCTTGGAGCCTAAAATATGCTCTGCAAGAAAAATGACAGTGTTACAGGTTGTATGAGCTCACAGTCACTTAGCTAGAAACCCCTTAGATGGCCAGAATCCTCTCAAAACACAAAAATTGTTCTTTCTTCCTTAAGGTTATGTATTGCACAACCCTACTCTGAACACAGCTTAACTTAAACAATGAGATCATAACTCTCCATGTAGCCCTATGTCTGTTGTACTCTTGTGGAAGTCTCACTGCCTTTTTTAAACGTTTTATTAGATACTGGAACTGGCACTGAATAGTTACGTATCACTTTATTATTTTTCTATGTCGATATTTATGCGCTCATTTTAAAACGTTATCGTTTCTATAGTAACAGGTCATTCACAGTGGACTATCTACTATAATAAACTAATCAAAATGTGCTGTTAATTTACAAAGAAATAAATAATTGTTGATATGGTGGAGCTTTCTGAAAGTATATATTTATTTAACCTTTGGCTCAGAGGTTAAGGGTATAGAATACTATGGAATCCTATAGAGCTAGAGAATTGTATTCGTTGACTAATTCAAGGCAGTGCAAGTGGAATAAAACACTATAGAATGTGGTGTTTAAGGGAAATATTCACCACACCACCATATATGATTTTCCTATAACAGCACACCTTATTGAATATTATTCCTTGCATATTCCGGATACACGATGCGTGAAATTATTGGGTGTAAACAGGGTCAAACAAGGACACCGTTCCCTGCAGGACCAATTATTCTCTGTGTGGGGGGATGACATTGAAAAAAATGAGGCGGCAATGGAGCGTAAGTATTTTTTAGGTTTGTTTCACAACTGACTGACCTGCTGAGGATTTACAGTGTCTCTGTATGGCTGAAGTTATAAAAGAGCCCGAGCCTGTTCTCGCTGGATGTAACAGTAATTATGTGCACCAACAATGACAGTCCACCGTGTTTGGATGTCAGTGACGATCACGTTTACGTAAGAAATGTCAAAACAAAAATAAAACGCTTAAGAGTAATATTAGCATTTAAATAAATAAATAAATAGCTAACTCTGTAGCGGTTCCTAGCTAGCTGGCATTGGCACAATCACTCACAGATCAGATTGACATAAATAATATGACATGCATCGTAAAAAAAAAGGTGAATCCATGACGCGTTTAGTCGCATTGTCCGTGCTTTTTTTTGACAAACTCAGCTGATTTCTTCTTATCTTTGTGGTTTAGCAGAGTTTGATAGATAATTCAGTATTTAATTATTTCTAGAAATGTATAATAAATACTACTTAATCTCATAAAGAAGAGCTAAATTGTAATAAGTAAGTCTGCAGTATTGTTCAAAACTGAAGTGCAAACTGGAGCTGGCTATGGAAATGTGCTTTGGAATAGCTATGGAGTTTAACATGTGTGGATGTTAATAATACATATTTTATACCATATTAAATTACAATTCATGCCCTTTCAAACACAACAAGCTTGTAATTGTCATTTTTCTTTAGTTTTCTAACTATAACCATTTGTTATTCCCAGTGAAACGCTGAGGTGTTCTAGAATTCTCCCTTGGCTATCGAGGGTTAAATTACAGGACTGCTGCAGAATACAGCTATTTTTTTGTTATCTAAACATTAATCCTCTTTTTTTTTTTTTAACCTTCATGGACCCGAAACGGGGAACCGATAAGAACCAGAATCGACAAAATTCAAACGATACCCAGCCCTATCCATGAGACACTGCTTTCCCAAAAAACTCGTATCATCATTTAGTACATCATTTCAGACGCCCCTATAAGAATCTTATCGCTTTGATTGGTCAAAACACGTAATACTTTCCTAAAATACGCTAAACTGACATTGATGAGCATTGTGCTATGCTCAGGAAGTTGAATCAAGTTCAGCTTGATTCTCCTACATCACTAGTGTAACGCTAGCGGTTTCAGCAATGCTGCTGCAAGCGGTAAAAAATCTGCAGCTTCTGAAGGTACCACCGCTGGTCAGTGTGATCCCTGCCTTAGACTCACAGTTACAGCATCGGTAGAATTCAAATTCTTCAGAGACTGTGGTTGAAATGCCTTTTAATATTTAAATAAAACCAAGGATAAGATTAAAGCCACAGTTATGATGATTTCTTCCAAATTTCTGAGGTAAACGCCTGTGCCTTGGGACTTCTTTGAGGAATGTACGGAATGCAGTCTGCTAGATTAGCATGCATTTAAAAGCGGCTTGTTTTTCTGTCACCGTCTTGCTTGTCACTGTTGCAGGAATCACGACACCCAGCTAATAGGCGTGTTGTTATTGCCTGTTAATGACACGAGAGGTTGTAAAAAAAAAAGAAAAAGAAAACAGGATGGTTATATCAGGCAGGAATAGTGGATTGAGTGGATTTAGGAGCTGTCAGTACGTGACACAGTGAACAGAGGCTGGAAACGCAGATAGCGATCAAAGCTTCAGGCCTACGCTTTATAATCGCAGAGCTCCTCAATCCGCTACCAGCGCTGTCACCGCAGAATCCCACTGAGACGTGGTCTCCTGCTCCCTCCGTGCTTTTCCTGTGCGTTATCTGAAAACGCTCATGGGGGCTGTTTGGGGATTTTGTGTGTGCAACATACTCAGAGCTCAGATTTGATTTGAATCGTCTCTGTGTACTCAATTCCACTGGAATGGTGAAGACTGAACTGCTGTGTCGTGTTACATCTAGCACACATCAAATAAATGAACAATATATTCCAGATAAACAAAAATGCTTTAGTGCGGAGCCGAAGAACCGCTCCTCTGGCTCCAGGGTCTGAGTTAATTTCTGGGCTCCTTCATCCTGATCTGAGTGAATCATCATCATTTTCACATTCCGGCATTTCAGCCGTTGGTTGTGTACATGGCTTCCTTTTGGAGCTACTTTTAGAAGAAAAAAGGTTCCTCAAGGGTTATTTGGATGATTCAAAGTAGAACCGTTTCTACTTGGAGTGCCGTTCGACAGGATTTAAAGATTCACCGCTGCTCCAGAGAGTTCATTGCACTTAAAAATAGTTGGAACACTGGGTGTGAGGTGGGAATACACTCTGGATCTCAACCCATTGCACAACACCACGCACACACACATTCACAAACTCGTTCACACCTAGGGACAAATTAGTGTAGCCAGCCCACCTACCGGCGTGTAAGGAAATCCAAGAACACTAAGAAAACAGTGCATTCACAGGATGGAAATCTTGCCTGGTAGCTAGTTGTTTAAAACCATGTGGATATTTTTGCAGTATAAGTGCATAAAACTTGCGTCATGCTTTAAGAACTGTGAAAGCGAGATGGTAATTAAGGTAGCAAGCATTGTGGTGAACCTGCTCCCTCCTGCCACTCTGTAGAGATGCTTTAAACACTGAAATACAGTCTCACAGACACGACACTGCTTACGTAACTGTGAGAATTGCATACAGCTTTGTCCAAAGTAGCTAAGTAAGGAATTAAACATGATGTGACCTACTGTTAAAAGAAATAATCAACAGCATCTGGTGCGATGCAAAACAGAGCGCCAATTACGACACCAAAGTTGATTGTTTTCCTAAAACAGCATGACCTGTTGTGTTTTATTCATCTTATGTCACAGTGATTCACCAGTGTATTGCACCATTGGTGTATTCATTAAATAGTGGCATGTCGTACTTTTTTACCTGTTTACAGTGACATTTAATGTTGTTAGTTTCTGTTATCACTCAGTGCAGCTTGTTACCAAGAAACAGTCAACTGCAAAGTCCTTTCTGGTGGTGGAAATCTTAAAGGTCCACTATGTAGGGTTTTAATGGTTAGCAGAAATGGAGTATACATTCTATAATCCACTTATGTGCTAAATAATGCCTTTAACTATGAATCGTTGTGTTTTTGTAAGCTTAGAATGAGTCCTTCATATCTACATAGGGAGTTACGTCCACCTCTATGGAGCCGCCATGTTGTGGTGCTACAGTAGCCCAGAACGGACAAACCTCTAGAGAGAGTTGATGCGAAAGGAAGCACGGGAAGAACGACAAAGAAGACAAGGAAGAAGAGGAATCAGTGTTTTCTGGTGCTGGCTAACAAGTTAGAGAACCCAATCTTTGAAAAATGGAGGACCATACTTAAGTAAGGGAGTATGAATGTAGGTACTTGGGAGTACTGACGACCACTGTACGCTCTGATACACACTTGGAAAGGGCTGCTAAGGTGAGGAGGCACTTAGGGTGGTAAGCACGTACCCTGCAGGTCAGCCCCTGCTTGTCAGGTTGGATTTTTTTGTGCCTAAGGACATTTTATATAACACCTAAACCCCAAACAGACTTCATAGCTAAAATGCTACATAGCAAATCTTATTGTATTCGAGATGTGTCATGCCCCAAAAAGACCGTGTCACAGAAAAGCCGTCTCTTATGTAACTGTAAAAATAGTGTAAAGCTTTGTCCATGGTGACTAACAGCAAGTCAGACTACTGAAGGCACAGTGGCGCTAGTCATCATCAGGGATCATCAGCAATTCATCCTGTGTCTGCCCGGCCTACGCCTCGCGCTTCAACTTGTTAAATCTGAGACTGTGATTTTTATCAACTAAATTTAACTTGGCTTCTACTCTCGCAGTTCAGCAGCTGTCAGCTCGACCCAAGTTACACAAAGCCGCAGCATGAAATTGCCGCATTTGATATATTTTTTCACATCGCATTAAAATTACATTAATATCGCACTTTGAGATTTTTCCTTCTGCAGTAAAAAAAGGATGATGAGAGTTAACTTGAAGGGCAATCGGCTGTGCATCAGGATTTTGTAATCTTCTCGGTAGAACGGGGACACTGTAATCTTCTTCGGTTGTGATTTAAGCAGAGATAGTACAAAGTGGTTCAGTCGATTTTGGGATTTAATTGGAATTTTCTGTAATTGATAAGAACCGAAAGCAATAGAGCAATCCTCCGTTTTTGCTTTTGATTAAAGCATCTCGACTGGCTTGTCTCTGATGAAGGGCAGGTGGAGTGCAGTCAATGCCCCACGAAGACGCAGTTAAAAGCAGATGGGGTCCTATGAATAGACATCCTGTTGGAATGGTGCGATGCCATGCCTAGCCTTTCGTGCACGGCCTTCTCGTGGACTTTTACTGGTTTTGGCCCATTACCCATCATTCCCCGTCACCACCTGTCCCTGTCCTGTTAAAGCTCCAGGCCTTGCCATCTGACTGATCCTTAGATACATCAGTATAGGATGAGCCCTTGGGTCCCAAATGTCTTGCTGTTCACGAGCTCATTAGCAGGAATTTAAACAATTATACCATTCCCTTGAATAGTTATAGATCAGGCTAGAGATCTGGATGCACGTTGATGTGTAGAAACAAGTCAGCCAATGGAATCACTCTGCTGTGCCTGGGGTTTGATTGGCTCAGCTCGGTGCCTCATTTGGAAGCCATGACTGCTCCAGGAGCCATTAAAGCCTTTATAAATCTTCTCTCTGCCAGGGTCAGCATACTAAAACATCCTCGCTGCTGTAGTAATGCAGTGTCTAGGACACAGGCAGTGGCAAGCGTGTGCATGTGCTATTTTCTTCTCTTTTTCAGCATCACATCATCGCACGACCCCTGCCTTTCTCTCACTGTCCCTTTCTCAGGAAACCCCATATGCTCGAACTGTCAGAGCAGGTGGCTGTCGGTTGGAGAAGAGGCTTTCAACATGACCTGTGATGACATACCGACACATTCCCGCACGCCCACACACACTCGCTAAAGACATTTAATGCTAGCGTCTTGTTAAACCAAGTCTCCCGGTAACCACGGTGAATTATTCATTTTTCTCGTTTCACTCCAGGGAAGAGAAAAATCACGCCATTTGCTGATTTTGTCACCTCAGTGCTGGAGAGTCAGTCAGAGATGATTAATGCCGTGATTAATAGGCCTTCATTGCCTTTTATTTGATTCCTATCTTGAGGAGCATAACATTGACACAGTCCTGGGCTGCAGTGACTCGCTAACATTAATCACCCTTCTATAGTTGGAGGTTCAATCGAATATTATCCCTTTTCTCTTTCTGTCTTTTAGACACAGTAGATTTGATTTTATTTTTAAAGTACAGGATGACATTAAGGCACGGTTTTGTGGCAGTATGTGTGTAATTGCATATGAGATGACACATTTTCTGCTGCTGTATATCATGGCTTCCCCTACGAACTAAAAAAAACAAACCTACGTTCACATCACTGTTTTCTTCCTTATTTTCCATCCCTGCCTGTGATGACTCATGAGCTTTGCACAGAGTTGCAGATTTATACTGGTCATATTTTAAACTGTTCCACACTTCCATGTAAGACTCAGTCATCATGCATGGGGACAGAAACAAGTGAACATCCAAGTCTCAACTGTTCATGTCAGTCCTTATTAAAGCCCTCAGGAAAACAAGTCAAGAATGATTTTTATTGCATTATTTTTACATTATATATACATTTGTATTTAAATTACATAAAATTGTATTTATACGTTTAATTTATAAGGTCAAGTTCATGCATTTTAGACAAAATTAAAAAAAAAGATAAAACACAAAGGCAGTTCATTTTCAGCAACAGAACATTTGGTGTGTATGTACTATTGGATGGGATAAGCTTTTTTTTATTAATATATCTGTTACATACTTGTTGCCAGAGGACCTCTATAGTAATTATGACTATTTCGCATGGGATAAGCGATCTATTTTGGAAGTTTTGAAAAGTGCTAATTTTCTGAAAGCTATAAAAAAATATGAGTCATCGAGCAAAACAATATTCATTACTGAGTACTTCAGTGTATTACCTATCATCTCTGTTTCTGTTTCTCCAGATGAGGGCCAGATCGAAACATTAAATCGTTATGCTACGTCGGCAATCCCCACTGGTTCTTCAAACGTCTCCTCGTCCCTCTCTCCACTAGAAGAAGATGGAGATCCTCCCCTGCAGTCCCACTCTGTACCAGCAGAGGCAGCGTCAAGCACCAGGGAGCAGGCTGTCTTCTCCTCCGTGCTGACAGTGAGGGCCAACTCGGACTCGCTGGTGCAATATCCGGCCTCTCCTCATGCAAACACTTACAATCTCACTAACCGAAAAATCCAGGCGGATCCGTCGGCTAAAGCTCCACAAGCTCCAACCAAGAGTGCTCTGAGCACCGGCTCAGGTACGACGTCTGCGTCATGGACGTGAGATAAATATGTGTGTTTACCAGTGCTGTTTTGTGTTAACTGTGATCAAAATGGTTTTGTTCGCAGAATTTCTGCTGACTTGATGTTGTCGTCTGTGCTTTTGTCCTCGTCGTGTCCATCATTGTGATCGTCATCATGCTTGAAAGTTCTTGTAATGGTGATCACCCTTATCATAATTATCATGTGTTAGATATGATTTGATTTGTCATGACTCATTCTCTTTTGTCATCTTGTATGAGTGTTCATGGCACTAATAGTATTCCCTCAGTCATTGACCTTTGAAGTCACAATCACGGCGTTTTAATGATGGGTCTGTGTCTACCAGGAACATATCTTACAACACTGATTCTTATTAATTATACAAACTAAATGCTCGTTACCAAAATTCAAACACTGGTGTATGCGAAAAGTCATGAACAAATCATTTAAAACCGTTCAAATGCAAATTCAACTAATGGAAGCTTGGGTCTTGTAGTTGAATTACCAGATATTCCCTGTTTGTGACTATAAAATTTCCTCCCAAATTGTTATTTTAAAACCTGTTTTGCTTGCCTGTTATTACAGAAGAGGGTTAGGGCCACATGAAACAAATTTCAGAGAATTCTGAGAAGAAATGAGAATTCTGAGAAACAAATCAGAGCTGTGAAAAAAAGTGGAAAAGTCGGAGGAAGAAAAAGTCAAAATGGTGAGAAAAAAATTCTGAGAAATTCCGAGAAAAAAAGTCAGAACTGTGAAAAAAATGTGAAAAAGCGAAAAGTCAGAGGTCTTCTCAGAGGCCCTTTTGTCTCAGAAATTTTTTCACACAGTTCAGAAATTTTCCTCAGAGTTTTGACTTTTTTCACAGAATTCTGACTATTTTCTCAGAAATCTCTGAAATTTATTTCATGGGGTCCTCATCCTCTTCCACATATGTTATTGATATGTTGGGAAGAAAAAAAAATTGAATTGCTGAATAAGAAATAAAATAATTGGGGTTACAAGAAAATAATCAACATCTGGGTGGTTGGATGCGGCCTGTTGTGGAGTTGCTGTTATCAACCCAAAGTTGGTTATTTTCCTACAACATATCCTGTTATCAACATATCAACATATCCTGTTTGGTTATTTTCCTACAAGTATATCCTGAAAAAATCTTTTATATTTTAAAGATTGCAATTTTTAATTTATTAAAGAACTACACATCAAACCTTTTCCCATTTATAGTTTAATTTAATGTTGGTGATCATCCATGAAACAAGTTGCTTCCTATTATGACTTATGTTATAGCAGCTATAAAAAATTTATCTTTCTACTGAGATTTTTAAGACAAACCCCCCCCCCGTGGTTTCTGGTTGTGAAACAGAATAACGACTATGACACATTTTCAGGATTGCGTATAACTTAAAAAGAAAATTGTAAATAAATACATTTTATGTACCAGCACAGGATACCATCTAAATGACTGTTGTCTTCTTTCAGAAGAGGCTCCTTCTATGAACCCAGACCTTCCTACAGCACCCGGTACCTCCCTCTTAACACTGGCGGAGACAGAACCTGCACACACAGATCATGTGACGAGCCCAGTCTCCACCTCCACCGTGTTATCCAATAGTACAATTCTAGAAACAGAAAAAGTTGGGAAAGCCACACACCCCAACCCTGACACTGTGACCAGTGACAGCCTCCAGCTCACCACGGTGACCACCACCACGACCACGCCCTTAACTGTGAATGACACGGCTGTGACTCATCCCAGCATGAGTCCCGTGACAACTGAGGTTCTTACCACAAAAGCTCCACCCACGACTACCACCGAACCCACAACGATTGCGACAGAGCCTCCGACAACCACGACTACAACTACTACAACAACAACAACAACGACTACAACAACTCCACCAACAACAACGACTACTTTAGCAACTACAACGACTCAAAGCTCCACTGTAGCTACATCTAGAAGCACTACCACCGAGCAGAGCACCACCACTGAGAGCTCACCTCCATCCTGCAACATCACGGAGAAACTGTTGGTCCGAACAGGTGAGTCCGGTCCCTCGATTCTTGCTTCAGTTTCAAATCAGCAAAACGGAATCATTAGCCTCAGTTTTCCATTGCTAGGTTACTGATTTGCTTTAAGATTAGCATTTAGTGCATTTAGTTTATTGTGTCCTATATGTATTATATTTTTACATCACACGTTCTCCCTCTCTTCTTCTTTCTCCTTGCCACTTTCCTCTTTCCTATGTTCATATGTCTTTCTGCTTTTTTCATACTTTATATTCCTCTCACTATTTCTTCCTTCCTCTGTCTCTCTCGCTCTCTCGCTCTCTCACCTTATCTGCCTTTTCTGTATTTCCCTCTCAGTCTGTTTATGCACCCCGCCTCTTTATCTCACTCTTATTCCCTTGCTCCTTTTCCCTCTCTATTTCTCTCTCTTCCTATCTCTCCTTTCCCCCCCTCCGTTGCTCAGTCTTTTGCTGTTGCAAATTAGTGCTTGCTTATTGATCTGTAACTTATTTGCATAATTGAATAACATCGTAGAAAATGTATTGTTCTCATGTGTACTTTCAGGAAGTTTTTTTTCCCTTAAAAGGGCTTTGTTGTGGAATTTATAGGCCTTATATACTTGGCCTGTATTTAGGTCACACTGAGAAGAAGTTTAATCTGTAAGTTGAGAAGCAACATAAGTTTAGAAACACATTTATCTTTGGATTTCATTAGTGATGGATAAACACCCAGGGTTGCACTGTTAGAGGAATATAATCAGTGATGAGGTGATGTGAGGCAGCCTTGTGTGAAATGGAGTTACTCTCACCACCCCAAAGTTGATTATTTTTCTATAACAGCATGTTCCAAAAATGTCCCCATGAATGAGCTGTTACTATAAATAATAACGTATTAGAACACCACATTCATAAAAACCTCTGATCTGATTTGCACCTGGAACTACTGTCACAGCTGCTGTTACAGAAAAGTAATCTTCTAAACATCTCCTGGCCAATCAGATCTGAGTACTCAACAGCACACTTGTGTAATATTACATTTTAAATCAGCAGATTCCTGTTACATTATGGGAGCAACATGATTGAACATGATGAAACCCTGATAGCAAAAAAGACCTCACAAGTAAGGTTGAGAAGCAACAGCTAGGGTTTGACACGCAAATGTGTCAACTAATGAATATTAATGAACATCAGAGGGTCTGCTAATGAATATTAATGACCAGTGTGCACTCGGTTGGTGAAACAGCAGTTTATTAAGCATACATAGACTTATTTTTCAGAGTAAAATTTCAGATTGTGTCCCGACCAAACCAAACAGACTGACTCTTATCAGTCAGAAAAAATACACCTACAGTTTTTAAACTCTGGCTGTGTTGAGATCTTTGAGTGAAAAAAAGTTGATGCTCTGAAAATAAAATGGATATTTGCCCAGCTTCCAGGACAGCCAGTCTGATGAGGGTGTTATAAATTATTTCTTGAGTGCACGTTCTTGGGTGCAAACACCAGAAAGGAGACACTTAGTATTATAAAGTTTATAAGTATTATAAGTTATTAGACACTTAGACGAGTAGTGTACACTTGACACAGGGCTGATCTGGGTGCACACGAACAAAGCACCATCATCCATCCCAGATTTCTCTGGCATTCATGTTTAAATGGCTGACAAATAAGAAGGAGAAACAAATACGGAGAAGGACATGAAGTAATCATAGGACATAGTGTTAACATGATCTTTATCCATCCATCCATCATCTATAGCACTTTATCCATCTGGGTCGTGGCGAAGCTGGAGCCAATCGCAGCATCTTCGGGCGAGAGACTGATCGGAATGGTGATTTAGATTATTGGCCCATGGGTTACACTGACGTGTTGCTGGTATAAACACTTGATTATATTCTCATACCTGATAAATAGTAATTGTGTGTATGTGTGTGTGTTACTCCCCCAGTTCTGTCCATCCAGATGAAGAGGAACTATCTGGAGAGTGGACTGAGGCAGAGCTTGGTGAAAGGCCTAACTCTGGCTCTTCAGAAGGCCTTTAACGACTCCAACGTCCGCATCCAGGTAATTTAATTTAGCCTATACGCTTCATTTAGAATTTTTTATTGTGAAAAATCTACACTGAGGAAAGCACAGGGAAAAGGAACAGTAAGTAAAATAATCAAACGGACGTCCATGAATGATTTTGTTGCCATTGGAAACAGTGCCTAAGATCATGTGAACATCCTGTAATCCAAAGCAAGATATTACAACCGAAACCTCTTTTCACGTATGCAACATATGCCCCTGCAGTGCTTCAATCAAACACAGAGTCTGATGGGTATTTGGATTTGTATCACCACTGCACCATGGGAATTGCAGTTTGACGGTGAAGTGTGTGGTGGGTGGTGTGTAGGCAGTGGCGTGGGAAGTGTTTGTGTTGCACACACTGTCTTCTCTGCATTGTGTGAGAACATGTAGAACGATTTCCTCTCTTTGTAAGCATCTGGGAATCATTGTGTAAAGCTTTGTGTAAAGCGGCATCTTCTCACATTTGGAAGGGTGTTTTCTCACCTATTAAGTCTTTGCTGAATCAAAATCAGAGGGAAATTGATACTTTTGGTTCATTTTCTATTAGAATTTCACACCACACGGTTTGAAGAGGATCAGCAAAACAAAAAAAGGAAATTTGCTGAGAAGTGGTGGAAGGATCGAAAAAAAGTGCCCATTAAGGCTTCTTTGGATAGTTAACAGTTTTGTCTTTTAAAAATATATTATACTTGTAACTTTTTCTGAAAGGAAAATCCTCTGTTGTAGGGCTCCACAATGAGCCATTTGGTGTTCCAACAAATTTACTTTACAAATAAAGTTAAAAAAAAAAAAAGGTAATTAAAAAGCACTACTAAGTATGCATAAAAATCAACCAATCACAGAGAATGGCTAAATAATAACTAGATAATGACATAGTAGTTTAAATAAATATTAAAGGATAAAAAGGGTATCCAGAATTTATTTCTTGTGTAGATATACAGATTATTTCTGCACTCCAATTGTAACATCTGGCACTCAATTAACTTAATTATCTGGCATGTCAAAAATACATTTCTGCAAACCATAATACATACAGTAATAATAATAATAATAATACATTCTGTGCAAAGAATGCTGTAAAGTAAATACAGAATTAAATCTTTCTTAAAAGAAAAATGCTACTCCATGTAAACAGTAATAAACTAAACAAAGTCAATATTTGGTGTGACGACTCTGCTTTTTTTTTTCTTAAGTGGTAGTCTGAGATACAGTGTGTGCGGTTTTATAAGGAAATGTGCCGCAAGTTTTACTGAGTGTCTTGGAGAATCCGCCACAGAGCTTTTGGAGACCTCGACTGTCACACACAAAACCCAGGAGCCTTGACGGGGTTTTTTTGGTTGGTTTTTTTTTCTGTCTGAGAAGTGGTCAATTATGTAATATGTTGCTTTTTTTTACTGACAAACGAACATTTTCCAAATACAATTTTTTATTTCTGGGAAAATTAATGTTTGGAAATCTAAAATGTTTTTTTGTATTCAATGATGCGGAATTCATAGTATCTATAATAGAAATTTGTACTAAAAGGGTGGGTAAGACTTTTGCACAGTACATTTCACTCAATGATTTCTCTCTTTTGAAGTTAATAAGACACAAAAGAGAAGCGTGTCGGTGAAAAAGGTAGCAAATGTCCCCCTTTCGGCTGGCACCATAACAAGAAGGCTTGACGAGATAGCAGAGGACGTTGAGGCACAGTTGGTAGAGTTGTAATGAGTTATACCTTAATTAAGTTATAATTCCGTTAGTCTTTCAATCTGAAAGTTGTGAGTTCGACCCTCACACACGGTGCAGGTTTGTCGTTTGTCACCATAACAAAATCTTTTGTAACGTGCTGCAGATACTTCTTCTATCTAAAAAAAGGTGAAACTTCCAAAACATTCTCTGTGAAGATCCAAGTAAGCCATGTACTTAGATTATATTGAATGTTAAAGTATAAAATCATGTTAGCCAATCGGAACCATTGTTTTTCCTTTAGCTCTCAGCCTCGTTAGCGCAGTAGGCAGCGCGTCAGTCTCATAATCTGAAGGTCGTGAGTTCGATCCTCACACGGGGCACTCGTAAAGTGGTATGAAATATAAGATTTGCTACCGGATGCACGTTCAGTATTGTTTCAGCCATGAAACCCTCAAGACTGCTTTGACACAAAACACCCTGCGTTAAAAGACAAGCCCTTGGAGTATTTTGAAAGAAAAAAACGTGAACATGAAGGACAAAAACAGTTATTGAGGACCACCACTTCAACAAATGTGCCTGCGCTGAAAGCATCATTCTTAGTTGCACACCGCATTGCTAAATGTAAGAAGCCCTGTACTATTGGGGAAGAATTGGTTCTGCCTGCTACTGAGGGTATTTGCAGTGAACTTTTTGGAGAGGCTGCGGTGAAAAAAGGTAGCAGATGTCCCCCTTTCGGCTGGCACCATAACAAGAAGGCTTGACGAGATAGCAGAGGACGTTGAGGCACAGTTAGAGTTGTAATGAGTTATACCTTAATTAAGTTATAATTCTGTTAGTCTTTCAATCTGAAAGTTGTGAGTTCGACCCTCACACACGGAGCAGGTTTGTCGTTTGTCCCCGCAACGAAATCTTTTGTAACATGCTGCAGATACTTCTATCTAAAAAAGGTGAAACTTCCAAAATATTCTCTGTGAAGATCCAAGTAAGCCATGTACTTAGATTAGATTGAATGTTAAAGTTTAAAATCGTGTTAGCCAATCGGGATCATTGTTCTTCACTCATCTTTCGGCCTCGTTAGCGCAGTAGGCAGCGCGTCAGTCTCATAATCTGAAGGTCGTGAGTTCGATCCTCACACGGGGCACTAGAGGGATGTCCTGAAATGTAGGCTTTGCTGCCATGGCCCCATTTTGAACACGAAGCAAAATTAGCTTTTCTTTTAAAGCTTTTTTTTACTTTTCCAGTGTTAAACATTACAATGCACATGTTCAGAGTTGTGTACAATTTCTATCAGGAAAAAAAACAGGCAGGAGCCAAATATAATGATTATGTGGTCATTTCAGACAGCAGTGTTAGTGGCGGAGTCCCATAAGTAAACTAAGGAGAGACTTTTTTTTTTTGTCCGTGAGTGAGGTTCGATTAATCATTCTGAAAACCCACTTAGGTTCAAATTTGCCGAAATGACACACTGCATCTTTGAAATGCAGCACACCGGGGATAAGTGTGCTCGCTTCTCACAGCCCTGCACTCCATTTCCTGTTTTCTGTGCCTTTTTTCAGTTTACAGCTCACTTCTGAAAAAGTTCGCTGGTTTATGTTAGTTTGTTTGTTCTAATATTGTACTGGGTATTGAATAGTATTGGATGCAAATGCAGGTTTTATAGATAAACACAAAACACCAAACCATCCAGAGGGCCAATTCAATCAGACTGAACCACGACAAAATGAAAATCAATTTTGTATCAAATACAAACACGGGAAATGCCATAATCGCGATCAGAAAAGATTCGTCGCTGTTGTGAAGCTAGGAGTGAGACTTCGCACCAAATGAATGGAAAATTCCACTGTTTAAAGGGATTTTGTGTTTAGAAACAGGTGTGCTGAGTTAGTAATCGCATGACCGTAATCTGGGAAGTGGGTCATGTAACTGATCATGTGATGGAGTTTGTCGTTCGTAGTGTCGCTTGCAAATGAAATTCAATGCAGTAGTTTTGGGGTGTGTAATAAATGAATTAAAAAAATCCTGTCCAATTTTTATCAAAGAAAAATTTATAATCATTGACATGTTGATGTCTATTTAATGTCAGTGTATTATTTATATTCGTTCAGTTTTCCACAATGGGAAAGCCTTCCGTCTGTTTGTCTCTCTCACCCACTCTTTCCTCTCTGTCTCTCTCCTCTCTTGACCAATCTCGCCCTATCTTCATTTTTTTGTATTCTCTCTATCCAGTTCCTCCTGTTTTTACATCCTGTTTTTGTTTCTCACTCTTTGGCCTTTCTGCTGCTTGTCTTTCTGTCTTTCGTTTTTCTTATCTCCCTTTTTTTAAATCAGTTTCTGCTACATCTCTTTTGAGTTCCCTTTCTTCCCATCTTTTTCTTTCGCCTCACCTCTTTCCCTTTTTTCATGTCTGTTAATTCCTCCTCTCTTTATATCGACTATCTTCATCTCTCTTACTTGCACTTTCTCTCACTAATCCTTCCTCTCTCATCTGCTGTATTTTTCTCGGTCCGCATCCATCTTCTGCATCTCACTCTTTATTCTGTGCTGCATTTCTCTCTTTCTGTCTTTCTGTTTTTCTTTTTTTTCTGTACTTTCCTCTCTCTCTTCCTACCTCTCTTGACCAGCCTCCCCTTGTCTTCCTTCTTCCCTCCTCCCTTCTTTCTTTCTCTCAGACGAATTCAGATTTGTTCAGAATGATTCGGACTGCTTGAAATTGATTCAGACTGATTCAGAACGATTGGACTGTGCATTATTTATATTCGTGCAATTTTCCACAATTCAGGAGAGACGAATACGTGCTTTTTGTTTTTTTCGTAACATGACGAGCTGCGTTATTTATTTATTTATTTATTTTATGTCTTATTGACTTCGAGAGAGAGAGAAAAACGACAGGTTGCTGTAGAAACGACTGTTTATAGCTGCTATCCGGTAAATGATAAGAGGGACTAGCTTGTTGATGTTCTGTACCATTGAATATAGCTATACTGTAAATGGATAGTATCATTCATTATTAAACAAAGCATTTTAATGTGGCACATACCTGTGAAGTAAGACGCGTAAAACACTTCAGGATTTGCTGTTACAGGAATATAATCCACGTTGGGGTCATAACAGTGACTCCGTAACTCCGGCAACTTTACTTACTTATGAAATTTATTAACGTTACCCTTATCAAAGTTAATAAAAGCCAACAATCTAAGCAGTGATATTTACTCCTCATTGCATCCACATGACTGTTGTTGTTATTTAATATAGTATAAGATACTTAGCATAAGATATACAACAAACTGGTATGCTTTGTGGGAGGTTCTAAATGAACCCAAAAAGAACCCCTCTTGTCATGTATTATTCAGCTTTGCTTTAATGAAGGCTGTGATGTTGCACTGAATGGTGATGAACATTTGAACAGATCCTGAGTGAGAAATTGTTTTCTAGGTATCAGTAATTATCCGGAAAAAGGGAAATGCGCTGTGTAACGGTAAACGAGTGTGACACTGGAGATTGTTGTTATTACCAGTTGAAGAGTGTCTGTTCTACCCACCACACGAGTGACTCAACCCGAGAATTAGCGCTGTCTGCTGTCGGAGAACGCTGCTCCTGGAGCTGTCTGTTCGTCTCTCTCGCCCACTCTTTCCTCTCTCTCTCCTCTCTTGACCAATCTCTACCTATCTTCAGTTTTTTGTATTCTCTCTATCCATTTCCTCCTGTTTTTACATCCTGTTTTCATTTCTCACTCTTTGGCCTTTCTGTCTGCTTGTCTTTCTGTCTTTCGTTTTTCTTATCTCCCTTTTTTAAAATCAGCTTCTGCGTCTACTTCTGCTACATCTCTTTTGAGTTCCCTTTCTTCCCATCTTTTTCTCTCTCCTCACCTCTATCCCTTTTTTTCATGTCTGTTAATTCCTCCTCTCTTTATATCGACTATCTTCATCTCTCTTACATGCACTTTCTCTCACTAATCCTTCCTCTCTCTCATCTGCTGTATTTTTCTCAGTCCGCATCCATCTTCTGCATCTCACTCTTTATTCTGTGCTGCATTTCTCTCTTTCTGTCTTTCTGTTTTTTCTGTACTTTCCTCTCTCCCTACCTCTCTTGACCAGGCCCCCCTTGTCTTGCTTGCTCTCTCCTCCCTTCTTTTTTACTCTCAGATTGATTCAGATTTGTTCAGAATGATTCGGACAGCTTGAAATTGATTCAGACTGATTCAGAATGATTGGATGGGTCCAGACCAGTTCAGACTAATCCATACCGATTCAGACTGTTTCAGATTTATTTAGCAAGTCTGATTGATTAAGATTGATTCAGATTTATTCAGAAAAATTCGGAGTAATTAATACTGATTCAGATTTATTTAGCAATTCAGACAGATTCATACTGATTTTGACTGATTCAGATTTATTCAGACCAGTTAAGACTGATTCATATTATTCTGACTGATTCAGATTTATTCAGACTAATTCTAACTGATTCCGAATGATTCAGATTTATACTGATTCCGAATGATTCAGAATTATACTGATTCCGAATGATTCAGATTTA
>JAQQZX010000002.1:22071052-22089359 GCA_030068355.1 Notoglanidium maculatum
TTTAATGTCAACAACCGCTCAACTAAGTAAAGAGAAACAACAGTCCATCATTATCCAGTCTCTTTTAAAGTCATAAACAAAGAAAAAAATTGAATTAGAAGGTGTGTCCAAACTTTGGACTGGTAGTGTACATTTAAGATGTAACGTAATAACATGAAGAAAAATGTCATCAAGTTCTGATTACATGGCTAGAGGTACGGTAATTAGTAACGTTCACAGAGATTCACACTTCATATCATCTGTAATAAATACATTTGAAACGGCAGCTTTAAACATACCTCTGTTAAATGGGAGGTGTAGCACACCTGAAGCGTGCACACACAGGGTCACATAAAGGTCAGATATTTTCCATTTCTGTGTTCTCCAAAGAAATCTACTGCAAAGCAGTCCAGCAGTAGAGGCATTTGAGAGTTTCTCCTCTTCCTTTTTGATGATTCAGGAAAACTCAAATTTATGTGGATTAAAAGCACAAAATAAAGTGCACCGAAGCACCTACAAACCTCAAAACATAAAATTCTTCATCATGCCCATGTTAAAAAACTTAAAGTTACAGCTTTACCTCTGTAACGAAACACTGACTCTGCAGACTCCTTCCAAAACTGCTAAATAAACGTCTTCCTACAGATAGCATCACCATATCAACAACTGAATTAATTAACAGCATGTTTTTTTTGCATACTGTTTTTTGTTACTGTCTTGTACAGTACTGTGCAAAAGTTTAAAGAAGGCTTGCCTAAGAGAGTTCAGGATGTGTTGAAGAATAATGGTTCTCATACCAAATATTATCTTTAAAGCTCTTTAGAATGATATAAACTCTCTTTGTTATATACTGTATTTACATGTATGTTTGCACATGCTGCAATAAATCTCTGGACCTATTGTCTCATTTTCCTAGTAAGGTATAAAGAAATGAGGGGTGAGGGGGGCTCAAGACTTTTGCACAGTGCTATAGCTATACTGTCTGAGCTGCTGTTATAGAAAAAAAATCAATGCTTTCTGAGCAATAAGATTTAAGAATTCTCTAGCAGGGATAAGGGATAATGTAACAGCAATGGTCATAAAACTTTTTTTATGCATAGCGTCAGTCTGTTATACATAGCAACGGTTGATTTTACATAGCAACGGTGTGTTGTACATAGCAACCGTCTGATATACACAGCAATGGTCAGTTATACACAACAACGATTGGTTATACATAGCAGTGGTCTGTAATAGATACCAATGGTTTCTTATACATTGGAACGGTCTGTTAAACATAATTGACCAATCGTAATCGAGTATTCAAATGTGCTGTGTAATAACTATTGTTAAGCTATACTGATAAACCTTTTTTTATTACTAATAAATATGGAAATATATCTGTTGTTAGAAATATGTCTATGTCTAATATTGTATACTCAGTGAAGTTTTAGCCATGAAGGCTTTTTTTCACTGTTATGATTGGTAATGATCTGCACGTGTTCTGGATCAGTTCTCAGGTTTGTGAATCCGACAGACAACATCAAATCGTGCGGTTTCATCCAGATCATGGAGCAGCGTTTGGTGAACGTATTCTCTGAAGCTCATGAGAAAATGGAAGACTGTTATGGAAATCTTTCAGTTGAGGTACATCAGCTGCTTCTCTGCTTTGGCTCCAAACTGACAAATTGGCTCGATTTCAAAAACATTTGAAATCTTAATGTATGTCTTCACAATCGTAATATATATATCCTGTGTGTGTGTGTGTGTGTGTGTGTGTGTGTCTTGGTGTATCTTTTTATATGTGCATATGTGTGTGTGTGTGTTCATATGTTTGTGTCTTTGCATGTATGTTCATGTCTTTGTGTTTCTGGCTCTGGTGTGTGTGTGCGTGTGTGTGTGCATGTTCTTTATCACTGTTTCTGTGTGTGGGCAGATTCTAAACACCTATCAGACAGGAAACTCTTTGGCCGTATCGTTGGTGTATGTGGTGTGGAACGGCAGTGTGGCGCTGAACGGCACCGTGGCGAGCGCGCTAATTAACCAGCTGAGTGCGGAGCTGGTCGGATATTTCCTCTTCTTCCCCCCTATGATCATCGCTGAGCGTGAGTAACACATTTACATTCATTTCCACAGTTATCAAAGAGCAATACAAACCTGTCAGATTATATTTCTCACACAAGAGTCTTAAAGGAATTTAAATTTGCACTTAATTTACAACAAATTTAGTTTAACCCTGTTTGGTATCTGACTTTTGCTTCTTTAGTTGAAGACTAATATAGCTAACAAGACTAAAATGTTTTGTTTAAAAAATGGTGAAATTATCGTTCTTACTTAAGCATTTCTTTAATATAAATATTGTAATAAAGAAAATGTGTTTTTTTTTTTTTCATCTGAATGCAGCAGGGACGAAAGTGCAAGTACATATTACTTTCAGAAAATTGATGTAACAATTTGCATGGATCATTTTTTAAGCCTTTCCATATTAATTATGCTGTCGACAGACTAGTTTGTGCACTAATAAGATGATTTTCTTCTTGTCAAACAAAGGAATGAACTTAATATTCAACACTAAAGCCATAGAAAGTCGTTACAAGGCAAACACGTCAGTACTACACTGCGCAGGAGCTATTGTAGCTGTGGTTTCACTCAGAAATTGTTAACTTGGATTTAAGTAGTGTCTGGTCTCGTAACTGGCCCACATAGGATATTCATTGCGTACAAAACTAAATTTTGAACTAAATCATTGTTGGAAAGAATCTAGTTTAAGCTGTAGCGTTTACATTTTCCCTCTTTTGCTACAGTGATACAAGAGACACCTGAACACTACGCTTTTCTGCTTTCTCGACTTAATTAGAGGTTTAGACCAAATGCAAGTAAAATTCCGCCTGCAGAAAAGCCAAAACACTGTGAGAGAGGATGTAGCATGTGAAAGACAAACCGTGGATTCACTTCACACAGACTTCTCTATTTAGATGAACTTTGACTTCATTCTTGTGAGCCAGTAGAAACGTACAAAGTAGGTCTTCAATCGGATACATTTTAAAAAAATTATTTCAACTTTTTGTGCATTTCTGTACAAAATACATCCTTATATTCTCGAAAACGGGAAATGGGTTAAGTGCAGAAATTTCTGTTTTTATCAGACTTTCTGTTTTCGCCAGACCGGTGATTCAAAGATTGCAGGATAGGATGTGATTTTAATATTTAATTTCTTTCAGTATGTAGGATTTCATGATTTGAATATATTCTATTTTAGTATATGGAGTATTTTGTGCTCTTTCTTGGATAATAAAATGACTACAAGCTTTTGTTTTTATACATTCAAATAGGATTTAAAAAGTGTGTTCAAGTTGAACTCAGTATTGGAATTCAGTTTCAGACTTTATTTACACGAAGAATATATTTAGATTTCAGTTTCGTAGAGAGATTTCTCAAACTGTGATAATGGTTGTTCCTAGCTTCAATGACATATTCTTCATTTTTTTTTTTTTAAAGAAACTGTGAATTAAAAAGACTCAGATCTTTGGAAGCCTTGTTTACTTTGCCAGTGTTGGTTGGTAATTACATTTACTGCAGCAGAGTAATAACTGCCCAGATTGTCCTTGCTGTGATCTGTATGTCAACTCAAAAATCTCTGCTCGTGGAGTTTGAGTAGAACGGTATTAAAATAATGCACAATACTGTATGTCATTAAGGATCATTTTCATCTCATCTGCAATCCGTCTGTTTCAGCGCTCGAGTACCACAACCTGAACACCTCAGTAGCCACCAGGGAATACTGGGTAATCACAGGTAACTTCATTCCCGCTCCAGATTCCACATCCTGTGTAGCTTGATTACCGAACTTTCCCATTAGCATGAGATAGAGCAATAGTCATTTCCTAAAAGAGTGCTGCATTTCAGGTGACTACATGAAAAAAAAAAAAAAAAGAAGTTATTTGTATGCAAATTGGGTATGAAGCATCTGGTTCCTGTGAAGCTCACCTCATCTGTGCCAGGCTTTGAATTCAAGCCGTAATAAAAAAAAAAGTTAACGTAAATTAGCCTAAATGTCATCAATTAGTCATGACACACTTGCTGTCCAGAACTCGATTCTTTATTTTTGTAGCAAAGCTGCAAGTTTAAAATAAGGGGTAGCTTAGATTTATCATGCAACACTTCAGTGGATAATCTCACATGGATAGTATAGATTTGTACCTAAGAACCATTCTTATAATCATAAAATCTGTTTTCTGCTCCTCCACGGACAATACACTCATCTTTCAACACAATCAGTACTGTTTGTCTTTACTTTTCTACATCTGTATTCTTTATTCATTTATAATCACACTATCCAGTGTCACGTAGAAGGTTTCTTTCTTTTTTCTTTTTTTTTTAAATTCTTTTCAACTCAAGGTGTTTTTCCTCTTGACTGTCACCTCTGGCTTTTTCATTCAGTATCAAAAAATCGACACAAATCTGCTTCGTAACAGCGACGATTTTTTTTATGATATAAACAAATAAAACTGAATTGACTTGAACATTGTTTTTACATAAACAACTTGATGAAATAGGTATCAAAAAATGAAATCTACAAATCCAAAATTTGCTAAATAATCCTCACAATGATATAAAACATAGAATTTACACCTTCAGACTTTAGGCCACGCCTCCTACCTGAGGCCGACACTGATGCGGTGTGACGTACCTTCATCAAGTTTTATAAATGAAAGTCAGAGAGTCAGAAACCACAGACGTCTTTTTTGAGATGTGAACAGCGACAGTCTGAGCGATGTGATTATGTAGACATCCGGTTAGAACGATGATAAACTAGTAGCTTTTACTTGTTACTGTCATAGTTATAGTCACAGGACAAAATTAGAGATATAAACTTCAGACATGTCCTAGCTTATTGAGTATATTCCGGATAGCGGGAAAAATCGTTCATGTTTTGGCCAAATAAAGTTTTTTGAGATTTGTCCAGCGCAAATGAAGCACAACAGTTTTATAGCTTTGTTGATGCTATATGTGTCAAAATATGTCTCATTTTCCCTTTAAACATACAGCTACCTAATTTTCAAGCAGGAATTCATGTTAGGATATTTACTTGTAATCTAACTGTATTCAAAATAGCTGAAATAAAAAGAATATAAAAGAACATTTCAAACCCAAAGGACTTGACCATAATAAAGCGTTTAATTCTTTTGGCTACTACTATTTTGGCCCATATGTCTAGACACTATTATTGATTATTATTATATGATTATGATATTATATATTATACGATTAATGTTTACATATATAAGAACGTATATAAGGTTATGCTGCTTGACCCATGATTTATTTCCAATATAAACCACATACTATATCCTAAGAAACTCTTATTTGTCAGTTTCACTACTTTCTCTTAAAACCTGATCAAATCAATAATTCAGTTTGTGATTTATTAGTGCTAAAATTTCTACATTATTTCCCATACGTTATCCCATAATCCCCGTTATGAAAAAAGAATGAAGAAAGAAGAGATGGGAAGGTGAAACTCAACTCCGAATGTAGCGCAAATGCATTTGATTTTTAGGATGCAGTAAATTTCTCTGGTTAAAAATAGGTGTAACGAGACTGAGCTGTGATGCCAGGGGCGTAACCTGCTCCCAGGCTGAATCAGGCAGAATAATGTGAGAAAAGCAAATTGGAAATTCCATTCTGTCTCTGTGCACATATGCTCTCTGTCTCGCTCTTTCTCTCTTTTATCACTGTCGGCATGGAGGAATGTGCTCTCGCAAGGTCAGCCTGGCTGTAATTGCAGTTTTTGGTTGTGGCGTGAAAAAAGGATAAGTTTGTCCTTTTTGCCTTTATTTTCTCATTGATTTCCCTCTCGTTATTTTTTCCCTCACAGTAATTCAGGATGTCGACAGTTCCTCACTGGAAGGCAGTTATCAGAGCTTTGCTAGGCTGATGGAGCAACGTTTAGCTGAGCTCTATATTGTCGCCAGCCGTCACGGCCCCCGGATCAAACGAGCCACCACCGTCGGTGGATACACTGTGCAGGTAGACTTATTCATCATGTACGTCTTTGTGAGTGCACACTTTTGTCCATCTAAATAGATTTTTAACCATGTGATGGGAGAGAGTTTTATACAGAAATAATCCCATAGTAATGTATACTGTAATATAGTATAGTATAGTATAATATGTAATATAGTAGGGGGCAGTGGTAGCTCAGTGGTTAAGCCATTGGACTAGCAATCAGAAGGTCATGAGTTCAAATCCCAGTACTGCCAATTTATCGCTGATGGGCCCTCGAGCAAGGCCCTTAACCCTCAACTGCTCAGTTGTATAAATGAGATATATGTAAGTCACTCTGGATAAGGGTGTCTGCCAAATGACATAAATGTAATATAGTAGATATTCACCAATTTATATTGTTATGCTATATATATTTTTTTCTACTCTATACTGTAAGCCAGCTTTGCATTATACTAGCAGTCAAAATCACACATCATAAAAGAGTCCATGAACTGAGATCAGTGGTCTTAGAGTGCATAAAGGGACATGCTCACAGGTGTCTGATGTAACGCCATCTTTGACCTGAGACTGACAATGTTCTGGCAGTGAAACTTCCAGAGTGTGAGCACTTTGTGTGAGCATGAAGCCAGCAATAAGAGGGTGGCATATGATGCATGGCAACTACAAATATGTGTGTGGCAATGGTAAAACTTGAATATTAATAGACCGAACAAAATCTTTATTATGTCAAGATGGACATATTGTGTAGTATTTGCCTACTTGTTAATTGTATATTTCAAGTATATTTTATTTCTAATTACATCTGTGATGAGAATAATGACAGTAAATCCTGCTTCTCTTGTCTGACTTTCACTCGACTTACTGACTTGACTAATTGGAATTGAGTTGACTTTGATTTGACTTGGCTTAAATTTGAATTAATTTTGACTTAGACCTTGACTTGACTTTGTCTTTGACTTTGTCTTTGACTTGACTTGATATGACTTGTCTTTGATTTGACGCTACCTGACGTGTCTTTGACTTTGTCTTAGACCTTGTCTTTAATTTGACTCGACTTGATTAACCAATAAGGTGTGTGTTGTGTTGTAGATGGTTAGCATCCGGCGTCTGCCTGGTCCGAAGAACCCAGCTGAGATGACCTACTACGTCCAGGTGGATGGAGCTCCCATAGCTGGCACCTCTGCAGCCAAAACCTTAAACATGGTGGACTCTCAGACCATGGCCCTCACGTTGGGCTACTTCGTCCAGGTTCAAGCAGAGCGTACGGCAACGTTTCTGATTTTCTTGGGAGAAGTGAGAGGCAGAAGAGTTAACTTTAGAGAATCCTGTCTATTCCATCTACACCACATCACCCTCAGACTAGTCCCTCCTCATTCTGTCCTCAGACAGGAACAACTGGCAAAAATCACAATTAATATCCTGTATACAAATATATAAATGATGCATAAAATTTACTATTAATGTCTAACCTTAATGAGAATGGCTGAGGATTTAACTTTCATTAGCTGTCTGCAATTAAAAATTAAAAAAGCATTAACCCGGTGTTGATTGAAGCTTAATTTTGCAATTTAGCAATTAGTCTAAATGAAATTAGGGAGAAAGATGTTATTTATAGACGGCAGTGCATGGAAGTGACTAGTATAGTGTATGGGGAACTAGGAAGCTCAAATAATTATGAGAATGCTCTTTTAATCGTTAAATGTCTGTAAGTGGCTATTGCATAAGCGTGTTAGTGGTTCAGTTTCAGAAAATCACAGACGACTCATAGGTGAAGACAGATGATTCAAGTCGGGTGTTATCTCTCTTGTTGGTCAGGTCCTGTGTTCCTTTAGCTGTTCAGAACTATAGAGATAATTCCTAAAAAAAATATTTATGATAACATTATGGAAACCCATATCGGGCTCTTTTGAAGGGATTCTGCATTCGACCCATCATCTCTACAAATCCCCAGCCTTGTGTAACTAAACACTCAGCAAACACACACACACACCCAGCTTCTCTGAGGAAGGTCTAATCCCACAGCTAAAGAGCTACAGCACAAACTGTTTTTGTTTTAGCTCATTATCAGCTAACAAGGGACAAGAAGTTCTAACAGAGGGAGAATTAACCGTGTGTGCGTGTGTGAGGGAGATAGAGAGAGACAAAATGGATGTTTTGCTACTCATGAAGAAGTGGATTAATTTATAATTAGACTGTGTGTTTGTGTGTTGGCGTGTGTTCTCACGAGCAGCTGTGGTGAAGAGTGTCCCCAGTAACCTCTGGATCCTGGCTGTTCTGACGCCTGTGTCACTGGTGATTGTCGTGATTGTCATGGCGGTCGCGATCATATGCCGGAGGAATCGCAACGTCTTCAAGAGCAGTGCGTTCCGTGGGTTCCACCCGCGCACAAAGGTACACACACCACGCCATGTCCATGTAGTGCGGCACCTGGAGTTGATAATCTTAAGATTGTTTACGCTGGGGCTTTGTCTTGAAGGGGTATATAACGATAAACAAATTTCATGATATGATAAGTATTGTCATTTTTGTACCATAATGTGATGTGTTGCCAAACCACCCCATTTCTTTTTTTTACCTAATTTGGTCTTGGCCAATTTCCATCCATCACCACGGCTACCAACCAGGGAGGCTGAAGGCTAATACGTGTTTCCTCTGAGACGTGAAGCCAGCCAATTGCATTGTTTCAAGCTGCTGTTCGTGTTGCGTCACAGGGCAGCAGAACACACTTGGATGTCTGGAAAGTGCTCTTCCACATTCATGAGCTCACAGACACTCACAATTAGCTAGTGTTGCTGTGATTGATGGGGGAAGAGAGAATGCCACCGCCACCCGAGAGCACAACCAATTCTGACACCCCATCTCTAGACGTCTGTGCGTTTTTGATATAAAAGTACAAAAGCAATAACGGAATTCAAAGTAAAACAGAACTTGCTATTATAAGAAAATATCTCATTCCTAAAAGAAAGCATCTCATTATTACAAGAAAATCTCTTATTCTTATAAGCAAACATATTGTTATTAGGAAAAAGCATTGTGTTACTACACAAAAAGCAGCCATGCAGGCCATATTGTAAAGAGAGACCAACGGTGTTGTTTTTAAATATTTTTAAAAACATATTTGTCTCATAATAATGACATTATTTTCTTGCAATAGTAAGGTGCCGATGGGGATTTTTTTTATTGCATGGCATCAATGCGCTTCTATAATTTCCTTCTGCCTGAAAAGATTTTTTCAACGTGTCTCCAGAACCTTGTAAGTGTTCTCTACAAACCGAGAATGGTTGCAAATTAATAGCTATAAATATCTCTATAACAAGTTATTTGTTTGGCCCATTCAGAATCATGACATGGTGGCTGCTGAAACGCTGTACAGACTCATGTTTTCTCCTCTATCTGCTAACTGACACATTTCGGTGATGCTGCAAATGAATAATCATGAATAATCATGTTTGAAATTATAGCACCCACATTGTACCAGCTTGCAGGCGCTGCTCACCATTTCTGAGAGCTGGGCTAATTAACTAACATCACAACAGCGAAAACAAATAGCAGAGTGGAACTGTGTGCTTCCCAGCTCAACGTTTGGCGTATTTTAGATGGATTTGTTTTCTTTTATTCGTAGTTCTCTTTTAGGAGTGGAATAGTGGAAGCCATGTCACAAATCACAACTATATACAAAATATTTGGATATATAACCGTATAACTGTATAGCAAATAAATGTTTATAGCATAAAAGGCTTGATTTACAGTGTGCAAAAAATATGGACAAGAATAAATATATATACCCTTACTGTCAAGGTTATAGATGTTAGGATGCGGCAAAAAGATATAGGGAGTGTACAGAAAGCTACAGACTACAGATAAACTCAACATCCATGAGACAGCCCGAGATCACTGCAGAGTCCCAAAATGCACAAATAATTCAAGCAAAAATGATGCATACTTGAGCTTTCACCTGTTTCTCACTGACGTGCTACGTGCCACTCGAAATCCACTGGCTGTAAAAACAAAAAACATGGGGCTATACCCTGTCATTTCAAATGGACAGATCAAACATCTGTTGTCCAGCGACAGCCTCAGAAACGGCAGCATTGTGTGTTGACGATGAACTCAAAAAATTTAGCAGTGTATATAGGACTTTCTCCTGCTACAGCCCTGCCTATGAAACCTCCAGATAACTTAGAAAAAATACTATAAAGTGACAATTTTCATCATGTCCTTGCACGTCGCCTGATTGTTGCCTAAGCTCATTGGTGCTGTGTTTATTAGCAGCTGCGCCAGGTGATTGATTAGAATGAACTAGTTAGCTAGCTATGCAAAAATGCAGCTAGCTATTTACTGATTATACTAATCTAAATTATAGCATTATGGGTCCACTACGTAGGATTCAACCACGTTAAGCTCCCTTACTAAGCTTGTATTAGAATGTACGGTAGCCATCAGGTGCCCTTAGGGTACTTCCAAGCTTTTTTGTACCCTTCCCAGTACATGTATTCACGTATTCACACTCCCTTACTTTTCCCACACTAAATAAGTATAGTCCCATTTTTTCAAAATTTGGGCTCTCAAACTTGTTAGCCAGCACCTGATTCCTCTGCATTCTTCATTTGTGCCGTCCTCTCGGTGCTTCCTTTCGGATTTACGCTGCCGCTTGTAAAAATGTGGCACTCTCTAGAGGTTTGTCCATTCTGGGCTTCTGTAGCAGTGCCACAAGGCGGCTCCGTAGAATTGGACTAGAATTAAAATTAGAATTATGTAGATACAGAGGGTTCATTCTCAGCTATGAAAACAAAACGATTCATAGTTAAAGGTGATACACTATACACTAATGAAGACATAGTTATGAAATCCTTACATATATTATTGAATACAGTATATTCTCCATTTCTGCTAATAGATGCTCTCAAAATGCTACATAGTGGACCTTTAATAGACGTTTCGGAGTCATTGTCACAAATGTATTTCAGTATTTAAAGGTGGCAACTGGAATGTTGCTATTCAGTTTCAGAAATCACAACACCGTATTTGTGAGAAATTTCGATTGCAGCCAAAAATGTCTTCGATGCGACTATGAAAGATGGCACTGTATGGAAAGATTGTATATTGTCTTTTACATTTTCACAAAGTAACAACACATGTAAACCACTGAAACAGACGTTCATTGGGAAAAATACGGCCCTGATGTTTCAGTCAGAAAGAAACCTCACAGAAACGATATTTAAAAAACTTATTGTTTAATATCAACAGTTAAGAAGTCACACATTATGGGGAGGGTTTCTAACACCACTTTATGTTCTCCTGTAATGTAATTTATGACATGTTTGTAAGTTTTCAAGTAGTCTGTGATGTTGAAAGTAAAATGACTGCTGCCTACATTTCAGTTAAGGCCAGACTTGTCTGTTGTGTTGTTATTATCAGTAACCTTACAGCACTGACCTTATTAAATCAAGTGTGTTTTGAAAAGCAACTATGAATAAAAAAAGACAGTTTGTAGAATGGTAACATCCAGTAATACTTGTTTTTATGATTTCTGAATCCACACTGTGTTGTTTTTTAACTTACTGAATACCCAGAGAACACAGGCATCATGTCCATGTAACTAATCCTTGTGTTATAAAATCCATTTGTCTGTAATCCTTCTATTGTCCAGACCTCGTATCGAAGAGATGGGAGTTACCACCATCAGGTACTGCTGCCTGTAGTGTTGTGCGTGCATGGTGTTTAGATGCATGGTCGTGATCTGGTGCTTGTGGGAAATCGATAGCTGTAAGGAGAAAGGTCATCGATCACGGTGCCTGACCAGCGCAAGCCTGCGTCCTTCGGGTGAAATTAGAAATAAGCCAAGCTCCAGTGTGCTGATCGGACCTGGCTCAAATGCAAAGCCAAGAGCTACAATTACCCCTGGAGGCAGTTATTGCGATTAAATCAGTTATGCTTCCAGTAATATGGTTTCACACATTTTAAGCACATATTTGAACTGTGCTTGAATTGTTGAAGGTTTCCATCAACTTCTGCTTTATTGATTGATATAAGGTGTATTAATGTTTCTGTATAGTAGCAAAATTATTGGCTGCCCCTTCCTTGTTAGTTCACCTCGTAGGTCTACAGTTAGATTAAAGTTCATCTTAGTACATGCACGGAGTGTGTTAATCGCGTGCTTGCCTTCATCAGGGGACGTGTTTGACCTTGTTTCTCAACTCAGCAGTGACAGTGAGGTGTTTCAAAACCCCAAAGCTGCAGCTTTGCCACATACATTACCACGTTACAGCCAAATAATGACCATGCAGGGTTTTCTTTCATTTCTTTCTGCACTGATAAACTGTACATGACAACAGATTGATTTCAGTCATTCGGTCAGTCAGTAATTGTACGCCTACAAGGTGACTACGTAAGGAATGAAACACTTGGGGTTGTGCTGTTATAGGAAAACAATCAACGACAGAGTGGTAATGCGGCCCACAAAGCAGATATACTGTTGATTATTTTTCTATAAAGAATGACACATTATACTTTTTATCCATTAAGAATTACATGAAGTAAAACTGTTATAACTTACTTTTTAACTGCAGTTCCCACACAAGCCACTAATTCTTCTCTGTCTTGAAGTTAATAAGACAAAAAAAAAAATACAGCTTATCAATGTAGAGCGAAAATGACAAAGCCTTCCGCCTTGAAGACTCTTCCGAGGTGGAAAACTTAAAGTTACGGCTTCACCTCTGACCGTTACGAAGCACTGACACTGGAGACTCCTTCCTTAAACATTAAACATCTCTTCCTAGTATTCATGATTACGCAAGTTTTTTTTTTAATTCATGTATGTGAGGCTCGCCATAAAACTCCCTGTTTCTATGGAAACATGAACGTATTAGAATGAGCACATTAATATGAACCTTGCAGCCAGATCTATTATCAGAACTGCTCTTATAGAAAATTAATCAACACCTTTTTTTTTTTTTTATATATATAATCAAACATTCGACAGTGCTGTGGTAGTATATGTACAATCTCTTGTTTTTCCTCTCAGTGATAGACAGCAGCCAAAAGTGCAAAATAGATTTTGGCTTTCTGAGTTGATTTTCAGGAGCCGATGATGAAATGCACACTTCATTGTTAATCTCAGTTACTTTCCTTGCAGCCTTGGCTTTGATCACACACCGTACCATCTGCTTTTTCCCCAATCAGGAAGCCTTACTTTCTCAATCTTATTAAGACTTGTGTTCTTATTAAAGCATGCGTTTTCTTACGAATCTGCAGTTAGCGCGGTGTTCCGGTTTCGCCTCTATGGACAATGTAGCTTTAGAGAATTTGCGTAAAGGAGCCACTGAGGTGAAACCAGAAGAGCACTGCGAGACACCGTTCGACTGCTTAAGATTTAGAGCTTTTTTAGAGCTTCTTTTGCAGATTAATTGCATGCCTGTGTGTGTGTGTGTGTGTGTGTGTGTGTGTGTGTGTGTGTGTGTGTGCTTTTGTGTTGACTGAAAGCAGTCCGTGATTTCTTGCCTTATATGAAGTAAACACTGTATGTGAAGCAGTGCAGTGGAGATTCGAGACGCTCAGGTCTCGCCACAAATGCGATCTCAGCTACATTTGTGAGGTTAATATTAAACTAAGATGTATTGTATGTATGTGGAATGAGAAATGAGCCATTGCAGTCTGAATTTTGAAATGTACAAGTATGAATTTATTTTTCAAAGACCTGGATGTGTATTAGAAATTACTGGGTAGATTAAATTCCACCGTTAGTGCCTTATTTACTGCTAATATGGATTACTGTGCTTTTTAAAATAGTATGAGAATAATGGTTAAATTTCCAGGTGCTGCAATATTAAAGAGTATTTCAGCGAAAATTCATTTCTGTATACATCGGTTCAATTTCGATCATATCTTTTTTCAAAGAGGAAAGGTTCCAAAGTAGCTACAAGCTGTAGAACAACCGACTTCCAGGTCTACGATCATAAAAATAAGATTTTATATACACATCATCATGGCAAATTTCTCATCATCCTCATAAAGTGAACCGATTTCCCCTGAGCGAATTACAGTACATGTGAAGTACATTATTAAAGACGAGGACACGTGCAGCTGAAGGTCAGAGTCTAGCAGAGGTCCGAGTGTAATGGAGAGAGCTGTCTCTGTGGATTCGCTCACGTCTGGCTAGATTTAAAGCTGTCTTGGCATTCGTAGTCCTGAGAGGTGCAGAAGATGGGACTTTATTGATTCCTGCTTCAAATATGTGTGACAGCAGCCTGCACAATAAAAGTGCAAAAAGTCCTGAATTATTAAACGCTCTCAAGTGTTTATATTTTCTCCTGCCGCATCCTCGCAGTGACACTCTCAGACACACCGAGGCGTCTTCTTAACAGCCGAGAGATGCGCCGGTGTCCGTATGCTGTCTCAGCTGGAGAGTGATCCATAATTCATCCTAAAGAGAGAGGATCCATGAGCTTCCATAGCATTTCCGCATTAAATTTCTCATGGCGAGGATAAACGTCATATATGAGCTGTGTGAAATACAGTGACTCTGAGAATAGTCTAGTGTATTAATAAATCAGTGCAGCTAACAGAGCACTGCTGAATGAAATAAAATACCAGCACTCTGAAAGCGCTTATTGTCTCTTCTCTTCTCTTCTCTTCTCTTCTCATTGTTTTCATTTTCTCTTCTCTTCTCATCTCTTCTCTTCTCCATATTTGAGATTTCTCTTCTCATTGTTTCTTTTCATTTTCTCTTCTCTTCTCATTGTTTTTCTCATTTTCTCTACTCTTTTCTCCTCTTCTCTCCTCTTCTCTTCTGCTCTATTTTGGTCTTCTCTTCCCGTCTTGTCTCGCATCTCTTCTCTTCTCTTCTTTTCTCTTCTCTTCTCTTCTTATTGTTTCCTGCCATTTTGTCTTCTCTTCTCGTCTCTTCTCGTCTCGTCTTGTCTCGTCTCTTCTCTCTTCCTATCGTCTTTTCTCTCCTCTTCAGCCGGTGCAGGGTTTTGACTATGCTAAGCAGCACATGGGTCAGCAGGGTGAGGAGACGCTTGCTGTCACTAAAGAGACCCTCGTCCTGTCTCTCCCGGTACGCGACGCTCCGCTCACACAGGACAAAGGTGTCCTACAGGACGGCACGGCCTCCAAAAGGCCGCAGTCTACAGAGATACACCGCAGGTCAGTGTGTTTTACTGTGGGGCAAGAAAATGCTGTTTCTGCCTTCCTGTTTGTTGACTAATCTGCGACAGTAGCGATGCTCAGCTTCTGTAGTGCTAAAAGAGGTAAAATGACACATCACACTTCAGCTAAAAGCTATAATGAACGATGTATAATGGTGTATTCGATGCATCAAGCCAGAGAAAATGGGTTTAAAATGGTCCTGAGGAAGAAAGCTAAATAGACAAGAACTTCTGTGTCATGCATTTGGGAGCAAAGTCATTGATATATTTAGAAATCAGTTGAAAAACATCTTTCCACGGTGCACTGGAATCACAGACATTTAAGGACATCAGCGGGTTGGGAACCACTTATTTCCTCGACTATAATTTCCTCCTTAATGCATCACAGCTTATTGTGCTTCCTCCTTCTGGGATTCTGAAGGAGCTTCAGTTTAGCTCACATTTAGCTACATGAAGAAAAAGACATCTCTGCAGGTTTCTCTTCCTCTTCCAATGCCTAAAAAGAGAGAATTTATCAGTAACAAAATACTGTGTGTGTCTCAGTGTGTGTGTGTGTGAGTGTGTGTGTGTGTGTGTGTGTGTGTGTGTGTGTGTGTGTGTGTGTGTGTGTGTGTGTGTTGCGTCTGATGCAAAACAAAGTAGATTGACTGCAATTCGGCAAACGCTAGTTGACTTCAAGGTCATGGTGTTATATTTATGGTTTTTTATAGTGCATGGTGCATGGGAGTGCATTATTCATAGTATAATGTTATCAGAAGAAGCATTTTGCTAGCTGCTATGAGATTTGCTATGAGTCAAGTTTGACCAGGCCACCAGTTTCTAGCTAGCTGTCATCCATTAATCCATCATGTTAATCAAAGTGATATAAGTAACGAATGTAATGTACCAACTGAACACCCATAAAACAACTTATTTCTGAACAAATAAAAATTGCTGCTGTCCATCTGGCTTTGATATCTGCAGTAAGTTACTCTTCCTGATGTGTTGTCTAACGCTCGGCTCATTCTGGCAGTGGAGTTCATTAAAAAGGAGTGACTGGCTAACATTACCGAGCTTCGAATGTATGCTTCGAGTGTCATACAGTTAATAGTAAATTGTTGTTGTAAAAAGAAATTTAAGATTGTGAGGCCTCTTCAATGTTGAGGGAACATTTTTTTAATGATCATTATCAAAAGCTTCTACAGCACATCTTTTCATACAATCACAATCACGTCTTACTTTCTGAGCACATCTTTGCTTATGCGTTATGCCTTTTCTTTTATGTATTTCTCACCATTAACCGTTATAATCACATTTTTTTCTGTTTCCGAGCACTTCTCCACTTGTGTGTCATATCTTTGCTTTTTTTTTTGGTGGTGCATAGAGTATTTTCCTCACCACGTCTGTACCACCAGTTCCAGGCACTCATGAGGTCTGTGGCTTTTTTTTGTTTTGTTCTTATCTGTATTTTTCCCTTGTTCGTTTTCTCTCTTTTTTATTTCTGTACGTGCCCTGTATTTCTGACCAATAGTAAGAGAATGTGCTGTCTGCTGTCACCCCTCCAAACCTCCCAAGCGAAACGATTACAGAGAAAAGAGAAAATCTTGGGAGAGACAAGAAAAAGTGGAATACACATAAGAACAGGATGTGGGTAGAAGATAGATCTGAGAGAGAGAGAGAGAGAGAGAGAGAGAGAGAGAAGAGAGGAAAGGGAGTAGAGAGAGACAGGATGAAAGCACCACGGAAAAAGAGAGAGTTGCTCCTGGCTACAGACTCATATATGATTCAGAGCGCCTTAGGGCTCCTGCAGAGATGTGAAAGTGTGTGTTCACTCCCACCCCCTGTCTGCCTGCTTTTTCACAGTGTGTGGATTGTTAATGCAAATGTGCAAGAGTGTGTATGTTTGTGTTGCGTGTGTGTTTTGAGCGTCCGGCAGGATGGGTGCACCGTGCATGTCAGATTGTTGGCACGAATGCAAGAGCGATTAGCAGATTTACTCCAATGTGCTTATTTTTTATTCCCCAGAGGTTTTCAACTTCAGCGATTAGTTCAACTAAACCCATCTCACCCTACGGCAATTAAAAGCTGCTTCTCCTGAATCATGGTAATGCGTGAGAAAATAACTTCTCCCTCCAAGAGCGCTTTTAGACACTATTCCCCTAGTGCTATTTAACATAACACAAATACAAAAAGATGTACTAAGGATTGTATGTGTGTATTAATGTGTTAAGGTTTTTTTAAAGATTCGCAGTCATTGCGCAACAGAGCGATTCACTTTGTCCACACCACACGCTGTCTTTCATACCAAAGGGTCATATCAAATCGCTGCTTTGCCGCCCTAAAAATACCCAGATAGGAACAGCGTCGCCTCCATGGCGTCCTGCTGTTCCGGTTCCTTTTTAACGGCACTGGCGGAGGAGTTTTTGTGACGCAAGGCAAGTTTACCCAGGTTACCAGCAGGGCTGGAGGGTGTGCCAACCTGTCACTAAAACTGCATCTTACCACACGCTGCCCGCTTATCGCTGCCTCTGTTTCCATGGCTACCCACAGCAAATTGCCGAGCGAGGACGGCTCGGTTTCAAGCAACGGCTCTGCGAAGCTGAACACGGGAAGAAGCTCCTCGGCGCACAGAAATACAGGCCAGAAAGCCACAAAGGAGGAGACGCACACGAGGACCGGTGAGAGACACATATTCACACATATAAATATGTAGAGGGTTAGAATCTGTGAGACACAGTGAGAAAGACAACAATGACCTGTATTCATCACAGTTGTTGATGTCAAGCACCCTTATTTACATCTCATATGCATAGAGTACACCCAGAATTACCATGATATGCATATTAATCCACTGTTACTTATATATACACATAGCATTTCAGTTCAATTATTTTGTTTTACAACAGACATTGTAACAATGCAGCCTTACAGAAATCCAGATCATTGATTCGCAAACCAAAACTCAGAGGAACTAAGAGGAACCAGACTCAAAATAGAATCCATCCTCTTATGGATGAACAATAACACTGTAAAGATTATAAATAGTTACAGTATACAGGTGTAGAAGGGTAAAGACAAACAGAATGAAGTCCACTATATGTACAGTGCATCCGGAAAGTATTCCCAGCGCATCAGTTTTTCCACATTTTGTTATGTTACAGCCTTATTCCAAAATGGATTCAATTCATTTTTTTCCTCAGAATTCTACACAC
>JAQQZX010000002.1:22107052-22122618 GCA_030068355.1 Notoglanidium maculatum
GCTGGGATTGGCTCCAGCTTCCCCGCGACCCAGACGGATAAAGCGCTATAGATAATGGATGGATGGATGGATGGAAGTGAGCACATCCTCAAGAATATATCAAAGAACATCATGCTTTTTATCCGTTCGTAGTTATATTTAACAACAAAATAAAAAAAAGGGCTCTGTCCTGAACATTACATAACCTGCTGAATGTTATAAAGTGCTGACATTGGAGACTATCTATCCCTCGTGGAATATTTCACCATATCTATGGTTACATATAAGTTGTTACTCTAGAAATGATACCATACTAGAACAAGCACATTTATGGAAACCTGTGATTTGAATTATAGCCAACACTACTGACAAAGCTACTGTTATATAAAATTAAATTCAAATTCAAATGTTATTTGTCACATACACAATCATACATGGTACGACATGCAGTGAAATGTATTTGCAGTGCCCAACCCATAAACACTAAAAGTGATCTTTTCTGAGTCTAGTCCTAGGTGGACTGAAATAGGATTACAAAATGAATTATAAAAAAATAAAATATAAAATGTTATATAAAGCCGCTAACCGCCGTATGATTGGTTACCTGATAAGGAGCGACACTGATGCCTTTCTGAAAAGTTTAGAAAAATTTTCATCTCGGAGCAGAAGCAGAAAAAATGTCAGAGCGCTCTGAAATAAGAAACTGGATGCAGCGCTTCTTCTCGAGGCGGCCGCATGCGACGTCACGTTCTCTCTCCTCATTGGGAACAACTGAAAAAAGACGCTGGCGCTCAGAAAAACAAAAAGATACGTGAATTCGTCAGCATTGTTGTATTAGTTTCATCTTTTAATTCGAATGTAATTTTTGTTGACAATCTTTTTTTATGGTTCGTCACCGGTGACTTATGCTTAACGGGGAAAAAAAACAAAGATACACTTATGTTGACTTGTTTTGCGTATAAAAAAATTGTAGCAAAAAAATCATTACATAAAGTTCAGAAAGTTAAAATTGGTGTCAAGGAAATAATTTTTCTACTTTTAGGATAGTGTTCAGGACATTCTTTTTCTTTACTTAATAAAAAGAGGTTCTTTCTTTAATTTCATGTGTTTTGCTGCAGGGTTTGTACAGTAGATGAAATACCCTGATCACCACAGCAGCCCAAATCTGTCCTGGCTCCCTGGTCTTCAGGGCCGCTCCAGCTGAGCAGGCCCAAAACGCCCAAAAGGCCCGAAAGACCCAAAAGGCCCTGACTAGACACAACCAGGTTCATCAGTCACTCCACCATTCACCAGTGCTTTCATGGGAGGCTCTTCCATCAGCCTCCTCCTCTGACCCGATACCATCATGATCGGCCCAGAGGCCAAACGTTTTCTTGAAGCATCTCCTCACGGACATGAAGCTGGTGGGGTTTTATCTTTCTGTGTGTGTGTGCGTGTGTGAGTGTGTGTTTTAAGCATCAGCATATTCAAAATAGGAAACTTTCTTTCATCCTGAGCGGACCTCTCTGTGTCTTTTGCTCTTATTTTTACCGAGAGGCAGGCCTATCGCAGGTGATTCTTTTGTGCACTCTATGTATGGCTTACGTAAAAATGGTGTAAATGAGACTGAGCAGAAATCAGAAACCGAAAATGACTTGTTGTACTGTATGTAACTGTGGTCATGACGTGAGTCTTTTTTCCCCCCAGCTGCTTATGAACTAGTGCATTCGTTGGCTTCTCCTTTTGCTTCTTTCATAAAATGTTGAATGACGTACATCGGCTCATGAGAAACTTGAAGCAAATGTTGTCACAGTTTGTGGGGACACAAAAACCGATCCCAAGCATTTAGCGCTAAATGTGACTCTAGAAAACCAGTAGTGGATTATTTTAAAGATAGATTTTATTTGAATTTATATTCTTGTTCACTGTATCACTTTCAGTTTCACAGCAAGTACGATAAACTAAATCACTAAAACAAACATATCTATTTTATTGCCTTATTTTTGATAGATGTTTAAATTTATATGTGAAATGATCACGGTCTAGAACATTTATCTGCTGGAGTGTACAGCATAAGCCAAAAATAAAAATAAATAAAAACTAGGCAAAGTAAATTAATAATAATTATTATGCAAACTAAAATTTCACTTTAAATCAACTTCAACGTTTTATAATATTTATGACCGCGTCAGTCAAGAGGTTTGAACACATCTAATTGAATATATGCATTTTGTGATCTCAAGGACACTTTAGTTAATGCTTGAAATGACTTTCTAAGACAAATGTAAAGAAAGAAGGAAATACGCAAACCAAATGAACAACAAAAAAACAATTTAAAGGTGCACTATGTAGGATTTAGTGGGATCTGTTAGTAGAAATAGAATATAATATGCATAAGTATGTTTTCATTAGTGTATAATTACCTGTAACTGTGAATCGTTGCGTTTTCATGAGCTTAGAACGAGCCCTTTATATCTACATAGGGAGTGGGTCCACCTCTACGGAGCCGCCATGTTGCGCCGCTACAGTAGCCCTGAATGGACAAACCTCTAGAGAGTCTTTGTTTCCACATTTTTGTGAATCCGGAAGGAAGACGAAGAAGAAAGAAAGACAAGGAAGAAGAAAGAAGAGGAATCGGTGTTTGCTGGTGCTGGCTAACAAGTTTGAGAACCCAAATTTTGATAAATGGAGGATCATACTTATCATTTACCACAAGAAAAACCAATTGAGCGTGAATGTAAGCATTAGAAGTATGCTACAGGCACCTGATGGCCACCGTACCTTCTAATACACATTTGGAAAGGCGGGGGTATGGGAGGGGCATTCAGGGGGTTGCCGTCAACTGAATCCTACACAGTGGACCTTTCATATACATCCGTGGTTAAGTAAGAAATTATTTCCAAAACAATTATTTAAAATGTGAAAAAAAAAAACCTTTATCAGAATTTCAAGTCAGAAATAAAAAGAAAATAATTTAAAGTCAGACAAAAACGTGGTTTGGAATATTTTTGTAAGTTTGCCACTATTCGAAAATGTAATAAAGCAAAGCCTTCTATGAGAAATTGTGTCCAAACTTTTGACTGCTACCGTCTACAGATTTCTCTCAGATCCTAATGGATATGAGTATAATTGGTATTTCAGCAGCAGAATAAAACTGTTTCATTACACCGAAATCACTTTAGTTTTATGCAACGAGTGCAATGTTCCCCACCCCAATTTTAGCATGTTTCCAGAAGGTTCTAATGCATGTAGTCTGAAGAAACACAAGGGCTTGTATGTAAGCAGAATGTAACTTATATGGATGGATGTAGATCTGTTCTGGTAAACAGTGATATTGACAAATAGCATTCCTATTAATGACCCTTTATTATTTTCACATTATGACATTTTATATTATGAACATGATACTTTATGAACACAATTTGATTACACAGGCATAAAAACATAGTAAGATAATACAAAACAACACAATTGCTTTTTTTGTGTTAAAACTGAAGAACTTTGTCCTCTCAATGTAATTAGCTGGTGCTGGGGAAGTGCAAAGATCTCGGTTGTCGCTCAGTCGTCAATTTGCTTTGTAAAATATTCTCTGTTACTATTTTTATAACAACTCACTCATCTTTTTGAGCCATCAGTAGAGGCAGCGTTCAGAAGGCGCTGTTGCCAAGTGTAAAATATTGTGCTTCAATTTACAGTATGTATTTACAAAAAAAAAAAAAAAACCTCATTGTGAACCTATGTGAAAAAATGTGTAATATTCTCTGTGTAAATTCACATCATAATGCTAAGATGTCAATCTAATTCCTCATTACGCAACTCCATAACTGCCAACTGTACAGTATATTTTCACATAATTAATATAAAACAACTGCACTTGTTTTCAAAGCTGTTTTTCCTTTGTCGTTTTTTTTTTTTCCTTTGTATGAAATAACCATGCTTATAATAACTGATTTAACAATTTCATATTTTTTGTGGTTTACACATTAAATAAAATCTAATAAAGACTAAAATACACTGGAAAGGACAAGTTTTTTTTGTACAGTATTTAGTATTTAGTGGTATGACTGTCATCTTAGGTCAAAAAGAGATTGGGTTTCGACACAGATGATTCAGTTCCTTAGCCATCTAGGTAGAAAGTCTTGGAAAAACAACAATGTCCACATTCGGGACATATGGGTATGAAAGTGGCTGGGTTTTCATTATTTATCAGACAGATGCTTTTATCCAACGTGTCTTACAATCGGGGCAGAGCAAAATCCAAGCATATAGTTGAGGGTTAAGGGTCGTTGCTCAGAAGCAAAACCGAGGCTCTTTAGGATTTGTGGTCACATGTATCAAACCTTAACCTAATTTCCTGACGTTTTTCCTGAAGCTTAAATTTGATCCATTGCATCTGTAGTATATGTATGATTACCACAACTTCATTTTGTTCCCCTGTCCCTGAAAATAACAGAAAATTTGTTTACACCAAGCTGAATTGTGTCAGTAAATTTTTGACCATAGTAAATGATAAAGGTGTTACGATGAGACTGGCATAAGGGGAAATCTTCTCAAAGCTGTTCTCGGGATTTTTATGCACAATTTTACTCCTCTAGCAAAAGCAATAAAACTAAGTGTCTACACCTTAAGATTCTGTGGCATTTATGAGGCAGAAATTGAAGCACCATCAGTCTAATGGGTTAGTCCAGGTGTCCTACTTCCTGTTCCCACCAAAGAGCATTATGGATATTGTGCATCCTCTAGGTTATATCAATTAGACACTAATCCTAAGCAGTGTGTTATGGAATTTCCTGAGCATGCTACAGTTACAGTCAAGTTTGCATACACTCATCATGGGCATGAATGTCATGGAAATATTGGGCTTTCGTTGATTTTTTTTTTTTTAACTGTTCTTCTTGTGAAGACTAACATACATCTTTAATAGAAAAAAAAACAAGAATTCGGTGCACAAATTTTAATTTATTTGGATTTTCTGAAATCAACACAGGGTCAAAATGATACGTACAGCACACCTAATATTTAAATGATATGTATTTAAATTAAATGTCCCTTAGCAAGTTTGACCTTGACCAGACGCTTTTGTTAGCTATCAACAGGCTTGTGGCAAACGTCTGGTTGGATATCTTATCATTCTTGGCAGAAGTCAGTTAAATTTGTTGGTTTCCTGGCACGGTCCTGACTTTTAAGCATAGTCAACACATTTCTGAGGCTATACCAAAAGCTTAATATTAGCCTGCTTTATCAATTCCACAAGCAGCTTTGATGTGTGGTTGGGGTCATTGTCCTCGGAACACCCAACGATGTCCAAGTTTCATTTGTCTAGCTGATGGTTTGAGGTTACGCTGAAGAATTCTGAGGTGGTCCTCCTTTTTCATTATTCCATCCACTTACAGCAGTTCCACTAGCAGCAAAACAGCCCCTGAGCATGATGCTACCTCCACCACAGTTTCCTTGGGGTTGAATACCTCACTTTACTCCTCCAAACATACCTCTGGTCATTGTGGCCAAATTTTTCTCCAGAAGGCTTTTCTTCTGTTCATGTGGTCAGCTGCAAATTATTCAAGCATGAAGGTGTCCATTTTGGAGCAGGGGCTTTTTCTTAGATGGCAGCCTCTCAATCTGTGGTGATGTAAAACCTGCTTGACTGTAGACTGTGCCACAGTTTCCTGTTCATGTCAGATTTGCGCCTAGTTTGTGCCACACTTTGCTAGAAAATGACAAAGCTCAGTAAAGAGCTTGATATTGTGATAAAAAACATAGTCCTGCCTCTCTAAAGGACACATTTTATTTTCGATCAGACAGAAAACCATGTAATTCTACAGCTGTGAAAGAACGATATTAAGTTAAAAACACTGCTGTATTTATAATGGAGGAAAGAAGAGTAATTGATTGACAATGATTGACAAGCCATTTGTGTCTCAGTGATATTAAACTTACAAATATGTATAACATTTAATCACAGATGACATCCTGTGTGCATGTTTGAGACTCACCCATTATTATTTCTGAAAAATATACATTTAGTCCCATGACATTCACTCAATCCTGTTAACACACTTATTTAACTTACGGCACCCCAAGTCCAGTGGCTTGTAACACTGCAGCTTATCCAGGGTCCATAATATGCGATGTCCTTTTCAGTACCTCCACTAGAGGGCAGCACCACACTTTGCTTCATGTTCTCCCTTTAATTAACACACCTTTCAGTTCTGAAGCCTGCTTTACTCTGGCAGTGATGGAGGATGTTTTCTCCAGTCTATCTTACCTTAATGCCCCCTCATTCCACCTTAAACACTTTTCTCAGCCATCTTCAGCCCCAGGCTGTTGTCCACTTTGAAATTTCACTGAAGATGTCACCCTCAGGGGCCTTCAGTGAGCCTCTAACATCTATACCTGCGAATGCGTCAGACTTCATTAAGCAGACTGCTAGAGCGCAGCAACTATCTGTCTCTCAGCTCGAAAAAAAATGTCCCCTCTTGGAGCTCGAAACTGCCGCAGGACGCACAAACCTGGTCACCTAATTCCCTTCTCTCTCTCTCTCTGCAAGCAAAAAAATAGCCTTTCACAAGCAACCAGTCAGCATCGACTGTTGGGAGAAAATGAAACGTGTTTGTTTTCCCTCTTCCTTTCACAAGCAATCGACAGCTATTCATTCTGTGGTAGTGAAAATCTACAACTTAAAATATTAAACGTAATTCATGTGTGGCCTCTATAGATGCTTGGCGTCTAAAAAGCACACCTTAAGCCTTATTTACACTGTGAGATGATCTGTAACATTGTCAGAGAATTGAATTATTGGAAATGGGCTAAACTAAAATAATCGCTATACCTTGATGCAAGTACTTATAAATATTGCAAATTGATCCACATCTCTGGATCCTGTATGTCTTAGAATACCATGAGGATGTGCTTTTCATTAGCGACTTCAAAACACCTCTGCTAAATGCTGTAAATGTTAATGTACCGTCCTCATGTCCTTCAGCATTCCTGGCCACACCCTTTAGCCAAACTGCTCTGGTTACACCATGCCAGGGCTCGCTAACTGGCAGACCACAGTAATCAGCTACAGGATGTTGTCAGCACTGGTTGAACAAAATCCTGTAGCAGAGCCTCTAAATATCTGGGGAAATTCAATGTCTCTGTTTTGCTAGTTTTCTGGAAACAACTTGCCTTCTGTTGAAGCTTATCCAGTCACATGTTTTTCATTTCTTTGTAAATGATTTAGCTGAAGGCAGCTCATCAGTAAGGCTGTAGGATTTGTGTCTCGAAAATTTTTTGCATCGACGTGTCTCGGGGTTGGGCATTTGTCTCACTAAATATGATCTTGGTCTTGATTGAGAATTTGTAAAAGTAATGTTAGAATTGTTTTTATCACTCACACGGTTTAACAAGAAGTAATTCCTTTTTTTCTAGCAAAATCATTGGTACAATGCACTGAAATAAAAGTTTTGAACTTGATTCGGGCTTGCTTTCATTTTGACTCGAACTTGACTCAGCCCCCTTAAGACTTGATCTCGGCTAGTCCTGGTCTTGTACTTGTCTTGGATTTGACAGTAGTGGTCTTGACTACGGTCCTGCTCGTCAGACCAGAGACATTAGGTCGGACAGCAAAGAGTTTTCACATATTTCTCTTTATTTGCCTTCTCTGGGCTGATTTGTGAACTAACGACAGCTTATTTTAAACAGAATGTTTAAAAACTAATAAACAGAGAAGTATGAGTTTATTCCCCAGATGTGTCTCATACACAGTGGTGTTAGTCAGAGGTGTTAATTTGAAGCACCAGTGCGAAACAAAACGTAATCACTTCAAATTGTCTTGTTTATAGCCATGAAATAATCTCTAATGTTAAGCATTAAAGGAACTGTTACTGGCTTTCGGTAATCAGTTATCTACCTTATTCATCTCTGTCAGTAGTGAATTTTAATACATATAACTGGAATACTAGTTGAAAACCCCAGCATTATGCAATTAGCTTAACGACTAGAAAAGAGTAATGTGATAATGTGACCCATATGTATGAACCTCAGGCTGACTCAGAAGAAGAAAAATCTGATCACGAATTCTGAGGAAATTCAACCGAGTAGCTCTGTGACTCTAGTTATTGACTTACATTTATTGACAATGGGTGTCATTTATCAAGCTGGACACGAACAGATTTATTCGTAAATCATTCGTATGAGGATTTACACATCTTACATGTGTAGTGTGTGGACATTTATGCATAAGAAGACTAACTAATGTAAACCATGACTTGAACCTGGTCTGTCCGTGCATAGCCATAAGCTCCAGACAAATGCCTGAAGTGACAGAACATTTCTTGCACATTTATTATTATTATTATTATTAATGTTATATATGTTTAAATATTTTATTGGCAAAGAAGTGAGTCAAAATAAATTCTAATTCTGCCTTTCAGGCTTTCCGTCACTATTCAGTTCATGCTCCAAGCTTTCTGGGCAACTTTTATGGCTTTTTGTGGGCGTCACTAAACGCAAATGAGCTGTATTGGGAATGTGTTAGACGTGTGATATGTGTGATACAGCATACGTATGCAAGTACAAAGAAAATCGGCCTTTCGGAATTTTTAGAAACATTTTAGATAACCGAGAGAGATTACCTGTGAAAACAATGTCTGAGTGCAGAAATGTTTAATTAAATCATTAGTCATAGATTCAGACCGTACCTAATTATTTACTTTTCCTTTTAATCCATCAGATCCTATCGAGATCTGTGTTTGGTGCCTCCTAAGGCTTTATCCTATCCTTCATTTTTGTTCAATTTAAGCTGGTTGTTATCATGTGGGAGAGACGTTGGCGTTTGGAAGCCTGTCAGACACTGCTGGCTCAGCTGATAGCTGGCTTCCTGGGAGGCCTGATGTAACAGGACATGTTTAATCGTCGCTCTCAGTAATTAATCTGCAATCACTGCAAGGCAAACAAATAGGAATTGATCTGTGGTGCTCAGAGTAAGATCCATGTAGCGGGACTTCTCCCTAGCCAAGGACCTTGGATTGTAACTATCTCTGTTAAAAATGAGCCAAACCCTGACTACAGGCCAAGGAAGATATAAAGAGCTCTGTGTGTGTGTGTGTTTGTGTGTATGGGAGTTTGTTCATGTGTATAAATGTGTGTCCATACGTGACCTACCGTCCCTTAAAACAAACGATGTAGTTGACAGGCCCTGGGATATTGCATGGCTCTTGAAATGCAGGTGGTGTATTAAAACAAGAAGCTGTGTGTTTTCAGTGTCTCATGGGAAGTGGACATTTGCATTTAATAAGGTTTTGTGGGTTCTTTGTTTTCCTCACTTCAGAGATTTCTCAGGATGGTGGAAGCTCATTTGCTGCCATATGAGGTTAACTCTCTTTTCAGAAGTGAACCATTTCTATCATAATTTATTCAGTCTTCGAGTTATTAGCATTAGGCGTGTGTGGCCGAGCCAGCGGGCATTGGTGACACTGTCGTTGCACCTGTGAAAGAATTGAAATTCAGGATTTTTTTTTGTTGAGTACTCCAATAAACAAAATCCTAACATTGGAGCTGGATCAAAGTGACATGCAAGCTCAGTCTCAAATGGCCAAATTAATGTGACTGTAATCACTGAAATGCACTGCATGCAAATGCATGGAAATAAGTGTGGGTTACGGTTGAAATTAGATGCATATGCATGTATGCAATCGAGCCAGCTGCCTCAATACGTCTTAATAACAGTTCCATATCCAAACATTTTTGGTCCAAATCTGCAGACTCAAACACCAGAGACAGTTGGTTTGTTGAAAGTCTGGAAAATTGCCCATTATAGCATACTTTCATATTGAGATGTTTTTTTATTGTTATTTATTGAACCCTGCCATCAAAACTTTACAGATTCAGGCTGTAGGAAGATGTGGAAGATGTTTGAACACACGCTGTTGCACTGTCTCAACTGCTGTATGAGGACATGCATTGTCATGGTGGTTAAAGACTGTTTTGGATAGCATTCTTTCTCTTTTGCTGTGAATTGCAGGTTTAAGTTCATTTCGCAGCAATGCACAGTAATTTGCACTGTTCTGTTTGCCCATGCACTTGGAAATGTGCCAGAATAGGCTCCTTCATGTCCCAAAAGAACCTTAGGGTTTGGGTTAACCCTAGCGTACTAGGGCACGTTGTTCTTCAGCTGTAAAATCTGGCATCGGAGCGTCCGTGTTTCTGCCCTCGCAGCTGCCACTCGACTAAAGGCTGAGCACTGCATTGTGTGTGGTCGAACTATCCAACAGGCAATGTATGAGTAAATGTGTTTCGCAAGGTTCTCTTTTTTCTGCTTATCGCTTATATATATATATATATTATAGATAGAAAGATAGATAGATAGATAGATCTTCATGTTCTTTGGGGAAAATACATCTGTGACTTCTTAAAATTTCTTAAATCTTCAAGATCAACATCGTAAAACTTAAAAAAAAAAAAATAGGAGAAGAAAACCATTTTAACTAATTCAGCCGCAGGAAGATAGCTTTTCTAGGAAGGGTTTTCCCAGACCTCCACATACATTCCTTATTTATGTTGTCTGTTTTTACCGGATCACAATTTAACCCTTGCCTGTGCAATCCAATTCTTGGATTGAGTGTAATAAAATAACTTTGTCTATGCATCTGCATACCTTGAATCCTGAAAATGAATCCAAAAACATGCATTTGGCAGCATGGTCGTGGTCAAGCACCGGCTGTGAATGGTAGGAAGAGTTGCAGAGAATGAGCAGGTAATGACTGATTGTCTACACCTGTGTGTGATTAATATGATAACCTGTTAGTACGCCGTGTGTCTTATAGTAAGTAGGTGAACACCAGAATGAGAGCTAGTGTGTCTTTGAGAAAGATAGGTAACACTGAGCCTGTATACTGTGAGTCTGTATGAATGTTTGCTGTATTGTTTTCATTTTGTTTCTTATGAGTATCTTCACATAGAGAAGAAAACAGTAATGAAATGGAAAAAAAGAAAAAGTTCTGAGCTGAGCTGAACTTCGTAACAGAGGCGTGATGCATGATAACAAGCAGATCGACAACGGATCATAAAACAGCAAGCAATGTAAAGCTTTAATTAAAGTATGCCTAATGGTAAAAGTGCCAGTGATGTGACCCAAAAGCTGAAGCTCTGGGAGTGTAGGAGTGATCTGGCTGGGGTGTGGGATTGTAAGAAGCTTAGTCGGATGAACGTCAGGGTAATAATTAAAGAGAGACAGCAAGGGAAAGAGAGTGAGAAGGAATCCATGTGTCAGCAGTAGCCACATCCCCGGCTAATCTTAAACTACAGCATCAGTATTGAAGCACCTTTTCCCACATTTCTGCTCAAGCAACCAATTTACTTTTTAAGTTAATACAATCTATAAAAAACAAAAGTGTTTCTGGACCTATAACATACATACCGATTGAAATACAAACTGTAAATTGTTAAAAACTATTTAAAAATTTTTTTAAAACTGTCATTTGCAATAACTGCCATGTAATATGGATCTCAGACTGTTGTCTCCATTTTTCTCTGAAGCTGTTTAGGTCAGCTCACATGCAATCACCTGTCAAGTATAAACTTAACGGCCCTTGACGAAAAAGTTTGTTCCAGTGCACAAATTTAAACCCCCTGTCAATTTGGCAGAATAAGCAAAATGCTAACATCAGCTAACTGTTTACCTCAACAACAGGCAATGAACAGACTTCTCTACTCACTCGCTAAGTGATAATGTTGACACAACCGGTTTGTAGGTAATCTGTTATCAGAGTACTTGGTTAAAAACTAACCCTGCAGTATTATACAAAATCTGGCTAAGAAAAAAAAGTGTTTCTGTTTTTCCAAGATGGCTGCCAATGTAACATTAGAGCATTCAGCTCCACAGTGGAGCTCCTCTGGCTGGGTTATGTAGTTAATTTGTCTTCATTCTTTTATTATTAGTAGATCTCTGTATAGTGGATGGCACGGTGGGTGGATCCTGAGCTTGGGTTACTCTCTGTGTGGAGTTTCTCATATTTCCACGCAACCACGTGGGTTTTCTTTAAGCTTTCTTCAGACATGTTGGTTGGTGAATTGGTGATTCCAAATTGCTCCTATGTGTGAATGTGTCTTTGTGTGCAGTTGTCATGGCTGACAAGCCTTTTGAAGTCAAATAAATAAATGACGTCTATTTTTTGTTATCCACATCAGCCTTATAGCTCCAGACACCAAACATGTCTTGGCTGATTAACTACATTTGGAGTAAAAAAGAAAACTATAACTTAGATTTTTTTTTCTCCCCCTGAATCATTCTGTTAATTTTATACTTAAATTGAAGATCTTAATTCTTAATGAAATTTCTTCCCCCCTAGGTAAGCCTCAGCACAGGTTAATGATCTTCTTGCATAGATACAGCCATCAAAACTCCCTGCTGCCCCATAATACACCTGCTTTGCTATCTTAAGCAGATCACAGCTGAAGGGCCATTTGCAGAAGCAACATGAGCGCTAAGCTGCGCTGTGGACACCTTGTTTGGGCTGAATTAATTTTGTTTAGATTCCCTCAGAGGACCTGGTATTGAAGTCTTATCTGCTAATAAGAAACCAGCACTGTAATTACAGTTTAATGTACCTGGCAGAACTAAGATTCTGATTAAATAGTAATGAGCAGAGAGGATGAAATGAAGGCTCTTTGCAAGAGGCGAGGGAGGATAGGAGAAAGACGAGAGGAGACTTAGGGGAGGGAGAGACAGATGGAGGGAGGAGGAGAGAATGGAGTATGCCATTGTTGGGAGTTTCTGCAAATCAAACTGCATATCAAGCGGAAAGGAATTAATTTGGTTGACAGCCTGGTTTCATGAGTTTCTCACCTCTTTGAGTGTGTAAGGAAATTTAGAGTTGCACTCTGTGGGACTTGCTTTTTTGTTTGCAGGGTAAAGGGAAATATAAATGATTCATCATATCAGATTTTGAGTCGTGGCTTCTGAGGATGAAGCATATGGTTTTATTAGGCTTTTTCTTAAAGTGAGTTTTGTCCCATTTACATCAGGCTTTAACGCTATGGTTTGCCAACAATTTATGACAAACGAAGGCGGCACGGTGGTGCGGTGGTTAGCACTGTCGCCTCACAGCAAGAAGGTCCTGGGTTCGATCCCCGGGTCAGCCTTTCTGTGCGGAGTTTGCATGTTCGCCCCGTGCATGCGTGGGTTTCCTCCGTGTGCTCCGGTTTCCTCCCTCAGTCCAAAGACATGCAAATTAGGTCAACTGACTACTCTAAATTGCCCATAGGCGTGAACGCCAGCGTGTGCGGTTGTTTGTCGATGTTGGCTGGGATTGGCTCCAGCTTCCCCGTGACACAGATGGATAAAGTGGTATAGATGATGGATGGACGACAAACTTTAAGGTTTCTAATGGTTTTTTTCGATGTTCAATTCAATTCAGTTTCAATTCTATATTATTCACACTTTTGTTAATAAACATTGTCTGAATTAAGCTTTACAGAATTCTGGATTTAGATTTAGCCCTGTAATGAACAAGCCAGAGGTGAATGTCTCTAGAAAAAAATGGAAAGATGACATGAGGACTCAAACCAGACTCAAAATGGAACCCACTGTCTTCTGGGTAACACTGGATAGTGGGATTATAAGTCATTAAAGAGTACATGCAGTACTAAGTGTGTTGAAAGAATATTTATTATGAACTGTATTGTGATGAACACAGGACAGACTTCATGGGTACAAAGTTACAGCACTGAGGTGAAATGATCCACTTGAGAAAGAGTCTTGGGCATAAATTGATTTTGGGAAGTGCAAACTTTGGGTGAACATGTGCTCCCAGTTAGCTGATTATTTTTTTCCTTTAAAGACTATTTCACTGTAAGTAATACTTTGAATCGTGTTGTACTTGGTCCTCTTATCTTCCTCCCCTACACTCATACGTATATGATATCTTTACATGGCTTCGCCTACCACAGTCATGTCGATGACACTCAAGTTAACCTTTCCTTCCCACCATCAGATACGCAGCTTCCTGCTTCCATCTCAGCATCACATCAGTTCATAACTAACAGCTGCTATATATTACTGGAAATGTATGCCTACGCCATGTCTCCTTTGAGAGCTGCCTAAACACTTTTTCTGAGGACACACGAAAGCTTGGTGGGTGTAGTGTTGGATGATCAGTTAGTGTTCTCCGGAGATGTTATAAGCCTTGCTCAGCCATCCAGGTTTCTCTCCGAGGAGTTGATTTTTTTTTTTAACTCTCTCTGAAGAGTTTAACTTCTGCAAATCGGGCCTGCATGTGCCATTGAGTCCTTCCTGACTAATCGATCCAGAATGCAGCTTGTTTTCAATCTTGTAGCTGCCACCGTTTTTAAAATGCTGATACAAAGACCAATGCTGAATTCTAACACCTTAATGATGATGATAAAATTCCACACCAGACTTCGAGCCCTATAAGCCAAGGACAGCTTGGCTTGACCCATGACTATTCAAGATTTAACAAGCCACTAAATAGATTCCAATCATACACTTAGCTAAAAAATGATTTACTTGCAATGAGTGCAAAAGTTTGTAGCCCCCATGGTTCCAGAATGAAAAAAGGAACCATTTACTGTAGGTGACGCAGTAAATAGTGTTGAAGCTGCACAACTCCAGCGTCCCTGGTTCAATCCACAACTTGTCTTGGGTCACTTGGGGGTAAAGTGTTGAATACTCTCCGTATGTCTGCATGGGTTTCCTCTGGGATCTCTGGTTTCCTCTCATCTCTTAAAAAACTTGTCAGTAGGTACATTGGTAACTTTAATTGGCCTTAATTGGCCATCCGGATGCATGTGCGTATAGGTTCCTTGCAACTGTACTGGCATCACTTTCACGGTGTCTTTCCATACATAGTATCCAGTGTTCCCGGGATAGGCTCCAGATTGGCCAGAATAAAGGTTTTGCCGTTCATGTTTTTGTTACTCACCCAGTGTTCGCGTGTCTGCTGGACCCACAACATTACAGCCATAACAATTGGTGTAAAAATACTTATATATTGGTCAACATATGGCATATATGGTCAACATTTTCCATTTACCTCTGCTAGATCACATTTATCAATTTAAGTGCTATTCAGTTTTTTAGTGATAAAATTAAATGTTTGTAAAAAAAAAAAAAAAATTATAATCAAGACATGGGTGTAATAAATCATGTTTATCTTGAACAAATATAAACAAAACAAGGATTTAATCATTATTGATGTTTATTGCTTTGAGTTCAACAAAATGGAAAGATTTTGCATATAGTATTTTACGGAAAGCATAAATGAGCACCATTAAACACATGCTCATGCCAGTCGACACAACACATAAGGGACAGAATTTTACTTTTTGTGTGTGTGTGTGTGTGTGTGTGTGTGTGTGTGTGTGTTGCATATGTATTCCTTGCACTTGTTACATGTATACTATATCTTTCTGAAGATGAATGAAGGCATATATTACATTAAATTAAATTTATATAGGAAAAAATCCAATACTGTACATTAAAAATAAAATATTTGCAACAAGACCACAATATTCTTGAAGATTTTGTTTAGTTGAAGTTATAACATATACATGAAGAAGAAGATTCAAAGGCTGATTTTCCAACATTTTCCAACATTAAGGATCCA
>JAQQZX010000002.1:22131207-22141797 GCA_030068355.1 Notoglanidium maculatum
GTACCCCGCCTCTCGCCCGAAGATGCTGGGATTGGCTCCAGCTTCCCCGCGACACAGATGGATAAAGCGCTATAGATAATAGATGGATGGATGGATGGAACCATTTATAATGTACCTTGTCATGTTACCCAAAATCCTGAAGATGGAAATTTATAGCATGACTGTTAAAAAGTGCTGCCACTGGAGACTCCTTCCAAAAATGCTAAATAAAAAGACACAATTCCTGTGAATGAGTTGTTACTATAAAAATGGTATCATATTAGAATGAGTGTGTTAATGGGGCTGGCTCACCCTTCTCACAATCAAATGCATTGTATTTTGCTTTGAAAGCATGTGAGCGCTACACTGTTATCTCTCTGTGCTGCAAAACCACCACAAGTGAACTGTTAGAGATCCTTTCGAAACCCATCGTATAAATTTTCTTCATTAACATACATGGAAGCATTGAACAAAATGCGCCTTATCTTTTCTTTCCTTCGTGGCCGCCTGCGAGACAGCCGGGCCCGATTCTGGTCCATTACACACGGAATAACCGTACGAAAACAGAATGGCTCAGTCAAAAGAATGTTTTAATTTAAGATCTCTGGCCTAGGATGTCACCAGATTGTTGCAGATTGTTTTTGGAATATCAATGGCATCAAAAATGCTGGTGCAGAGGATTCTGGGAAATGTGAGCCGGCCCCTTTAATATAAACGTTTAGGCTGGAACGACTGTTAGAGCTCTGTAATAGAGGACGAATCAACACATTCTGACCAATCAAAATCAAGAATTCAGTGGTGCTTTGCTATAATTCTTCATAATACATTGATTTCATACTTTAAATAAGACAATAATAATAATGTACAATCTCACTGAGTTTTTCATATAGTTGGTTTCTTTTGATAGAATATGACCAGCTGGTTATATTTCAAATTCTGTCATCGCATGGAAACCAGACAGCATAAACATGCAAAGATAATTCCTCACATATAAAGAATTTCACTTTTATTAGAAACAGGCTTTGAAGGTTAAAACACTGTTATCTACTTTAAAGTCCAAAGAACGGTATTATTTGACATTTTTCCATTCAAAAAAAAAAAAGTTCTATTCCTGGCTTCATTCACAGCTAGCCTGTTCTTGTTTTTCATCTCCTTCTCTCTCACTCTCCGTTTTTCTTTGTTTTTCTCTTCAGTTCATGCCATTGTTTTAGATGTTTTGCGCTCGTATAACATGACCAGCAGGACCACACAAACTGGCTGCCTAAGATTGCTCTGCAATTTGGTAGGCTAATTAGTTAATGTGTTGAGGACTTTTCAGTGTAATAGCAGAAAATTGCTGTTATTTCCCAGTAATTTGACTGTAGTCTCAGCAAAAAATAATATAAAAAAAAAAAAAACCCTCATGTCCTGCTGTTGTCTCAGTTGCGTAAGAGAGAATCTGCGTATCGCCGCATTTGTTGCTCCTCCAGGATGAGCTCCGTATACAAGAGCTCTTAGAGTAATGACAGTGCTTTGAAATCCACGTCCTCAAAGCCATGTCTTTATCAAGCATTACCAAACGGACTGTTCTGAATTATGCTTATTTAACTGTCATACTCTTATGGGAGAGCTAAGGATCTTGGCATTTTCCATCTTGTTTAATATGAAAGTAAAAAGTGGAGAGAAATGTAGAAATCAGTAAGGCTGCGCTTGACAATGGGTGATTTTATTATTGATTTTTCATGCTTTGTATTTCAATACTGCTTTTAAAATGCCTCTATCGAAGCAGAAATGGGTGATACCTGTGATAATCAGCTAATGTAACAAGCTAGCTAGCTGGAATGTTATAAAATGGAGCTAAAAGAGCATAAAATGTAACATGGATTTTTTGCTTTCGGGTTAGATTTTATATAGTAAACATCTCAGTCTGGATAGCCAACAGCCAATGTGACATTATTACCTTTTTTCTCTTAGTTAGTTAGCTAGCTACTTGTACACACTTCTTAGCACGTAAGACTAACTAACTAATTAACTAACTAACTAAACAGCTTCATTTACATTTTCTCATCTTAAAAGAAAAGAAGACTACACTGTTTGGACCGGGATCCTTAGAAAAGGCCAAGGAAGAGGCTGGTTTTACTGTTATGCAGGCCATTCTGCTGAAATTTTTTTTTAGAAACCATTAGAGAGTTATAGTGGTTCCTAATGGATTCCATGTGTTTTTATTGGTCTGTAATGCTAATATAATGTAATATTGTGTTCCTAATGGCTCTTGATGGCGTATCCAGTGCTTAAAGCATGAGGTACTGGAACACCAAGGACGATGTTATCCAAAAAGTGGACCAGGAACCAACAGTGCTTCAAGCACTTCTCTTAATAATGTTCAATGCTGTACTTGACCAAGGGCTAATAACGCAGGTATGCTAACATTTCAGTGATGCGTTTGGAGGACTGAGAGAGTAATAAACTTCCCAATTTGCTTTCAACCTCACAACAAACATTTTGCCCAGAACACTGAGTCTCACAAATCTACAGCACATCATGGTATTTAAATAACACACCTTGGATATAACAACACAAATACCGATATTAATTTTAAAAGGGACGTATTTAGCTTAGTCTAATTATTCAAATTACTCTACAGCAGTCATGTAACTTACAGTCTCCTGCTCCTGGTGTGGTGATGTTCTCATCTGTGGCAAAAATCTAAAAAAAAACCCACATATGCCACAGGGTTGATTACTGTGAGAGGTCTGCCAGCAAGTTTCAGAAATAGAAATGGCACCTCCTTGCTTTTAGCATTTTGTTCAATGCCCTTAGTTTTTAAAGAAATAACAACAAAATCAGCTGCCCTTTTCTTCACCACATATATCCATGGTGTGTGAGCATGTCTGACTGATAACGTAAGTCTGCTATGATTACTGGTTAGCAATTAATAATCAGGGTAATGAGCAGATTGAATTTGAAATGAGATGAATGTAATAAATGAACATTCGTTAGAATGATTTTATTATTTTTGCATTGTTTATGTGGGTGTAAACACTGTAAGTGCTGGACAGTGCTGAATCATGGTAAGCACTCAGCTTATTTAATTCTGATGGTTATGATCTACTCGTGAAAGAAGGCTGTATTGGGTTCTGCTGGTAAAATTACATGATGGAGCCATTAGAGAGTTATTTAATGGATTGTAATTTCCAAATGTAATGATAGTGAAAATCTGTAAACATCCTCCCTCTTGGGTTATGTGTACCAAACATGTATACCCAAATCTAAAATCCATCAAGGATAGCATCAGGCATCCTGTGCCACTTTCTCTTGGTGTCACGGTTAAACCGTGGAAATGGAGAAAAATGTACCGCACGCTTTTTATTGAACGCATAAATCATCAGGGCATGAGGACTGCTGTTTCCAGATCTAATGATCCCTCACTCTGGTTTTCTCCTCCCTCGTTGTGGGATGTAGGGACTGCGCTGTAGCACTCCGTCAGCTCACTCTACCCGTCATCGCATGGCGTGGTCATTACCCAGAGTCCCTATGTGCTTCTGCTGCTCAATTTAAGCTGGAGTCAGCCGGCTCTGAAGGCCGTCAGGGGTTCACTGCGCTCTTAATACAATAGAAATGTTATGGCGTGTTGTTACTGATGGTAAAAGCAGGCATTGCAACAATAGGCAATGGGAAACAGGCCATGCAGTTTTGGAGCCGTGACAGGTTTATTATTTCTTTTCACTTATTTCAGTTACATGCTATTTTTTTCCCAGTTAAGCGACAATTTGTTCATGTTCTAGAATGATGATTAATCTGCCGAGCGTTTGCTTGAAGTTGCTCATTTGGCATGCAATTAAAATTAATGATTAATGTGGATGTGATGATGATGTAGCACAATTATGCAAACAAGTCTTCCCACGGAGTAAGCTGTTAATAATGATGTGATTTAAAAACAGACCTGACCTGCTGCTAACTTGCTGTTGCTAAACATTAATTAGCTATCCGGAAAAAAAATGATTAATTATGTCCAGACAGATGGGTCAAAAATTAAAGGAAAATTCGACATAAAGTTGAATACCAAGACCAAGATGTTTGGTCATCACAAGCCACCAGAACAGCCTTGGCGTATCTTTGGGGAGATTTTACCAGTCTCTTGAAATGGACTGGAGTGATGAACAATCTTCTGCCAAAAGATATTCCCTCAGTTGGGGTGATGATAAATTTGGTGAAGAACGCATTTGTCCAAAATCTCCCATAGGTGTTCAATTGAGTTGAGATCTGGCGACTGTGAAGGCTGTAGCATATGATTATTTTCATCCTCATCAAAACATTCAGTGCCCTGAGATGGGAGTGAAGTCAATCTGGAAGAGACCACTCCCATCAGGATAAAAGCCTTTCATCAGGCAGTGGAAATGAGGTCCCTCAGAAGGGTTGACTTGGAGTAGAGTATCTGCCCCTATGGTGGTTGGGGTGGTCTGGTGGTTCCTGTTAGAGCTGCAAGACAAACTGTGCAGACCCAGGATGTGCTGGAGAGTCTATATCTCACGTTTTCCTCAGGAATGTGCCTCAGGAGGGGCTGAAACCTGTGGCTGGGGTACAGAGGTCTCGACTGACTTGTCAACCTGTTGCCTCCATTAGCCTCACCAGAAAAAGTAGAAGGATAATGAATGAAATGAAAGAACAAATTAAAGAGAAATAATTCTTTCTTTTTACTTCTTTGTGGCTCAGCACTTTGCTTTTGTTTCCTCCCTTAATTTGTCAACCATTGTTATACTGGGTATCTGAATATTACAGCAAATGGCATGATAGATATACTTCTTATCTAGCCTACTTGTGTATCATCATATCATTAGCACTTGCAAGACTGACTCCAGGTTCATGTTCAGCATGACTGTTACAGTAATGTGCAAAACAAGACAGTAAAAAAAAGAAAAAATTAACATTTTTAATAGACGTAGAAAGTGTATAAGAAGTATAGTTTAGGACAGAGGTGGCAAAAATCTCTCAGTGATGTTTTTTGACACTACATTTCTGGTTCTGGATATCTGAACACAATACTTCTTGTCTTGAATACAAATTACAGAACAATGTTTTTTATAGCTCAAATGTTTGAGGGCCATATCCAATCTGATGCACGCTGAAACTCTTGAATCATACTGCAGAAACATCTCTTTAAAAGTTAAACAACTTTTTTTCGGATTAGTTTGACCTTCATCTCAACTTCTTCATTTTTCTTCATTAAACACTGTCTGTAAAAAGAAACCAGTGGACAAAAGCATCAAATTGACCAAATCGATGTTGGTCTATCCTAAGATGCTGTCATACACACAATGGGTAGTTTTATTTAAGGATTCTCTAAAAATGCATTGCCTTGTACAGTTGAACATTATGCCTTGCATTACTGCATCATCACTTGTCATCTGCTCTATCCAGAATGCTGTAGTGGGTAAAGTGGTAAAGTGCTTGTTAAAAGCGCTGACATTAGCACAGCTCAATAGTTCAGGGAAACACAGAACTTCTTAACACACTTTGTCAGATTTTATTTAAACCAACAGATTTGCTTGCTCTTACACACACTCACATTCACACTCTAACAATCACTCTTGATATTTACAATGGTTAGTCTATTATTGCTGAAGAAATCCACTTTTCCCTTTAGCGTTCTCTGCAGTGTTGTTGCACAAATGTTAAGAACAGCAAAAAAAAAAAAAAAAGATTCACCAGATAATAGCTATTGCTTAAGATTGACATCAGAACCAAGCTAATATACGTTTTAATATACATTTCTGAATCATTTATTTGCAACAATCTATTTTCCCAATTTTTGCTTTCCCCCCCATTTTCTGTTTACCAGAATAGCACCATTTGTAGATTTTTCCATTAGCATCAGTTTTAATAAGAAATATACTGTATTGTACTTCTGCGGGAAAAAATACATGTCTGTTATATTTAAAGGGAATTGTAAGATCCACAGAGGCTTTACCTTAAGTTGTATTTAGGTGGTTGTTCTCTTTTCCCACATAGAAAGTAAATAAGTGCGAAATGTATTTATTAAAACATCAAATGTACAAAAGGCATTTGTATGTACAGTACAGTGCAAAAGTCTTAGGCACATGTAAAGAAAGGTACTATATAGTTTCTAAAGAAGATACAGTAGGTATTTCTATAAAGTAGTTACTGTGGTTAGTATAAAATTACTATGAAGAAGATATTTACTATAGTAAGTTGGATTTTTACACCTATAATGATGATAATTACTACTGTAAAATCAGAAGTTACTACTATAAAGTAGATCATTACCACTAAAGATACCAGGAAGTACCTACCTACTACTATAATGGATAAAGTTACTAATAAAATAGAAAGTTCCATAAAGAAACTAGAAAGTAGACAGTTACTATAAAGTAGAGAAATTACTATAAAGGAGAAAGTTACCATAAAGTTACTATTAAGAGACCATTACTACTATAAAGTAGATTGTTACTATGAAGTTACTATTAACAAGATAGTTCCTATTATAAATAAGATAGTTAAAATAAAGTAGAACGTTACCATGAAGAATACTGCTGTGAAGAATTTTGTAGAAAAGTCACCATAAAGTTAATTAAACATAATCTTAGATATATAGTTATCATAAAGATACTATAAAGTAGATCATTACTATGAAGTTAATATAAAGTAACTACTACTGTAAAGCAAATAGTTACTAAATATGTACTATTCAGGTCAATAAGCAGTTAAACAACTAAATTAAATGAATATTTAAGATGACCAGCCATTGACATAAAGACAGCACCTAACTGTCTTCAGTACACCGTGGTGCAGTTTTATAAAGAGCTCAGCTGGTAGGTTGTTCTGAGCATCTTAGAGAACTTGTTCTGTTACAGACTTTGGCTCTCTATTGTTTTTGTCCCAGAATAGCCTTGATGATGTCTTATACAAACAAGTGGTCTGTTACATAAAATATTACTTTAATTAATAGCATACAAAAAATGTTCTTCAGAAAATTAATGCTTGGAAATGTCCCATTTTCAGTAATGCATAGAATAAAATAGAAGTATCTAAGACAAAGTTTTGCATTAAAAGCAGTACTGCATGACATAAACAATAAGGTGGGAATTGGACTCTAAAATGACTTTATTGTCGCTTTTGAAAATTATATTGCCTACTTTGCCTTCCTGAATTAAACATTTCGGTTAATGGATGCTGTCTCATGATGAAAATTTAGATGGGATTTAAGTGCTAGCGTCCAAATGTTTTTTTTTTTGGAAGCTACAGTACGGGTGGACCCTTTTCCAGTTCAGCACATATGCACAGTTAAATCAAAGCAGATCCTAATGTCTTAGTTGATGTCCAGCTGTCTGATTGGAGACTAGTGACTAGTGAACTAGAATGTCCAATCTTGCCTTGAATAATGTTCGACTGATTGATGCATAACTGTGCAGTGAAGTCATAGTGGCAATAACTGTCATCTCAGGAAAAAAAATATGATGGGAAAACACTGGGAAAAACAATAAAGCTTGACAGTTCCATTTCGGCATGATGGTAGGTCATGGGAGGAGATAAAAGTTCCCATCTAGCAAGAGTTTTAATCTTACTTTAAATTGGATTCTGCAGGGCATCAGGATCGGAGGGCTGCACAGCGAGATCTTAAAATGCTCCAAGGCTGTTTTGTTGTTTTTCCCCCATTATTCTGTCAGTGGCATGGAACACTTCAGAAATCAGGGAGGAGAGTTACACTGCTTTGAGCGACTCACAGGTGCAGTTCAATAAACTTTCATTTTGTCTGGAGCCGAGGGCTGTGCTGTAGATCCAAATGACATCTGCTCTGAAAGGATTCTCAGCATGTACAATACCATAAAGTTAGATTTGTGTGATGTTTTATAAATTGGTGTAGTATTTTATAGATAAATATAGCATCACATTTAACCAATCCAATGGGACTATGACTTATACTTCCAAGCTTAAGGATTACACTTAAAGCTTGAAAGAGAAAAACAAAATCTGTGACTCTAAATATAAACCAAATTATCCAGAAATAACCGCTGATCCGCAGTTGAGTGGTCAGGAACATGTATGTTCTGTAACAGCATTTCCCTAAGCATTTTATTTCTCATATCGCCTTCTACAGCAATTTGCCAACAATGAAAAAATTAAAGAATGACATGTCATACATTTTATCCATTTTTAGTTACATTTAATGTTGTGGAATGTCCAAGAATAAACTATAAACTGTTCATTCCTCAGTAGGCTCTTTTTCCCTTCTCTTTTCAAGGTATCAACAAAAGAAATAGAAACAAAGAATTCAGTTTGTCGTGAAGATTTTCCCATGTTGGAAAACTAAACAGCTTACTTGGCTATTACAAAACAGTGATACTTGAGAAGCCTTCCAAAAATGGTAAATAAACTTTATTATATCAAAAATGACAGGCAACCCTTCCTTTTATAGTCCACTTATTACTAAGTATTTGTCCAGTAAACATATGGTAAATTATACTATATTATTGGGTAATTACCACAGGTAGATACAGAGAAACTACAGCTGAAATACTAAAAAGTTTGCATTTACCTACTTTTGCCTGTGGTAATTACCCGATAATTCACTATAATTTATCATATATTTTTATCAGGTAAATAATGGTAACCCTTTCCCTAATGGGATAGGGTAAGGGTTAGGGTAACAGTGAAGATTTTTCTTAGTAAGGGTTACCAAATTACACACTTTTTAAAAAGTCAGTTCATGTGACCCATCCTCCATACAAGTCTGTATGAAATAGCAGTTAATTTCCATCTGTTATAGAATAAATCCATGCCTCCTGTTATAATATACATCAGTCCATGCTGTTATAGAATATAAATGAAACCCTTCTGACCAGTGAGAATCAAGAGTTCAACAGTACTATGGTTTGAATATGAATTGATCACTAATTCCCTCATCCCAGTCCAACAAATGATGCTGAATTACTTCACCATTTTCTACACCAACTTTTTGACAGTCTGATGATGACAAATATTTTCAAAAAGGAGCCATGAGGCCATTTGCCATAATGAAAGAATATTTCTGGCATCAACCAGAGCACATGTGCTGTGACAAAACCAGTGGCCTGCAACAAAAGTCCCTCACTGGAATAGTAAAAACCTTGTGCATGAAATGAACCCAAAGCTCTGCTAATTCATCACCATTAGCTCAAAGCTAGCATACGCCATGGTGGAGGTCGCACATACAGATGCTGTGGAGTCATGTGATGTGTGACAGCAAATCCTCCAGAGATGAACTAACCTTTAGACTCTTTATGAGTCAATAAATATTGTTTCACCGAGAGTGTGTGGTGGACCAAAGCAAACAGGCCTTGAAATGCCATGTTGTTTTGGGTAAATACAGATACAGTAAATTCCAATGCCACTTTGATTTATATGAAGCAAAAGAACTTGATCTTTCTCTACAGGGGACTTGTATAGTTTGAAATCAGTGGCCAACTTTAAAATGGTAGCAAGAAGCACTACGTTGTTTCAATTGACAAGAAGAATAGGCTCAAAAACCACAGCACAGGCCAAAAACACAGAAAACACATCAGCAAAAAAAAAAGAAGAAGAAGCGTTTCCAAGTCAATGCACCCCAACAATGACAGACAGGAATATAAACAACACAAAATCCCACAGGCCAAGCTGGAATTTATGGCATAGCTGCCTTTCAGAAACCATTTACAGAAGCCAAGGCCAAGCTAAAAAGACTTACAACCTCATGTACGGTACAAAAGGCAACGTGTACTACAGTGGAAGCTGGCTAAATGTAAGTGCAAACTCTATTAATAGATTTTTTCCAAAATTTTGTGTCAATACCCGTGAATGGGGTTGATAACCAAAAAGGGTTAAATTCATGAAGCGCTTTTCATATCAAATATCTCCCATAGCCTCCCCAGTCGCCAGTTTGAAATGTCACTGACTGAACTTTTATGGGAAAAAATCTAGAGCACAGACTGCAAAGTAGATTTCCTCCTTCATCTTTAAAAAAAACCTGCCTTTTCTTCTTCCAATCCAATATCTCACTGCACACAGTCAGCTCTGGTAGGAGTACACTCACTCCTGACTCAAGTCGAAGTGTAAATACTTCTTTAAAAAATCTGGTAAAAGCTGAAACTTCAAATTGCCTGAATTTACATAGGTTAAAGTACAGCAGTCTTTTATATTTACATGAAGGAATCGTAAATGGGAAAGAGGTCTGGAACTAAAGTCGCATAGTTTTTTTTGGAGTTAATGGACCTAAATTAGCATGCCTGTCACAGGAGAACCAAAGAATGTGCGAAAACATTAACTAATGCTAATTACTGATAGCTATTCCCTGAACTCAGTACACAGGACACCAACTAATGTACTGTACAAGCTAATACTTAAAGGTCAGATGATAAATAAAAAGGTGAAACTAATATCTAAAAGCTAGTTAAAATAAACTGGGGGATACAAACTAGATTGCAACCTAGATGCCAAATCACTAATAGCTAAATCAGAGCTAATGTCTGAAAGTTTAATAACACAATATCTGTGTTTAATAACACAACTAAAATCTAGACGCCATATACACGTGGACAAAATTGTTGGTACCCTTCAGGCAATGAAAGAAAAACTCACAATGGTCACAGAAATAACTTT
>JAQQZX010000002.1:22141897-22152987 GCA_030068355.1 Notoglanidium maculatum
TATTCAGAATTTATATACTTTTGTGAAGCTGCTTTGAGACAATGTCTGTTGTTAAAAGCGCTATACAAATAAAAAAATTGATACTTAGCAGTTGTGTGTTAGGTTTAAGATTTTAGAGTTAACTTTAAGATTTAAGTCTCATGGTTAAGGTTTGGGGAATCCAGGGAATCTAACCGGTCCAGGAAATCAAACCGACAACCTTTTGGTCTCTAACCTTTAGGCCACGGCTGCTTCATGGAGAAGAGCTACAGCTGACCAACTGACTCCACTTCCCAGGACTTTTTGTGGCATACAAACATGGCCATCCCAGACTCATTTTCCAGGCACCCACCTGCACTCTTTCGCTCAAAGTCTTCTGATTACTGATTTGTTGCACCTGCTTACCATTACCCTTGAACCACATTTAAGAAAAAGTATCGTCGTAAAGTATCATCCTGTGTTCTCATTACCGGTGCATACCAAGCTATTGTTCATTGCTCACATCACTATGGTTTCTTGACTTTGTTTTGCACCTTGTCCTTGATTATTGCCTAGCCTCTGAAAACTCTGTTTGCCCTGTTTTTTTTTGCCTGTGCCTGTTTTGACCCTGATTATGTCTTGGATCTCCATCTGCCTTCTTGAAATGAAAACTCCCATTGCGTTTACATCCGCTCTCTGCATGAATCCCGACACCGTCCTCCAAAGTAAAATGCGATGCAAACATTAGCTACTAGCGCATCCATTTTGTCGGTTTTAATACCATGAGTTTTCTCACAAATATGTTTGTAATTGGTGGTTTATTTAGATGATGAGTTTCCAAAGTTTCCAGTCTCCAAAAATCCCCACCAAAAGTGAAAGGACCCTTACTAACCCCATTATTTAATCACACAATCCCCTTTAAATCGTATTTTTTCACGACTTGACCTCTGATATTTTAATTCAAAGAGGAAGAATTTAAGAGCGTGTCTTATACACTCATGACATATAATTATATACTGTATTATTTTCTTTTTAGCTGGGTCATAACCTCACTTACATTAGCATAGATGTGAGTTTAAAGGTTATTCGCTTTGTGCTTTGGTGCTGAGAGCTACAATGATTCTGTTCTTTACAACTGATCTGCTTTTTCAGTGGAATTGGCTCAGGGTCAAGTGACCTCACCATAGAGATAAGTGTATGTGTGTGTGTGCATGTGTGTGTGTGTGCGTGTGTGTAATTAGCGTCTTCTCACCTCTCTCTAAGTGCAGATTCATGGCTTAGTAGGATTTATCTCATCTAAGCCCATCAGTCACTGTCAGTCGTAGCCATTTAAATGAGCGTCCCTTGATGACTGCTGAATGAAGAAAATGCTGTTATGTGCTGAATAACGGCTATGTGTCAACCAAGTTTAACCTTCATGTATCAAATCAGTGTTCAGAAGAAGAGATTTATATAATATTTGTTGAATTTCGTCAGTCATCTTCAATAAAAACATCAGCTCGGAGAAGAAGCTCTCGTCTCTGCAGCACTGCAGACTCTGCAGCCAGGTAAGAAACGTATGATGTGAACCGCTAACATCCAGACAGTTATGGGGCGCCGCTTGGAAAAACAGTTTAACGTTTGTATAGGTGTCATTTTTCCATCATTTAGCACAATTTTCATATATTTACAGATACATTCATTTAAAAAACAGTTAAGGGTCCTCATATTAGTTCTTGCTATGTAAATGTTAAATGTTTCATCTAAATGTTAAATTTAAATGTTAAATCTAAATCTAAATATTGCACATTAAATGTTTAGAGGATATGTAAATTGGTCCCATCCATGTGATTACTATTGGGTTTTGTTTGTTGGTTGTTGTTGTTGCACATTGTGATGTGCCTCTCCAACATGGAGGATTTTATGATGCTAGTAGCCATGGGAATTCCAGCTATGCTAGTGCTGCTAATGCTTGTTCAGAAAGGTAGCTGTTCCTCAGCTACAGTCATGATAAATGTGATATCCTTGAGTGATATCAAAAGAGATTAAAGCGGCGGTAGTGCAGCTCAGTGTGAGTCGAGGATGCTAGGAAATGGCGCTAGCTGGCGCAGAGATGCACGATTCCTGAGGCTTTAGCTTAGCATCCAGGCCTCACCTTTTTTTGTAAATATTGTAAGCTGTTTTTGTGTAAACATTCAAAATTGTTCGATTTAAATACGTAACACTTTAATCTCTTTTCATATCACTCAAGGATACCACAGTCATCATGACGACCATTAGCCGGATTATTTGGATCAGCTCAGCAGTACGAGTCAGCTCTTTTGGCTTCCAAAGGCCTACAAGCGGAAACATTTAGATTTAGATATAGCATTTAGATTTACCATTTTTTTTGTATTTAAATATGAATACAATTCATTAATTATTAATCCTATATTATTAATCATATAATTATTAATTTAGACTTAACATTTAACTTTTACATTTAACATTTAGATTTAATATTTAACACATTTACCATTTAGATTTTGATATAAAATTTAGATATAACATTTAAATGTAACGTTCAGATTTAGATTAATCATTTAGATTTAACCTTTACACAGCCAGAACTAAAAAAGCTTAACACTGTTTTTTGAATGAATTTATCTTGTAACAGTAATATTAATAGTAATAGCACCAAAAGTAACAATGTACGACACTATCATTTGGTTTTTGCGTGTTTTGCAGTTAATTCCCAAACTCCAAACAAGCTGGATTAAAGCATTTGATTTCAGAAATCGATATTTGTAGATCTGCTTCCATTACAGGGATACCACATCTCCTGCAAACTGCTAACATTAATTTGGGACCTACACAATAAATACTAATGCTTCAGTCAGTAACAAGCTTAGTAAACAGTAACAGTAAAAGTTATTATAAATCTGTCACATGAAATGCTATCTTGTGGATTTAGATAGGAAAGGAATAAAGTGAGACAAGACAAAATTGGCTTTAAAAAAGTCAGGAAGGGTGTTGTTGTAGTTTGAAATCTGTCACTTTTTTGAATCCGTTCTAGATTATTATGGAATTATGGGATTAATCAGTTATTGGGCTTTTAATATTCCTGTGTTCTGGATGTGTGGCTGAGCTTCAGCTCAGGAAATGATCCGATGCCATGTTTATCTACAAATCACAGAAATATCTGCTTTATAAAAACACTAATTTTACTTAAATATTATGTTGGTGTTTCTGGGCTGTTTGGCCATTTGCACTGGAAATGCAGCTTCCCTGTTGAAGTAAAGTAAAGTGTTGAGAGATTAGAGACAGGAAAAGGAGCTAATTTACACAAGTTGGTCTCCAGGGGCCCTAAGAAGTGACCCCGAGCCTCCTCCTCCAGTTCCCGCGTCCCATTGATTGACGTTTCTAATCTCGACGCAGGGCTCGTTTTGTTTTTGCAGCTGCTCACATGCTGGAGCCTGACTGGACCGGGCCAAAACTGTTTCCATGGTGATTAAGCATACACAGCTGTGGTGGTTCCTCCGATGGACAATAGCGAGATGAGCAGACTGACCTTCAGTAAATAAATCAGTCTGCCTCTTTGACCAATCAAACACAGCACTGGGAAAGGGACCGAGGGAACAGTGCCAGAACAGGCGGAATATGCTGAGGGAATTTCGTGACAAGAAAGAAGGAAAGAAATGAGCAATGTGTGGATGTATGGATAGTGTGTACACATGGTGACACAGACAAGCGTTTTACAGCTGGGAATCTCTTTCAGTGAAAAAAAAAGTTCACACAGCTCCTAATTATCCTAGCATAGACATAAATTTAAAGGAAGGCAAATTTGACCATTAGAGATTTGTATTCATGATTTTTCCACCAACAGTTGTGTTAAAATATACTTTTCTTGTTTTAAAGGTGCTTTATAAAAATAAATAAATAAATAATAATAACATTTTTCCTAGCTGATTTAAAAGCTAATCGTGGATTCAAATTGGCATTAATGTACAAATAAATGTGCTAATATTTTAAACCTATTCAATTTATCCAATTAGGTTCATAACTATGCTAAATAAATACCAACTATAATAGTAGTCGTTGATATGGATGACCAGGTAAATTATGGGGACAGATTTTTTGCTCTTAATGTGAAGTGACTAAACACAAATTATTTCCTGTCACAGCATTAACCTACTTGCTCCATTTTCCCTTTTGACTGAATGCATAATGAAATAATTCTACTGACCCATGCAAACATGTTCACCATTTATTTTCCTTCAGTGCTGGTGCATTTAACAAAAAATGAATGCTTTGAATTCCTAGCAGCTTTAAAGTCTGTGAAAGCACAAGCAACTTCATTACAGTCAAGTCAGACTTTAACGTGTTTATTCTATAAGGATATTGATGATGAAATCATCAGATGCTCAAGCGTTAATTAATAATATTTGCTTCTAGAAAATAATAATATGCCTTGCACATGGCTTACATTTTCAATTCTAAGCTATATTTTCATGCAATGAATGGTAAAAAAAAACAAAAAACTAATTCATATACATGTTTTAAAACAAATCAATATTTATATGCTAAACTATTATTAAATAGCCCAATCTTCCATCATGAAGTGACATATTAGTCATATTAAATTGATATAAATCACTGAACTCAGCAAGTAGTTGGATTGTTAAATTGATATAAATCACTGGACTCAGTAGTCTGGCTTTATCAAAGACAGTACCAGGATTAGAGACTGCAAACAGCTTAACATATAAATGAGAGTGAGCAGACAAATTCAACAATGAAGTGAAAATGGAAAAATCCTTGCTGATCATTTAGGGCATCTGTGGTGGTCCTGAGTAATGTTTGACTACTGTTACAAAAGCCCAAAAATAGCAGTCAAACTTCATACCTGACCCGTCAAGTCGATATGATGAAGATATTCCAGAGAATTTGGTTTATTATGAATTAGCTATCTTAAGAAGAACAGAGCTGCTACGTATAAACTCACTATTTATTAACATGTAGTATATTTAATTGGCACGCTGGATAGTATGTTAGCTAATACATCCTTACATTCAGTTAGACCATGATCTTTTTTTTGTAAACTGTCACAGAAATAAACTGTAAGACAGAATAGATGAACTGCAGAGAAAATTGCTAGCTCCAGAGCGAACTGAGAATCTTAAATGCTGTCGTCTATACCATATAACATGGTACATATGTAGAGGCTGTTGACAATAGAGAAGTAGTGTAACCTTAGCCCTTGCTTTAGAGAATAATTAAGCAATATCGCACAAGCAAGAGTGCAGTTATAGGATACTGAATATCAGCACGGCTGTGATTTGGCCATAGGTAATTCAGAATAGCTCTTCTGTAAGAGTTCTATAAAAAAGAAATTACAGTAGTTATAGGGTAAGTCATATTTCACACGCAGTTTGGCAAAATCTTCTGTATATTTTTGCTTTGAACAGTAATAGATATCACAGACGTCACACTCACTTTTTAGCCCGTCGGCTAGCTGACTAGCTAGCTCACACCGATTTATACATTCCCAATAAAGGTCCCTTTATATTCCCATTACAGTCCTATTACGGGTCCTTCTTCTTTTTCCTCTTCAGCTGACGAGCTTTCATATTCCACATCAAAGGTTACATATATTCCTGAAAAATATCCCTTGCCGTATCTTCTGATGATGTCGCTAACAGTAAGCTACTCTATGAGCAGAGTGATACACACAGTGAAATCTCCCAGTACAGTTACAGTAAATATTGGTATGCCACTCTTGGAATGCCACTAGACCAATCAAATTAGTGGACCGGAACTGTTGTATAATGTCACATAAATTCTGTATATTTGTACCTAAAAGCTACTGCTGTAATCATAAGGACTGTCCTTTGCTCATCCCAGGATGAGATGCTTATATTGAATATTGTTTGCACACAGTACCATTTGTCTTTATTACTGTAAAAATGTATAATCCTACAGTCTGGATCGGGATCTACATCCGGAAGCTGCTTTGAAGGTTGCTGAAATGAAACCTTTAACAAAACAACTAACAAAAATGTTGCTTTTTGTTATTCGAGCAATCACTTAATTGCTCAAAAAACTTAAAATGCTATTATTTTTTTTTTTAATTTTTACATTTCAGTTTTAAATGTACACTATGTAGGATTCAATTGATTGCAACTATTTGAATACCCCTCCCTTTCCAAGATTGTATTAGAACGTAAGGTGCTTTTTCTGTGCAAAATAACAAATATGATCCTCCATTTTTAAAAATTTCTGATCTTGTTATCCAGCACCAGCAAACGTCGATTCTTTCTTCTTCCTTGTCTTCCATTCTTCTCCTTCTTTGTTGTCCTTCTGGTGCTTTCTTTAAAGATTCACACTGCTATTGTAAAAACGTGAAACGCAGAAGGCGCTCTCCAGAGGTTTGTCCGTTCTGGGCTACTGTAGCGGAGCGACACGGCGGCTCCGTAGAGGTGGACCCGCTCCCTATGTAGATATAACGGGCTAAATAAAAATCATTTTATGCTTACAAAAACACAACGATTCAAAGTTACAGGTAATTATACACTTCTGAAAACATACAGTACTTATGAATATTATATTCCATTTCTGCTAATAGACCTTCCTTAACCCACATAATGGATCTTTAAAGCAGGGTTTAAACCATAGTTTGGTTAACAGATTTGCATTTATAGGCATCTTCCCCTTTAGTCAAATAAGAACAATTGTCTTCTATGACTGGAAGTAACTCTTCGTTTGCCTGTATGGTCTTAAGCTTTACTTTAGGATGAAAATGAAGTTATTTTTTGTGAGTGTCAATAAAAGTGCTTTGATGCGTGTTAAAAAAAAAGAAACTAGAGCGTTGCTACAAGCAAGCCTGAGCTACACATATCCTCCCCGCCATGTAGAGTGTGACGGGTAAATGAAGGCTAAATGACCTCCTGCGGTTCTTCATTGGTGTGCACAAATTGGAGCTGTAAGCATTTCTGCTCACTGTGTGGATGTGACCGGAGACTACAGATACTCATCTCTTTCTCTCTCTCTCTCTCTCTCACCCTCTATCTCTCTCTGTAGTCTTTATCTATCCACGGACTCTGTACAGCACAGGAGATGGATGTATTTACTCAGATGTGGGTAGAGGAGATCAGAAGGGGGCCCTTTTCTCTTTGTATGGAGAAAAAGGAAGGATGAAAAAATTGTAGAGGAGAAAGTGCGAGCGAGTCGTGAAGGCAATTGTGAAAATGGCGAGAAAATCATAATGTTGTTTACTGTCAGAACGTCAAGGACCCCACTGTACTTAGACTACAATTACTCAGAAAGAGACTGTGTGTGATTTTGCAGAACTGGGAGTGCTGAAGGGAGCAGCACAAACCAGAAGTCTCGGCTTTGTCCTTCTTAACAACCTTTTTTTTTTTTTTTGCAAGATCATTAAATTGAATTACGCTTTCATACAAAGTCCACCATAGATTAGTTTCTGTCACGATTCCACTTAATATCAGCTTCAGCACTCTTACAAATGAGACACAGCAGATATCTTCAAAAATGCTGTTGAGATCTTGGTAGATCTTTTTTCCCGAAAAACTCAACCGTCCATCACTCATGGTCGATACGCATGCAAACATACATTAATCATATTTCGGTATGATATCGATTGCATTAGAGCTTGTATAATTCTAGGTTATTTCAGGTCTGGTTTAGATCTGCTCTGAGGTGTGGAAAAACAATACAACAAGCAAATTACAAGTCTACAGACTACAGAGGAGAAAAAATATCTTTCACTATTGATTTAAGAATGTAAGGCTTGTCCAGCAACACATTCCAGCACAGCTACATTTTCAGCTTTATGCATTTTTGACCAAAAGGCAAATGTGATATTGGAATTCAATCAGAAGTGTGAGGCCTGATTTAGGAGCTGTAGACGAGTCCAGGCTTACATTCCTCACTCTTGTAACCACGTTGCTTTCCTGCTATAATAATATAAAAAATAATAACACAAATAAAAACCGACAGTAAGATTGGGGTAAAAAAAAAATAGATAGATAGATAGTATTCCAGTAAAAAAATAAAAGAAATTGGGAAAAAATGGATAATAAGTAAAGTATTCAGGTAAAGAAGTTTTGACCCTAATATTGGGATAAAAAATATAAATAAATATTGACAGCAATGTCGGGAAAAAATAACAGGGTAAAAAAATATTAAAATTTTTGAGCTAAACACAGTGTTTATACTAATACTGAGGTAAATATATTGACAGTATTGGAGTAAAAATGTATTTTAAAAAATATTTTATACTGTGGAAAAATATTAACAATATTGGGATAAAAAATATTGACTAATTTTTAGGGGGTAAAATAGTAGTTATCAAGTAAAAATAGACATTATTACACAACTATATATATATATATATATGTATGTAAAAGAATATTGACATTTTTTGGAAAAACAGAAAAAATATAAAATAGCCAGACTATCTGATCTAGTATGCAGAAGAGGGTAGATAGCACTTTCTTTTAAGTGTGTACTCTGCCCTGTGAAAAGAATGAAAATTTGCAGCAGATGAAAAGAAACTGACTTCATGTATTATATACAATTTATATATATTTTAAAGTAAAATTGTAGGATTTTAATGCATTGCATTAAAAGTCGTCAGTTTTCAATTCTGCTTTCTGTTTGGAATAACAAGAACTTTTGCCTCGTGTGCTAGAGTTTACGCCTCGAATCTAATTACTAGAATGTCAGCCATTTTAAGGCCCCTGAACCACATAAAACCCATTCAAACAAGCTGTGTTAGTCTTGGAGGCCACACAGACATTTTTACCCATAATGCAGTGTGAGAGTAAGTCAGTTTTAACATGGAAATGCAGGTAGGAAACAAGTTCTAATATTTGAAAAACTACATTGCCTTAAACATAGCTCCTGATTATATTTGTTTAGCCTTTCTGGTTTTTTAGACTTACACATATAAATACTCATACAAAAATGTGTCAGTCTCTCAAATGACCTTAACATGATAGAACAGTGGTCAGAGAGGACATGAATAAAATCCAGCCAGTTGATTTAAATGGGAAAGAACACGGGAATAAAGAAAAGCAACTTGAAGCATTTAATTTCACCGAGATAATCTATGCGGAAATTAAAGCTTGTGATTTTGTGGACTTTAGAATCATGAGCTATGAGAAATCAAGAGCTGGGGTCATGTTTATCTAAAAAGAAAATGAAGGAGGCCAATTTGTTGCTGGTCTTTCACTTGATAGTCCATTAACTCACACCAAGACTCTGAATAATCATCTGATTTTTGCTGAACAAAAAAGTCAAAATTGATGTTGCCATATTTAGTGATAATCAGCGAAGTGGATTTGGCGTGACTGAGCTTCTGCTCTGTATTTCTGCGGATTTTTTACCGTGTGGCTCACAGCTTGTTACAGCAGCATTATGAGCTTGTTCTGCAAAATCTGTAGAAGAATCTGCATAGCAATTCAGAATTAATTAAGGATGGATAAACAGGATGGCTTGTGTGAGAATCCTGGAGACAGCTTGCTGAAAATATTGTTTAGATGATCTACTGTCAGACCCTGGGGGAAGGAACACAATGTGGCGTTTATGTTCATGAGGTCCACTTTCTCCCCAGGCTAATTCATAATGCATTTACCAATCCAGTGTCTTTGTTTTAATGTTGTGTCAAATATTATTGGGTTTTAGCCCTAACAAGATTGTGCATGGGACTTAACATCAACTGCAGAGTCAGCAGCTGGCTGTCGGCCATCTTTTTCTTTTCTTCTTCTTCTGCTTCTTCTTGGGTTTTATAAAGACATTCTACGTCTTTTATTTCCGTCCAAAATATTTTTGATATTAGCCTTCGTTTGGTATTTTTGCCAGCTGCTTTTTTGGCTCAATCCTGAAATTGCAAAAGGGAGGGAAAAAAGTTCTCATGGATGAATAAATAAACTTTTTTTTTTCTTTTTTTTATCTTCTCTGATTCCCATGCCGGCCCTCCATTAGCTCCAACTCTTTTAGGTCTAGGTTATACTAACAATGCTGAGTCCATGGAGCAAAGCAGAAAAAAATCTGCGTCAGCAAAACTTCATCAGCAGTGTTTCATCTCAGGATGAAAAACAAGGTAGAAAGGAGCAATGCTGTTTTGTTCTTTTTAATCATCATAAAGAAGAAAGGTTTTTCCCCCTGTAGACACTTCACACCGCATCAAATTCCCCAAAGTGACAAAGTTAAAAGTGAAAGTAAGAGTTTGTTGCAAGAGTGTGTGTGCTGGTATGAAACAGTCTTTGCATTCTGGCCGTTTCTGCGTTGGCTCCTTGCCATACCTGTACTTGGTTTTGTTTTTTTTGTAAAAAAAAAGTGCATAATGAAGGTTTTACACATAAAAGACACTGAATTTTCAGATTTTGAATTTTCAGGACATTGAAAAACAGATTTCAGTTTTCTGGCGTCTGGGTGATATAAGAAAATGCAGATCTATTTTACAGTTTTTATACAAAACATCATAATTTCCAAGAAGTAGGTTAATGATGCAAAAAAAAATCCCACATTTTAAGAAATTTTTTTGTTGTTTTTGTTATTTATGATAATGAAGAAATAACTCTGAAATCTAAACTCTTAGAAAAAAATGGCCCCATGGATTGTTAAGATTTCTTGGTTTACTTAAAGAGTACTACTTGGGCAACTGTGTAGCACTCTATAAGAAAACCTGCGTCGGATTCTACATAAAACATTTAAGGGGTCCGCCATTGGGACAAGCCATCAATCCTTAAGCGGTCAATATATTAACATTTTTTGAGTGCGATTTGCAATAAACATCTTCTTGTTTGTCTTTTTTTAGTTTAATTTTGTCCTAAGGGAATGCAAACATTTGCATACACCATATCAACAATTATAATTTTTTGTTTAAAGTCGGTTTATCTGCAGCATCTGCCTAACACATCCCTGTGTGAGTTGTTACCATAGAAACTATGGATGTAACAATCCCTATTTGTACTGATACAGTGATTTTTAAGGGTACAATTGAACTGAAACTAGGAAGCAATCTATTGTTATCTATTATAATTGATTATAAATAGATTATTATTATAAAAAGAGGGTGGCACGGTGGTTAGCACTGTCGCCTCACAGCAAGAAGGTCCTGGGTTCGATCCCCGGGTCACCCAGGGTGCCTT
>JAQQZX010000002.1:22153523-22167587 GCA_030068355.1 Notoglanidium maculatum
CAAGATGCTGGGATTGGCTCCAGCTTCCCCACGACCCAGACGGATAAAGCGCTATAGATAATGGATGGATGGATGGATTATAAAAAGGGAGTAAAAAGTTAAAAGTAATTTTAATCAATCACATATCAATCAGAAGCTACTAAATCAGAACGTGTCATATCGTAGCAGAATTAGCGGTATCGTCAAATATAGAATTGAGTCTAAATATGCCTATCTTATCAAATTGCGTCATGAGGTTTATCTGCCTAATTGAACCGATAACATATTAGATTGAATGCATTCATATATAAACCTTGAATTTGCCTCACAGCCAGAACTACTGTCTGATCTGCAGTTCTAGAAGATTCATTAACACCTTCTGAGCAATCAGAATCGGGAACTCCACAGTGCTGTGGTATACAATGGAATGAAAGCAATCAGGTGTCATGTAGCCAGAGTCAAGTTGAGTTTGAAGCCAGAGAAATTACCCAGTCAGGACATGGCATGATTATGATGTCACCATATATCATACGTTTCTGATATCATACTAATGATATCATGCCAATGCCATTGTGATCTCTCACTGTTAAATCAGTTTGTGTTATTATATGATGTCATCATGGTTGACCCTATATAGACAACGGTTTGTGGACACCTGACCATGACATCAGTATGTAGTTCTTCTCCAAACTGTTGCCACAAAGTTTTTTACAAAGTTAATTGTTTAGGATGTTTCTGTATGCTGTAGCGTTACAATTTTCCTTCACTGGGACTAAGAGGCCCAAACCTGTTCCAACATGATAATGCCCCTGTGCACAAAGCCAGCTCCATGAAAACATGGTTTGCTGAGGTTGGAGTGGAAGAACTCGAGTGTCCTGCACAGACCCCTGACCTCAACCCCACTGAACGCCTTTGGGATAAACAGGAACCCTTACTGCACTCCAGACCTCCTCACTCAACATCCGTGGCTGACTTTGCTAAAGCTCTTGTGGCTGAACGGACACAAATTCCCCCAGCGATGCTCCAAAATGTAGTGGAAAACCTTTTGCAGAAGAGTGGAGATTATTATAACAGCAAAGGGGGACTAAATCTGGAATGGGATGTTTAGCAAGCACATATAAGGATTATGGTCAGGTGTCCGCAAACTTTTGCCATATAGTGTAGTATACGCACATGTACAGAAGACTTATTTGAAACCGCGCATGCACAGTTGGCAGAAAGTGGCAGCTGCTGCATGTCTGAACATTGAAGCTCCACCAAATCAGACTCCCAGTCGACTCATAGGGACAAAAATGACTTCTGTTAGCAGTCAAAAAAAAGTGACATTTTCCTTTGTAGTGATTCAATCATGCCTGTTTTAAAAGCTTTTGTGACTATGATGGAAACAAACTTTTTACCATATTCAACTGCATGAAAGCCCACTGACCTTTTTCACTATGTTGTGTTCATTCTCAAGTGATCTAAGCATTATAATGATTCACATTTGTAAAAATCCACAAATAAACATGTCAGTTTCTTATGAATCAAATATTGATCATCTTTTTACTATCATCCACCAGCTATGATGCCATATACATATCAAAACTGTCTCAGTCTGAGGTCAGAAGATGAGGTTATTATGAGAACATGATGTCTCAGGATTACACTGGATCATGATGAGATCAATTTCCTGACTGGCTAGCGACAAGACAATGTAGTGCATGGGGTTTAGAGAGTCCTCCTTCATTATGGCAAGTAATAGAAATGTCCAAACTTTGTGTTTTAATCACGACACAAAATTATATCAGTTGAGACGTACATCTCATATTCTGAATTCAGTTCTGTAATAACTTACATGTCTTTTATAACTGCCTTTTCCATATCAGCTTTCAGATTCTCTCAGCTGGAATTTATTCTATTTTTGTCATGTTTTCTTGTAGGATATGAACAAATATCACTCATTTGTAACTTCTTGGAATACTATTTTTAGTTTTTTCATTCAAAAGTTTAGGAAGCGTACTAAGGAAATGGCCAAACCTTTGCTCCAATCTGGGCCACCAGGAATAGAATTGAGGACCCCTGCAATAAATCACGATTTCCTGACCTTGTTCCCAGAGTTCCATTGTTTTTCAGTTTAGCTTCTAACCAACATGTCGACCTTGATTAACCTTCAAGCGGCGCATGTTCAGAACGGGCGCTGTGCTGGAGTCTGCAAGAGGATGGAACCAAAAACCTGAGTACAAAGCATGAGCAATTCTGACTAAATAAACATACATAAATACATCTTACATATTGACTAGAATTGCAGCATGTGACTGCAGATTAATTTATGTACTTATATTTTAACACAAGAATCATGAATCTCATTCTCAAGGAATGATTAGTTCAGAATAACAAGATGCATCAATTTGTAATTAGAATTGTAAACATAAGCAAAAGCCGTGGGCATCTTTAATTGAGCCGGTGAAATGATTATTGTGTTTTATTTACCTGTAAATCCGTCGCCTCCCTTTCTTTTAACTGTTGCAGCTGAGATAGTTGATTGATAGCTGAGCAGTCTAGTGACATATTTTCATGACAGACACAGTGAGCAGAATACAACATGTAAAATCTGGGTTAGGGTTAGGAACTTGCTGAAGGTTACTATGCACACCAGTTTACAATCTGTTAGTTGGACACTGGAAAGCCGTCCTAGACCAGACACTAGAGATGGAGATAACTACATTGGCCATGCTGATTATTTTTCAAATTTTGGACGCAAAGTGCATGCATAACAATTCATACATTTACATATACATGAATATTCCATTATTATTCCAAATATGACAATATTCAGAATTTGATATGGGTCATGTAAACAGCATATTACGTTTAGATATTCAGAATTTGGCCTTATTACGAATTTAGAATTTTGCTAGACAATAGTTTGCAAGACTGGGGTAGAGAAGCTTGAATGTACACAGGAATATTAACAGAATATTCATTTTTATTAACATTGTAAAGAGCTTAGCAGGAAAAAGCTTGTCTTTTTTTGGAATACTGGCAAAAACCGGAATGTTTTGTGCATGTAAATGAAGTGAATGACATTCTCTTACAATGTACTAATAAAACTGTCAAAACAGTTAGAACTAATATATTTATTTCAGCATTTTTTCCCAATCACAACCACCCATAACTAATTATGATGATCTGAAAGTTAGCAACATTGATGGAGGCTTTAAGCTCCGCCCACTTTGCACAACCACATCATGTCATGCCTGTATATCAAGCTAACATATTCATACATGTCAATTTCCTTTCTAAATCCTAAAAAAGGATAGTAGTGGAAAAATATGAAATATTGTGTTTCCTTGATTAAACAATTTTATGTACAGTACATGACAACAAACTGGAAAGTGCATTCACAGTAAAACTGCGAAAAGTAATTCTAACATTACACAAAGATTAGATTATTTATTTTATGATGTGATGTACATGCTTACTTAGATTTTAAATATCATTTATATAATGGGTTACATTTAAAAACTTTACTGGAGAAAATATCTTTTGTCGATGTCTAATTTATTTTTTAAAGGATTTTCAGTCAGTTCATGTGAAATATTTGCAATAAGCAAATGTCCTTGCCAAACGTATAAAGCAGGTTCCATCAAGGTTGTGTTCACGTTTTACGGTGAACAACAGTAACAGTGATATATACGCCATCATAAACTTTAAAAGCCTCCGCAGATGGCATCTTCAACAAGATATGATATAAGCAAATGTTCAGTAAAACGCTCTCCAGCCTTCAAAGACGTCTAGCGCTAAACCAGTTGCGTTACCTGCTTTCTCTGAACCCTGTGACTTTGACTGAAAACTTTTCTTCATAATGAAAGTGGTTCAGTAGACTATAGTCATTAGACATATTGATGGTGACAGAAAGGGTCAGGGCTTGAGGAATAGCCCATCCACGCTGTGAGTAAACACATCTCTGTTGTTTCAGGGACGGTGTTCTATTAAACACGCTAAGAAAACTTAAGAGGGCAAAAAAGGACAATGCAAACAAATTGGCATTTTATCAAGCAATGTAGTATCAGCCAGCCCACATGGGACACTAAGGCACACAAGGACAAACTTTACTAAAACTGTTCACGGTTGCCATATCCATGAAATTTGACTCCAGAGGGACTGGCACACTGCAGCAAATCGATACAAATTACAAGTTGCATGGAATATTTTCTCCTAATGGTATAACAAAATTCGTGTCTAAGGAATACCAAAATAGGCCAAGATTCTTAAGCAAGGAAAATATCAGACTTTCATTTATCCGTGGCACTACGATAGGTCTCTAGAAACATTTACTGCGGCGCGGAACAGCGGCCAGAGTTCTGATTTAAAAGCCCAGAGAGGACTCTGCCATAGTTCACTGCTCTAATTATTTCCAGTTCATGTAATAGTTCCACTTCTTAAATAACTTGTCCCTTTTTTCCTTCTTCCTTCATTCTTCACTGAACACTGAATATGTATACATAAACCTCCATGATGCATCACCAGTGGAGCTTCTAGTTAGTCTACATACACATTGTTTCTCCCTGAACAGCGAGATGTTTGGAGTGAATGTTGCTGCACTCATCCATACATGTAGGCACTGTATGTAGCTTTGGATAAAAGTGTCTGGTGAAAGAATGAACGCAATGGAGATGTAGTTCATGTGTTCTCTAATTGCACCAGACTGATCTCTGGGAAACCAATTCCCAGAATTTGTTAAATCATTAACCGTCATGTTACTTCTGAATATAAACTATCTAGACGATTTGATGTGAACTGAGACAGTAATACACTGCGGCGTACTATTTCCTGTGTTTTCACATTAAACTCTGTGTGCTGTAAAAGGCTCCTTTCTGTTTTTCATCCCTAAAGACTCAATCCTTACATAATCCTCATCAAACTTCCAGTACGTCTAGTTGGAGAACAGATCGGAGCAGGGTTGAGTTTCCTGTCAGATTATCGCTTCAATTCAGTTTCAGTTTCCAGTTTCTCAGTAAGATTTTTATGTTTTATTAATTTCAAGAGAGAATAAACAGAGGCTGCTGAGGAAATGACTGTTTATATCTGCTATAATGGGCATTATAACAGGAATGAACTTGTTTCTCAGAGCAATAAGAACCATAAACAGATAAAAAGTCATTTATTAATAAATTTAAGTGGTTAGACTTGGCATATTACTGTGACATAAGAGAAATAAAACAGTTCAGCGTATGCTGTTATTGGAAAAATAATCAACCTCTGGGTGAGAACAGTAACTCCGCTTCACACCACTCCGTCATTGATCGTTTTCCTAACAGCATTCCCATAAGTGCTTTATTCCTTACATATTTCTTTTGTAGTTTCTTCCCGGGTTTGACGTGTTCCTTGACGTTCCGTCTGTAGGCATGACTGGCAGTTTCTTGACCCTCTTCCCTTCCCGCAAGGACGTGAACGATGACTGTTTGGGGTCACACTTGTAGTGTTGCCAGTCTCCTGAGCAAGAATTTTCGGCACTATGATCGCCTAATCTGACATTGTGAAAGACAAAAATATCGTGTAGTCTGATCCTGGCATAATCTGTAAGGAGATTTATAATTAAAATCGTTTTTAATTTAACATTAAGCTTAATCAGTGTCTGGCAAAGTAAGCCTTAGAGAATTTGCTCAGGTGTGTTTGATTAAGCTGACAAAATGAGCAAATGCTGATTTATTTATTTCTCATTGTTTTCTAAAAAAAAAAAAACAATTAAAAATTAATATGCTGCATGTCATAAGTAAATAAACTTCTATTTCTGTCCTGCTGCCATGGAGAAATCTTGGCATAGGGTTACCATCCACGTCCAGCTGGATGTATCCCATAATATTCTTTTGCATTACATTAGATACCCAAGCCAGAGCACCACCTCCTCGCATAATACATGCAAATTAATTGTTTGTGTTAGGGCCAGCTTGGCATAGTGGAGAAAATTGCAAAGTGTCCACAAAGCACGCTTAATTGAATGTTTTCCACACTTCACGGTTTTCCATCTGTCATGCAAAAGTTCTCCAAACACTGCCGAGTTCGGGGTTCGGTTCGGCCTTCTGTCTACTTTAAAACTGTTTCACTACGAGCCAGCAGTGGGATTAAGGAATTAAATCATGGGCAGTGTTAGGTGTTACGGAATGTGGCGTAAAAGTGTACATTTTCAGATGACATCGACTTTCAAAACCAATCCACAACCAAAAACCATCTTATTTAAACAAAAACATTAATCAAAAACGAACAATCTTTTCCGTCAGTTGATATTACTATTCTAAAACACAATTACACTGTTAAACATTTCTGAACACTTGAAACAGTTTATGTTTTATGTAAAGAATAACACCACAAACTGTTCTCTTATAGTATAAATAACGCGCGCAGGGGGCTGTGATTAAACACTATGTGCAAGTGGAGAGCATTATTTCCATACAACAGCATGTGTTATTACACTTATACCACAGAGATTTGCCAACGATTACAATGTTTAATTTATTCATGTGCAAAATGTGGGGTATTTTAACAGCTTTCTAGTACGATTTAAACTTGTGGAACATCCTAACTCAGACAAGTCAGTTCCTGTTGTCGCTTATGTTATAACCAGGATAAACAGTCATTTGCTCAAGAGCCTCTTTCTTTTTTCTCTCTTTCTTTTGCATGCTTGATCAGATCTCTCTCTCTTTCTCCCGTTCAAGAACAAATGCAGCTTTCCATTTTACAGAGAAACCAAATAGCGTAAACTCCTCTGTCCAAGACATCACATCAATGTTTAAACTGTACATTTTATTAAACAAGACATTTCTAAATCCATTTATTATTAGTCTTAGATTATGTGGAGCCCAAGCTATCGTGCAAGTCCCTGAGTGTGCATGGTTACTATAGAAACAGTAACAAAATAACCCATTAATATTAATCTAATCATTCAAGTTACAGCCAGGACTACTTTCCATGCCATTCTATTATGCGAAAATAATGCCCACCTTCTGACCAATCCGATTCGAGCATTGGACCGCACTGTGGTGTAATACAGTTTACCTCGATCCTCGATCCTTATTGGTCTGACGATGTTAATTCATTTTCCATAAAATCAGCCCAGACATTAGTGCCAGCTTTAAGTTCATATAAGTGTGCTTGCACAGCAGACACACTAACGTCACAGATTTGTAAACATCAGCGCTAAAGCTGTTCCCTTAAGCGTTCTGAAATATGAAAGTCTTCAGGACAGAGTGCGTTGTGCCTCCTGGTTTCTCTGTAATATTCCAAGCTGCATTTCATTTGTCTTATTAACCTCAAGAGAAAAAAAGAGGCTGCTGGGAACAACTGCTCACATCTGTTATAACAGGAACCAACTTGTTTTGTGGACGTTCCACAATGTTAAATATAACTATAAATTATAAATAATATATGAAAATAAATAATATAAAATAATATATGATGTGTCATTCATTAAGGAATCAAAAATACAGATAAATTGCTGTTCTAGTAGAGAAATAAAACAGCTCAGGATGTGTTGTGATAGAGGAATAATCAACTTCTGGATGGTTACAGCTGCATCACTCCACCCCATTGTTGATGATTTTCCATCCTTGAGACGTCTGGCCTGCCTGAGATATAGTTGAACGCACTCCAGATTAGTTAGATCCGTCAGTCTGCAGTGACTGAGCTGCTGACTCCGTACATTCCTCCAGATGGATGCTCTCTATGTTCTAAGCGATCCCCTTCAGTAGTAGCGTGCATTTTCACCTGTCACATGGATCCTTTTTCCCCTCTACACTTATCTCCCTGATGTAATTCGCACCGTTTATAAGTGTCATGCATCTCTTGAGGCATTGCTTCATTTCTCTGAAGCGTCTTTTCATCACACTCTAGACACTCGTTTACACGGCAGACTTTTTATCAACATGATGTATAAGCTAGTCAGACCAATGAAACCGACTTGGCACACAGTGCAGGAAAGTGTGTCCGTGACTGAGCGGTGTCCATATCTAACCGGTGTGTCACGCCAAAATCAGGAGTTATGACTGAATATTCCGAACCTACAGGGTTAACCGAAGCTATGTGGCCTGATACCAGAGCACTTTAGCTTCGGCTTTGCCAGCTAGCCGTAGCGTGACCTCTACCAAGGCTGACACAGACTTGCTTCACTATCCGTTGAGTTTCCATTAATTTCTGTGCGTCTCTTATCTCTGCCGCACTTCTTTGGAAAAGACCAGAGTTGCAATGACCCGATGACCCCTTCAGTCGGAGCTGAGATGAACGAAAAGCCCCAATGAACAGCTACACTCGGCCCAAACGCTCCTCAGGGGTCTCGAGTTCACCTTTAATGTACATCACTAGAATTGCTCAGCAGAGAGCTTTGTGCTGATGTACACAGAGCCTAAATTGGAATTTAAGGAGGAAGGATCGATCGTTTTTTCAGGTTCACATTAGGAGGTACCATTCAATTCAATTCAATTTTATTTGTATAGCGCACCTAATAATGGACATTGTCACAAAGAGGCTTTACAGAAATATATAAATTCAGGTTTTAAACTTTAACCATATGAAGTTATAAACTTATCCCTAATGAGCAAGCCAGATTGCAACGGTGGCAAGGAAAAACTTCCTGAGGACGAAACCTTGAGAGGAAGCAGAGTGAAAAGGAAACCCGTCCTCATCTGGGTGCAAAAAGTGCAATTGTTTATCTTACATTACAGCTTTACCATGAAGTCTATCGTGTTGCAGTTATCAACTGTTCACTGAGTGCAAAACTGTTTGTTGCAATTGAAGTCTGAAAGTTAAAGGCTTTAGCCATTGTTGCAAAACTGTTTGTATCACCTGCAGTTCACAGCCATCGTCACAGTTTCTAAGTGCATCTTTAAGCTGTCCACATGGGGCCGTCCTCAGCAGGAGCGAGCGGTTTCCGAGTGATCAGAACTCCAACCAGAAAGAGGACGAGGACGTTATGAAACGATCTTGATATTAAACGACTGATCTTATGAGCTCCTGATCCTGTGGCCATTTTACAAGCTAAGAATACTTGGTTGTTCTAATGAGATATGATCGATATATTAGCTTTTTTCTCCTACAGTGTACAGACTTCTTGAATCTGAAGCTCTGATAGCTCTGTAATTCAAATCACAGGTTTATATAAAACCTGTGTTTATATATTATTATATTATGTGCTATACGTCACAGTAATCTAATCACAATAACACGTCACAATAATCTAATCTTAACAATAAATGGATTAAAAAAGCATGCTGTTATTTATCAAAAGAAAAATCATATCTTTGGTATTGGGAAGATTTCCGGTGTTTAGTTATCATTTATGGAAGGAGTCTACAGTGTAGAAAAAAAAAGACATTGGTGGGCTTTCCATGTCATTAAATGTAACTATAAATGGAAAAAAAAAATCACAAATGTTGTTTATTTATAAATTAAGATTTGTAATCATTGGCCAATCGCTGTGGTATAAGAGGATTGATACGCTTCAGGAAATGCTGTTAGAAAAATAATCTACTTCCGCACCACCCACTCCATCATGCCTTGATCCTTACATGTATGTTAAGGCAGAGAAATGCTGCTGTTGTTGTTGTTTTTTTTTTTTATCTTTTTTGAACCAGTAAATCACTACTTTCTGTGACTCAGCATCTTGACTCTTCATTGAGCGAAGGGCACTGCAAGGTCATAGCCAGTCTAATTTATATATCATCAATCTAATTTGATTTGCACTGTTTGTTCTTTTCAGAGAACATTTTTATTAAGCATGTAAGCATGGGCGCTGTTCAAATCGGCCTTTGATGGTATACAGCTCCTCATACTTGCAAAACCGAAGCAGTACTTTCTGTTTTCGTTCACAATATAAAATTGGTCGCGAAGCTGTTTAGAGCTCATTATTTGTCTTTTAAACATGGCTGACAAATGGTTTTGATAATGAAAAATGGCCCAAAACCTGTTTCAGATAAGAAAGTAATTACCGCATGCAAGTCCAGACTCGGAATAAAGACCAATTGGACTGCGGTTGGAGGAAATGGACGAGCGGAGAGATTAAATGTGGAGCGGCTGCAGGAAGACGGGTTTTCGCAGCCTGGTTTGTTGAACAGTGCTGAAGGTACGACCTCAGACACAGACGACATCGTAAAACAGAAGCATCTGTCCACTTCCACCTATATCATGAAAAGAGGCAGGTGATATATGTCCGCTAGAGAAAGTTTTATAGCAGATGAAGCCATCACAGAGATGGAGCCTGGGTCTGCATTTCTAACTGGACCCTGTCAGCACTTCCTCAGAGATTCTGTCTTCTTCAAACAGCAGAAATAAGAGCATCCTTTTATTCACCTTGGTGCTAGAAGGGGAGGGAGGGGAGCACTAATGAAATGAGTATATGACATCTATCCTGAGCTCATTATTCCTGAAACACCAGCTAAATCAGCTTCTTCTTTTCAATTAAAAGCGGAGAAGTCTCGGTGCTTCTGATTGCTTGATCAGGGACTGAATGAAAATCTTCTCAGCGTGCCACTTTTAATTCGCTCTGGCACCGTTCGGGCACGAGCATCCACATAGACGTCAGCAGTCAGCAAAGGAGTCCAGGATATACGGCCCATTTTAAAACAATTACGCCAGATTTATGAGGCTTTCAAATCGCTAACAGCTTGTATATGCTGTTTCTCCTCCTGCTATTAAAATCTCCATCAAGAATACAAAAATAACTCTGCACAGGAGATGTTTCACAGCCAAGCCTCTGGATTTATTGGATCGTTATGTTTTTTTTGTTTTGTTTTTTTTAGCCTCCTGCTTTCTCTTTTTGTCATAATTACTACCAATAATTGGTTGCTGTGCCAGTGTTAAAAGTTTGTTCACAGAGTTTGTGCAGTGGATTTCAGCTCTAGGAAAGGAAATCATTAATAACAATTACCTAATATAACAACACATTGATTTCATTCATTTACCCGGACTGTTCAAATAGCAAATATGTGATTTTCGTAGATAAACCATACTACAGAATGTTGCTTGCTTCATTTTTTTAATACCATTTTTACCTTAATAAGTCCTGAAAAAAGCACTGAGGTTAGTTTCTCTTTTCAGGACACTGAGTGTTAAGCCAACGTGCATAAGTGTTACCTGTGAGGCTGATCTTTTCAGAATGACTATTCTCATAACACCGTGAATCATTACTCACAGACAGGGTCAAAGTGGCTTTAATTAAGTGCCATCTATAACTTGAGCAAGAAAATGCAAATGACATGTTTTATGTGCAATTAAGCAAAAGCTTCATCCGCCTACTACGATATGAAAATGTTTTTTTTTTCTTGTTCTGATGAATGTATTTGCCCTGTAATGGCAGATATTGAAAAAAACATGTCTACACGAACAAAAAGCAACTTTATTTAAACCTACTTCCTTTGCAACAGAAGGTTGCAATAAATCTAAAATTATTAGCCGTCTTATAGTTTTGCCCAGTCCCATGTTTGGGTTGGACAGAAATCTAAGACCAGAGGTTACACTTGGTATTCAAATGTGTCTTGGGCGATCTGATCACAAGTGGACAGCTCAAAATTTTGGACCACATATCCTCTGTAGTTTAACGCTAATGCGTCCTGATGGGTTCCTGACGAGGACGAAGCGGCAAAATATGTCATCAGGGCAGGACGTGGTGCTTGTTTTGGTCATTTCGCAACACGCTTGTCTCACGACACTAGAAAAAAAAACTGATTTACGTTTGTATTTATGGCATCTGGCAGATGTAGTTATCCAGAGCGACTTACATAAGTGAGCACTGATGTACATGATTGGTGTGCAAGGAAATAATGAAGGTGTGTCGCAGGTTTAATGTTTGTAATATGACTGTGCGTGGGGACCGTTGACCTTCTAGTGGAAGTGACATAGACAGTAACGAAATCTGAACACAGGTGGACAGCTGGACACCTTGGAGACGCATGATGGACACAGGTGTACACGGCGACGTGTCTCGGCTGTGATCTGATCGCCCAAGACGTGTTTTAAATCCAACTGATGTCATCAGCCAACATGGTGCTCTGTCGATTTGTGCTCCTGATCGAGATATGCTACTTAGCAGTTGTGTGTTAGGTTTAAGGTTAACATTTTAGGGTTACCTTTAAGCTTTAAGTCTTGGTTTTAAGCTTTAAGTAAAGGCTACATCTAAGATCGAATTTATTCTCTGCTATTGGTAGTATGTATTAGTGCTATTGTAGCACTTTTTGTTAAGGTAGCACAAAACGTCAGAACATCGGCAGCACAGCAAAACAAGCTACAGCTGACCGTCCTCCAGAGCAAAATGCGATGCATACATTAGCTACTAGTGCGTCCAATATGTCAGCTTTAATACCATGAGTCGTCTCACAAAGTTTTTTGTTGGTGGTAATGCCGATGACTCAACGTATCAATGTGCTCATGTGTGCCGCTTCAGATGACACATGCGTTCCCATTACAGTTAAATACAGGTCAAGTGATATTATGAATGAGAACCGTCAAGATAGGCAAATCCAATCTGTGCAAAAAATCTGAACTGAACAATGAGGCTTGTAACATGAACGTAGCCTAAGAGCCTGTCTAGCGTCTTTACTTTCTTTTGGTATGTTCAACCACAAGGTGAGTACATATAGAAAGCAGGAGAGTTAGAGCTCTGAAAAGATTGTCTGCATGCTAATTCATTCACCTAGTAAAAAAAAACGTTCTGCAATGAAACAGATCACTCCTCGATGGATGTGTCTAGTTACAGTATTGAGGAATGGCATAACATCATAAAGCATGTTAAGGTTAATTATAGATTCTTGCCAAATAAAAACATTTGTACTGTCAAGAAGGAGTAGTGTTTTGATTTTTTTGATTCGTTTGATTGATTTATTTTTTTTTTGGTTGTTGAACTAATACAAAACTAATACACAAACTTGTCCCTCGCACCCAGGCTACGGGTTTGTGTACACCCCTGATCAGGTACCAGGCAAAATATTCATCGTAGAGCAGAAATCATAACAGAATATGGAAAGTCATTTTATGAAAATCAATTCCGAACAGGAATGGCTGAAAACCATGAATGATAGCACAAGAGTAAGGAATGAAGCAGTTGTAAAGTTGTGATTGCCGTTCGGGCTGCCAGATTGCTCTGTCGCACTAAAATGCACAAACCTCATGTAGGCTAATTTCCATTTATCATTATATGATCGTTTGCATTTTATTGCCTTTTTTTTTTGTTTGTGTCTTGTTTTCTCAACCCGTAACGCAGCACTTTGCTGAAGACAGAGTCTTTCGCTAGGCACACACAACCTACTTGAAAATATTCAGTATGTGAACTTGACCCTGGCATTCACGCCCATACAGTACGTGGTTCTTCCCAAAAGAGCGGTGCTTATTTTAACAGTATAGGGGACTAAATCTGGAATGGGATGTTCAACAAGCACATATAAGTGTGACGGTCAGGTGTCCACAAACTACTGGCTATAGGATCTAGAAGAAAGCTGGAACTTATACCAGAACCTTTCATTATATATTAAGTGGTTTGTTTCAAGTTCCACACAAGGCGTAATAATATCAGATAGATTATAAAAGAAAAAAATTTGTTTCTTCCTTGAAAGCCCTGAAACGGTGGCCAAAAATGAAATGCTCGTGAAAAGAAAGGTTTATACGGGAGAAGATTCTTGCGATTTTGACTGTCAGATTGTTACATTCAGTTGCTATGTGAATCTTTTGTCTGAAAAAGAAAAAGTTCAGGTCTCAAATTATTCACACACGGGATGCATACGAAGTTACGTTAAATGTGCACAGTGAGGATTTTATACTGAAATCGAGCACATCGTTATTCCAACCTTAGACATAACTACAAACATCAGCAGCATAGAGTTGTGTGATGCAGAGTTTGTAGTAAAACTCAGTTATGCATGACTTCTCTGCTCATCCATCACTGTCTGGTTTGGTTCGGCCACGAAACAGGACAGGAACAGACTGCAACGGACAGCCAGGTCTGCAGAAAAAAACATTGGTCTTATACAGGACTTATACAGATCTGGATTCAGGAAACGGGCAGGAAACATCACTGCAGATCCATCACACCCTGGACACAACCTCTTCCAACTCCTTCCCTCTGGT
>JAQQZX010000002.1:22241039-22251866 GCA_030068355.1 Notoglanidium maculatum
TAGAAAGCAAAAAAAATAAAGAAAAACCTATGAAAAAGAGTAGGTGTGTCCAAACTTTTGACCGGTAGTGTAAGTTTGTGAGCAAATTGCACAGCAGCACAATAGTGTTACAATTAAAACGAACCTGTTTGAGGATCTCCACAAGAATAAATAAAAAAATTTTTTTTATATATATAATAAGTGAACGAAGTGCCAAATTTTAATATCGGATCAGCTAAATCCTGTCGGTTTGTAATATATTTTTATTAGAAATGAATATACAAAATATTTCAGAAAAGCATACCATGACCTAATAGATCCCAATCCTTACGTTATATTGTCATATTACCTACCCAGCCTGTGTTGTTGAATTCTTCTTTTTAAGAGAACATAAATATTACATCTTACTTTAATGAAATGAGAAATGTTTGATTTTTTTATTCGTTTTTTTTTTTTTTTTAAAAAAAGAAAAACTAGGACGTAATTGGAAAAGGCTGAGATCTTTATCAGTCTAATTAGACCCTTGTACCACAACATAAATTTGTCTTACAAATTAAATGAACACTGTCTATTTATCTACAAGCTTAACTGCTGTACGATTAAATTCTCATTAGGATGTGAGGCCAGACGATTAATAAGCGCTGTAAGGATAGTGTTTAGTTACACAAGTGAGGAATGTATTGCAGTGAAGAATAATTGTTGGGACAATTGTTAAAATATTGCCATTTTCTGTCATTCTGGATGCTTTTTTTTTATATTGTCTGTGATAGTAACAGTGAAGAAAACACTTGTGCTGTTCTAGAAAAATAATGATGGGGTGGTGTGGTGATGTTTCTGTCACCACCACATGTTTGATTATTGTCCTGTACTGTTTTGTCCGAGATTCATTTTCGTTAATTGATTATTACACAATTCTTTTCATCCATTTTGTTACATTTACTCTCGCGTAACATCCGTAAAACAAGTCGTCCCTTACCGGCCTGCCTCTTTTTCTCTCTCTTGAAGAGAGAAAAAAAAAAAAAACCCTTGTCTTGCTTGTCATGTTACCGAGGATTTATCATGTTGTCTGTCCTAAAGTGTCCTGACACTGGAGACTCCTTCCATAAATGTTAAATATAAATCTTCTCCCAGACTATTTTGAGTCTTAGATGTCGAGCTTCAACTCTCTTTGAATGAACTGTTACTATAAAAGCAGTAGCGTATTAGAAAGAGTGGATTAATATAAACCTGTCATCTGCATTACAGCAAAAGGGCTGCTTTTATAGAAACACCTTCCGACCAATCAGAATTGAGAATTCGACTGCGCTGTGGTGTAGTGTGTGTGTGTGTGTGTGTGTGTGTGTGTTTGGCTGTATGTGAGTGTGTATGTGTAGAAATGTGCAGCTCTCAGGCTTCAGTAAACTTGAGGATTACACAAAAATCCCAAACATTCACAGAGGACTTTGTTCCAATAATATTAACACTAAACTCAAGCTCTCATGAGCATCCTAACTCATAGAGAAGTGTGTGTGTCCGTGTCCCTGTAGATAGTAATATGAAAAGTCCCAAAGCGGATTGGTCATCTCAGTATCGGCCGCCGTAATCTTTTTGACAGGTAATTCTTTTTTTTTTTTCCTGGAGATCCCTTAGGCTTCATGTGTAACACGAAACACAAGTTTTAATTGTGTATGGCACATGGTGGATGCAGAGGTTAAGCAGGCCAAATATTGCTATGAGAACCGGTTATTGCATTGATGAGGAATTATCTTCCGCCTCACAGGAGCTGTACGTCTTATTGTGAGACCGGAGGTGATTATTTCTCACGCCGCACCTGCTGGCCACGTGTTCAGATCGAATCAAATTCATTTGTTAGACGTGTTTGTAATCTCGCAGGGATTTCTGTGTAAATCACAAAATCGATTTTGTGAAGGGACAGCGTGTCAAACTGAATTTAGAATATTGTGTTAATTTTTTTATCACTAATGTGGATTTAAAAACAGTGGTCTGATTTTAGTAATTTATTGCTTGTTTATGTTCTTAGGAAAAAGCACATCCTTCAGTATTTGGTCATTTTGTCTGTTTAATCCGTTTGAGATTATTCGCTAAACTTTTTAGTTTAGGAAAATGCAGTTACGTGTGATCAAAGAGTACTAATAATAACGCTATGATGGCCAAAACTTGACGTTTTATCTTAGCCATAGTGGCACCTGACAGGTTTTCCTTTTTTTTGTTCCTAAGAAAACATAAAAGAACTCCGCATGGCCAGCGGTGTTTTTAATTTCCTGTTTGTGATGTCAACTGTCCTAGTTTATTCATCTTCAATAGGTGCTTTTACCCCGGTTAAGGTCACAGCGAATCCAGAGCCAGTCCTGGGCATGAGGTAGGGACGTACCTTGAATAGGATGACAGTCCATCACACCACATTCACACACTCATTCACACTCAGGGGAATTAAGCATAGCCAAGGCACTTTAGAAGGAGGAAGAAACCGGAGAACCTGGAAGCGACCCATGCCAACCGGGACATTGTGGAGCAGCGAGGCAGCGATGCTTCTTGCTGCACCAGTATGCCATCCAAAAGGTCATTTTATTTTGTGTAAACAACATTACCACTGCTTGAAGGAAGACGTGGAAATGTGGTACGAGGTGTGGTGAGCAGACGCAGGATGCAAGTGTGGATAAAAATAAAAAGATACACGGAAACACAAGCCTCAGAGACGCATGAAAATACACAGACATGACAGGGTAGAAACAGACAAAACAAAAACCAGAAACATTTGGCCACTATATAGATTATAGTCATGATCTACAAATATCAATTACAAGTGTTAGTTTTAGCGCATGCGATGGGATAAATTGCATGTTCAAATAGTAGCCATGTTACGGGAGATTTACAAAGAACAATTGCATGAATTAATGAGTATTTGGGGGAGGAAACAATATGTAAATTATATGCTAAATGTTCCCAGTAGCTGTGGCGAGTTCAGAGAACCTCCCTAGTGTTACAATATGAATAAATGGATAAAAGCGAGTGCACATCATGATAATAAGGTAAATATGAATGAAACTCTTTTCAGAAGCTCAATTTAAACATTATGAATTTATCTAATATGAAACTTTACCACGGTAATATTAAGTCATCATTTTGAGCAATTTTATGATTATTTTACTGAGAGAAACTTTCATTATTAAGAGTTTATAAGGGATATATTTTCTTGTCTTCAAATGACGGAAACAGGCTTTTACACAAATTTAATACATGCTCTTCAGGCGTATTCATTTGCACAGGCGGTTCCAATCCGGAATAAATTTCAGGCCAATTAAATTGCACTGCAGGTAAAAATGAATTAATCCGCATTCCAGGTGTAAATGTGCACAAGTGCATTTTAGCTGGTTATTTTGACACAATGCTCAGCTTGCACATTTTTGGCATATGTTAGGAATTTTGCTCATGTTTTGACACTTTAGTAAATCAGAGCCTGAGTGTTCGGAAACTCCAGCTTTGAGCTTAGGCGGAACTGAATGTCTGCATGATTTGGAACTCAGTCACCATCTGGGGAGTGTAAACACTTCATCTTCTTCAGCGCAGGAGATCAGCAGAGGACACTGAAGGAGAATGATGGATGAAGATAGATTGCAAAATATGAACTCGGGGCCCAAAGCCGCATGCTGTTGTTTGGCTTTGTCTGTTTTGAGTGTGATGGACATCTCTATTTCTTTCTGTGTCACAAGAATCTCCAAATGCTTTGCTCTGACATGCCGTTTCTCCTCTTTACTAAACAAATCTCCGTCTTGCCTCGCCGCGTCCCTCTGAGGATACATTTCGGAGAAATGTGCTATGAAGAGATCAAGAGAAAACTCGCCCACTCTCATCGCCATGCCTTCATCAGTTTTGGAGGAAATTGCATCGGAGCGAAGGAGTGAACGGTGTAGCGAGGCCAACAGGTGACAGCATCCTTCAGGACGGACTCATGTTCCGTTCCTGTGTATCTGATGAAGGCACATCTTTAGTCGCACACACACATACACACACTTGATGGCAGATTGCAGTGTAGCTCTGCGCATATTGCTACCTGTCAAGCATGCTGATTTGCTACCGTAAAAATGTTGAGAGGTACATCACAAGAAGCTTTCAGAGACACTTCCAGCCCCCCCTATTGTGTCTATGAGTGGGTGTTTGTGTTAAATGACAATGCCTTGAGGTATTTCAGCTGGGTAGCAGTGTGTATTACGACATGGTGAACTTCTCGATCCCCACAGGAGCACAAATTGTTCTCAGAAAGGATCCTCGCTCCAGCTGTGCAGCCAAAATATTCCTGTAATAAGATTCAGGCAATGTGGCCCGGTCCCTCGAGTCCCTCTTATCCGCTACAGGCTTCCCGGCAATAAAGCACACACACACACACAAAAACCACACCCTCACATTATGCACCCTGCTTTTCCAATTCATGAGGGAGCGCTCATAAATCTGTTTTCAATAAGGCGCTCTCTCCTGCTATGGGTTTCCTGATGTAAATGAGCGCACGGCTCCTGTCAGTATTCTCCTGTAACTCAGTATGAGGAGCTCACTGCCAGCATGCAGGCATGTCTTCATATAGAGATCTCACACACATGTCCGGACTCTCACCTTCTCACACATGCATACACACACACACGTATAGGAGCGGGATGACTGACAGCCAGAAGGCTAACAAAGGAATAAAGTGGTGTGAAGAGGGCAGTGGTAGGTGAGCGAAAAAGGATCCGTTTTGACAAGAACGAAATGAACAGTATGCAATTTGCTGTAGTGATTATCAACCTAAAGGTTTGTCGATTTTTTACACATTTATCATTTAATCAGATTATGCAAATTACCTTCATGTAGTTCATGCCCCGAGGTTGCCAGATTTTTCTTGAATGGAAGTGGGTTTTTTTACTAGGATTTCACTAGCCTTTAAACACAAACACTTGCTTTTACGTCTGAAAAGTTTTTTTAATTTAATTTACAAATGACGAATAATAAAAGTCTAGTAAGCTGAAATATGAATGATATACGGCAAGTGGTCAAATAAACATCTAATAGTGTACACTACTGTACGGTAGTGCTAATACATCCCATTATCTATAATTTCATATAGTACCAGTCAAACGTTTGGAAAACACCTACTCACTCATAGGTTTTTCTTTATGTTGATTGTTTTCAACATTGTAGAGTAATGCTGAAGACATCGAAATTATGAAATAACATATTTATGTGTTATGTGGTGAATAAAAAAACCTAAATATGTTTCGTATTTTAGATTCTTCAAAGTAGGCAGCGTTTACCGTGATGATTGCTTTGCAAACTACTGGCATTTTCTTAACCAGCTTCATGAGGTAGTCACCTGGAACGCTTTTCAGTGAACAGGTGTGACTTGACTAAAGTTCATTTGTGGAATTTCTTGCCTTCTTAATGCGTTTGAGATCATCATTTGTGTTGGTATACAGCAAATAGCCCTATTGGACAACTGTAGTAATTCATATTATGTCAAGAACTGCTCAACTAAGTAAAGAGAAACGACATTCCATCATGAAGTGTCTTAAGTAATAATAAAAAAATCACTGAATTAGATCCACTTTTGACTGATACTGTATATACATTAATCACTGCATGTTTGTTCAGTTTAACAATATTAGCTCAATATTCCATCCTCATTATTATAAAATAGCACTTGATCCAGAACAATGTGTTGTGTGTATACTGTATAGTGTCATATTTATGTATTTAAAGTTGGCCCCAAATGATATTCCATTTCCATAGTTTTTTTTTTTTGGATATTTACCTTTAGTGTTGTGGTTAAGAGAGCTCTTGTTAAGCCATGTGATTGTGGGATACCTCGAATCAAGCAAGGTATGAATTATTCCTCTGCATTTAACCAAGCAGTGAACACACACAAGTGAGAAGTGCACACATACAGCTCTACAGTGGGCAGCTCTGTGGGGAGCAGTTGGTTAGGTGCCTTGCTCAAGGGCACTTCAGCCACTTCAGTGGTGTTCATTCACTCCCCCAACCCACACATTTTTCCTGCCGGTCCCGGGAAGGGAATCGAACCAGCGACCTTTCGGTCCCAAACCCGCTCCTCTAACCTTTAGGCCCCTCATGCAGATCTACATGTTGATGTAGCCTCCTATGACCTGTGGTTCTGTGATTGTGGCACCTCACACCTATATGTGGTTCTTCCCAACAATCCCACAAAGTTGGAAGCACACAATTGTATAGAATGTCTTCGTATTATAATTGTAGCATTACAATTTCCTTTCACTAGAACTAAGAGGCCCAAACCTGTTCCAGCATGACGGTGCCCCTGTGCACAAAGCCAGATCCATGAAGACATGTTGTGTTAAGGCTGGAGTGGAAGAACTCCCTGACCTCAACCCCACTGAACACCTTTAGGATGAACTGGAACCCAGATCTCCTCACTCAACATTACTGCCTGACCTCAATAACGCTCTTGCATCTGAACGAAAAATAATCCCAACAATCACGTTCCAAAATCTAGTGTAAAGAGTGATGTTATAACAGTACAGAAAGGGCTAAATCTTGAATGGGATGTGCAACACGTGTATATAAGTGTGATGTTCAGGTGTCAACAAACCTTTGGCTGTATAGTGTACACAGCATTATACTGTATGTTATTAGTAGTAATATCATCCTAACTTTCTAATAACAGTATGCAGGTTTTGCCTATGTGTTCTGACAACCTTCAGGAACTGTCTGATTCTCTTCTCAGAGCATTTCACTGTCAGTTCTGAAAAGCGTCTGTACTCGTCTACGTTTGAGGTGATTGATGGCCTGTGCTCGACATGGTGTCTTGAATTACTCGTATTGATATAGACTTGTTAGATTTGTTTGTTTCTGGTCACTTGGTGCAATCTCTTGGCTCACTGTATTCTTCAGCAACACTGTGTCTGGATTGCATTCTGCTGCTTCCTCAGTTGCGCTGGGTGAATTCACCTGCCAAATTCATAACTGTAATGTGTAAATATAGACAAGCTCGGATTTAGTTCTAATCACCAAGCCGAATAGGATTTCTTATGTTTATGAAAAAAGGCTCCATCTAGCCTGATAAAGGGGGGTCTCTTTTAGTTTGCCTCTCTGGAGGAGCCCTTAAATGGTTTATATAAAACCTAACAACAAATAGTGACCCTTTCAGAAAAGGTTGCAAGTAGAAAGCTAGAAATGTTAACCATCCGAAGAACCCTTGAGGAGCTCTTTTTATTCCTAACACTATAAGCTACACTACAAGCTACCTGGCAAAAGTATCCTAACTTATAAAGGTACAAACATGATATTTTTACTATGTTTGCAAATTTGTGCTCTGTTTCGCTATATTGCTGGATTTTTAGCTAATCTTTAACGAACAAATTTTTATCGCCAGGACACACACAGTTAACTAAAATCCTAATCCTGATCCTTAAACACGGACTCCATAAGAATGATGCATTGAAATAAAGGAGAAAAGTATGTTAAGCCAATTGACATGATGTACACAACCTGATAGCTTAGATATATGTGCATACTAAGGAGATTAAATGATGCAGCATTTATCAGCACTTCACTGTAATAAAAATGTATACACTACTTGAGTTAAAAGCAACAACGCTTCCATCTCACTACTGAAGAATGTCGTTAAACTAATAGCTTTGCTATATTTAGCCACACATCCGTGCTGCTTCTTAAATGTTTTTATCTCATCACATGCTCAGAGTTGAACCTCACCCGGAGACAATTCTTTTCAAAAGACGTTATTAAGTAAGCGATGTAACATCCTTGGAGAAATATTAGTCCTATTGACCAATAGGAACGCGTAATTGTGCAGTGTCTATAGGATGGAAATTTAGGTGAATGAAAACTGATGGTTAGTTTGTTGGCCAGATGCAGCGGCTGACTTTTGACTTTCGCTCCATGTCCAAGCAAAACACAACACTGACACGTTCCAGGATGACAAATGTTGGGTGTATAGGGCCAAATCTGTGTGTTACTCGCTCAACGAGTATGATGGAACACTGGGACAGTTGCGAAATCACCCAGTCCCTTAGAAAACAGGATTATTTGGGAGTGAAGATTTGGACACGTAGCCTTAGGTATAAATCTACAGTACCGAGGTGATATTATCCACTGAAGCAAGGGTGAGACATTAAATGCAAATCTAGACAAAGACTGTTTGCACTTCAGAATATGGCACGTCCTATTTTGTAAGCCGTCCTCTCAATAAAGACACTCTGTCTGAGTAACATTAATAATTACAGTTCTCTATACTTGTTACCATAGCTAATGATAATTCCACCCCATCCCAGCCTGCTTGGAGCAAAGTTTTGGTCTGATTAGGTGGAATATATATATTGGACGGACTTTGAAGGATGCCACAGGGTATTAAAGGCAGAAAAAAAGGATTGTGATGGCTTCAGTCGGGGAGAGGAAGCAGTCGGAAAGGCTGCTGGCACAGGGACATAAAAGTCTAGTTTTAAAGCCTCACTCACAGAAATAATCACACTTCTAAATAGCCAAGGAGTAGAAAACTGCCTGAATAAATCTGAAATTCAATAAGCAGAAAGGATGTTTCGACGTCCAAGAGCTTAAAAAATGTGAGTGTGTGCCTGTGAAGGGAGGAGGGCTGGTGTGAGAAGAAATTAAGTGTGACATTGCTGGAAATAATTGCTACAAATGTGCAAATTGGAACCATTACCTGCAGTCCTGCATCGTTTTGGGCCTCTCATGGCACTATTAGACTATTAGAGTCAAAAAGAGATGACTTAATCCAGGCCTAGCGCTCTAGAGCTTTCTGTGATGAGGAAAGTCTGATAACATGTGGAAGCACACACACACACACACACACACACACACACACACACACACACACACATATACACACACACACACACACACACACACACACACATATACACACACACACATACACACAGTGGGATGCAGGTTTATGTGAGGCAGGAAGCCTCAGTGGTGAGTTCAGGAGGTTGAGCGCTGCATGACAGCTAGGATATTTTAAAGAGCAGCGGTAACGGCGCTATTCTAACCAAAGTCCCGTCTGTGCTTTTAACACAAAATCGAACATTTTGTACTGCTGCAAACGGTGGTTGTTATTCATCATGAGAACTAAGTTGTAGCAAATTTTAAAATACACTATATGGCCAAACGTTTGTGGACACCTGACCATCACTCCTTGTTGAAAATCCCATTCCAGATTTAAGAGTTCCTTTGCTGTTATAATAACCTTCACTGTTCTGGGAGGGCTTTCACTAGATTTTGGAGCATGGTGGTGCAGATCTGTGCTCATTTAGCTACAAGAGCATTGGTGAGGTCAGGCACTGATGTCGGGTGAGGAGGTCTGGGGGTGCAGTCGGTGTTCCAGGTCATCCCAAAAAAGGTGTTCAGTGGGATTGAGGTCAGGGCTCTGTGCAGGCCACTCGAGTCGAGTTCTTCCACTCCACCTCCAGCTTCGGAAAACCATCCCTTCATGGATCTTGCTTTATGCACAGGACCTTCTCACTTTATGCACAAGGGCACAGTCAGTTCCAGTGAACGAAAATTGTAATGCTATAGCATACAAAGACATCCTATGCACTTACAACAGTTTAAGGAAGGCCCACATATGGGTGTCCAGGGACGATCATGTGTCCACACACATCTGGCCATATATTGCGTATTTAAATAGAGGCAAAGCTACATTTCATATTAAAGGCTTTACTAATATAGAAGAGGAGATGGTGCTATTGATGGATCATCTTATAATGAGACAATTGTCTACAATGATACTTCAATCTATTGCTGGAGGAATTTAGTGTCTTAAAGTTTCCAAAAAAAGGTAACAGTGTTGTGTCTCCATACCTGCCTTGTTTTGTTTTCACTTCATTGTTAGTGGAATTTAAAAATTATTTATTTCGTCATTCTTTCTTCATGCATGAGCCGTGCATCTCAATGACCACTTCTTTTCTTTTTGTAACTGGAATGGAAATTAATTGAACACCTGAAGGCACAGAGGCAAGAGGAACCTTATTGGCGAATGTTATCTATTAATAACCAGCCTGCTGGGCTCCGCTTTCTGATTGCATTCTTGCAGTATGCTTTGATAGACAGTCCAGACTGACATTGCACCACTGTGGTGATGGACATACTGGCACTTCAGCATGTTGAGACATTTCCCAGGCTTTTTGCATAGAAGAACATGCTGACAGGTTTAGTGCTAGAAACCCAAAGCTGTCTCAATTCACTCAGTTCTACCACCTAAACTGAGACATGCTTCCAGCTTAATGGACTCACCATTGTGTTTAAAGCACTGTTGCTATTTAATTCTTCGAAACTGAAGGATGCTGCTTGTTTCATGGTGACTCACAATGTGAGCCTGAGGCTGTTTAATTAAGTAGGCAAGGTTAACCTGTCCAACAGTAGCATATGCATGACAACGATAATGCTAAACATGGCAAGGACCAGAACAAGGGAATTAGTTAATAAATTATGAACTTTAGTCTTTTTTCAACAGAAATTAATGTAGCGTACATATGAACTTCTATTGAACTTGTACGAGCCTGAAATCTTCCTGATTTTTCAGAACAGTAAGAAGTTCTTGGTGTTTTGCAAGCAGTCCTACTTTATACTTTATCAGAAAGGCCCTTGGGAACCACCCGAAATGCACAACCTAAAGCCTGGAATGTTCATGTAAGGTTCTTGGATTATTATGGTCGGTTTATCAAAAAAGCAGGGCAGGTTTGTTGAATGGATTGGATTTTTTGTTGCCATCTTCTGTAAGGAGGGCGATATTCATTCAATTTTATTTGTATAGCGCTTTTAACAACAGACATTGTCTCAAAGCAGCTTCACAAAAGTATATAAATT
>JAQQZX010000002.1:22288111-22310708 GCA_030068355.1 Notoglanidium maculatum
GGTAAATAAACTGTAAGGCAATCAAGTCTGTTTTGTGTTATTTAGATGCTTCTACATTGTTGAAATGTCAGAGCTGTGAACATGCACACACGCTGTCGTGGCGTGATGTCCCTGACGCTGCCCCCTGCTGGTAAACCACAAACAGAGACACTCATTTCCTTCCCGTTTGAACACGCCGATGGCCTGTGCAGAATCGATTCTGTTGTTTGAAAAAAAGCAAAAAACAATTCGACAACTCTTTGTAAAAACTTCAGCAAACAAGAACAGTTGGCGTTTGATTTTTAGCCCTCTGTGAAGTCGCTAGCGCGGAACGACTGGAGCGAACAGGTGACTCTCGGGGCGGCTCGGAGGAAAGCAGTGCTATAAATCACTCAGAGAGGGAATATTACGCAGAGAATGAACGATGCAGATGGAAATGAAAGGTGGGAGCCCCTGGCAGATGGCATTCAGCAATGACTCACTCTTTTTCTTCTCTCTCTCTCTTTCTCATTTAGTCCCCAAACAAACCAACAGTCCCTCAGGAGCGGATTCGACCCCTCACCAGCCTCGATCACCCGCAGAGCCCCTTCTACAACCCTTCAGGAGGCCCGATAGCACCCCTGGCCCGAGTGCTGGTGGAGAGGATTGCCAGGAAGGTGCTTACTTTTGACTAATAAATATGAAGATTCAACTAATGTGTTCAAAACCTCTCTCTTTAACATGAGCTTGTTTTTTTAGCTAGCATGCTAATTAGCTAGATGAGCTAGACGCCATCAATCTGATTTCCAGGATCGACATCAGGTTGATATCGTGGATTAGATATTGAGTATCCTGTATCAAAAGATTGGAATTGGATTTGGGGGGAAAAAACTGAAACTATACACATATGTTTACATATAAATATTGAATTCTAATATACAGAGTCAGTCAAAAAAAAATTACTCATACTTCAGGAACACTTCTACAGACAAATGTCTGGAAGCTAACGGTCACCACTTAGAGCACCTCTTGTAATTGTAGAGGCCAAAAGTAACTTGTATTAATCTTAATTTAATATTAAAATATTTATACAATTTTTTTCTGTTCCTGAAGTGTGTATACATTTTTTTTGGCTGACTCTGTATTTATGCTTTGCTATATACTTCGTCACATTTATTATATTTGCAATGTAAGTGATTTTTATGTAAAAGCTGCAGTTTTTTTTAAGCCATGCTTTTATGCCGTGTATTTTGTCTGAGATATTCAGTTTAAAAATATTAACTTAAAGCTTAGCAATTTTTAAAGAAAAAGCTATCGTGCTGTATGGAGTATGTGCTGAAGTGTTGTGGCGCTAATGTTTGCCAGTTAGCTCTAAAATCAGTTGTGATTTATTTATATCGCTCTCGCGTTTTGGAACAGTGCAGCTCTCGCGTTCACACTCGGCATCGTTGTTCACATTCGTCAGTATTCTGAGACAGCAACTTGTCCTTCAAGCTTCTCTGACTATTATTTCTTATTTTTGTAAGGCACCTATGAGGTTAAATAACATAGGGAAGCATTCTTTCTTGCAAATCTGATGTTCACCTTCAGGAGCTTTTGCAGAGACGGAGTGTAAAGTGGCACCATTGTGAGTGTAGAGAATGAAACAGAACTACAGGAGCAGTATTAAGAAGAACGCAGAAGTGTTTGTGTAGTGAGCCCATTGCGCAGTAAAAATGTGTTTATAGGCATGTAGCGATTCACCCAATTCTTGATTCAATTAAATTTAATTCACAATATCCGGTTTAACAGTTCGATTTTCACTTAATTTTGTTTTCTATTTAAGGGAAGAAAATTTTATTACCAAATAACTGTATGTATTTTATTTTTAAAATTCCTATTGTTAAATAAAAACTACGTTTGTGTCAATTTTTTTGACAACCAACAATAATTATTTACTAATAATTATTATTTATTTATAAATGTTTGTAAAGGTTGGAGTAAAATATAGCAGCCTCTTAACTAAAATATTCCTTTTATTAAAAAGGAAAAAAGTTAATAGCAAATAGGCCTTTTCTTAATAAACATTTATGAATATTTGTGCTCAAACATAAAAGAACTACCTCCATTTGCTTCTCTTTTCTTGTGCTTTTGGCAGTCTGTAAAAAGACAGCTCTGATTTCTTGTTGAATCTGTACAGTCAGTCGCACAAAAGCTCTTTCCCATTTTAGATCCCTTTTTTGAGTGCGTTTGTTTTCGTAGCGTTTGAGCCTTGTTCCTTCTGCCCACAGTGATGTTAAGCGCATTCCCTGCATTGTATAATTTTGCCGCCTCCACTTTCTAAACACCACGATTACAGCTAGGAACAACTAAGAGATTCCGCAGAGTGATAATAATCACTGTACTTTTTTTCTCGACTCATATCGTCTTAAATTTGCACCATGGTTTATCCCTCACGATATATCGTTACATGCCTATTGGTTTGTTCTTCAATAAAATGAGAACACAGCTCAAAGCTGATAGTAGCAAATTAGCTGAGAATGACTAGCGCACTAGTACCTTTTAGGTCGATTATCATGAGCTATATAAGCCTTCTCTGGTTTGATGCCTGCTGCGCTGTGTTCAGTTAAATCAGAAATTTGGTGTACTACTTTCAGCCACGGTGCTGTTGAATGAGCCTGAGTTGGCGAATAAAGTGTGTTTGAAATTACCCTTTAATTCGAAACTAACAGAAAGGACAGTGAATTACTGTTGATTACTTTTACAGGATTGTCAGGGCAATATGAAGCACGTCATTTTCTCATTTGACACATTTTGCTTTCATTTTTTTAACCAAAAATATCCTATGCACTGTAGCTTTAAAGGTTAGAATAAATTACTTTAGAATATTACTTTTTTGCTAAAGGTATAGTATCTAAGGTGCAGTGGTAGCTCAGCGATTAAGATGATGGACTAGTGATTGGACGTTTGTGAGTTCAAATCCCAGCACTGCCAAAGATCTCTGCTGGGCCCTTAATCCTCAACTGCTCGATTGTATAAATGAGATATATGTAAGTCGCCCTGGATAAGGGTGTCTCCCAACTGACATAAACGTAAATCTAAGGCTATGGCTGGCTATTTATAGGACCAGTTATCCAGGCAGATGTGGTTCTGTTTGAGCAGACATCTTTAATTTCAATGTTTTAATGAGTTAGTCTGCCAAACTAAAATGTTTTGTTTACTAAAACGAGTTGGATCCAATACCAGTATTTACATTTGTACCTTTGTACCTTGTTTGTATGAGATCTTAATAGAATTGTTGTATCTGTGCTAATATTTCTGATAAAAAATCTAGTGCCCATCTATTGCTAAGTACTGAACAGAACATAAGGGGTTAAGTGGGGGTAAATTTTGTATTCTGTTTGTAGCTTGCTTTGTGATAGATTTTTTTTCCCATAGTCCTTTTTCTTTTTTTTTTTTGCGATTGCTAAAGCGATGATTAATTTGTTGTGCGCATTAGCGTGAGCAGCTGCGCCCTGTTACATGTTGATGGAGTTTGCTGGAACTGCCGAGTCACGCACAGTTCATTTGTTCTAAAAAGTTCAACCACGGAGCATAACATCAACATCTGAAAATCATACGGGTATTACTCACAAATTCAGAAAAAAAAGAGGCATTTAGGCCATTCTGGCTTTGGTTACTCTTCTTTTCCCAGCTACTCTCTTTCAGATCTGGCATTCAGCATCATCAGGATACAGATGTTTCGTGTCTGCCTCACCACTGGGACGAGTGCTGGCACTTGGGGAGGTGTAGGAATGAAGAAGAGGCATTTTGACTGACAAACAGACCTGCTTTTGTTTACCACAGATTGTGATCTAACGATGATGCTGTGTGTTCCTCAACTCCTCAGGGAGAGCAGTGCAACACGGTTCCTGACACGGTGGATGATATCGTGGCCGACATAGCGCAGGAGGAGACCGAGGAGGGTGCGTACAGCCTCGCTTCCTTATCTCTATTCCGATAGTTCCTGGACAGTTTAATTAACAAGACAGCTAGCAGGATTCCTTGTGTAAACCTCTGGAGGTGTCTCTCGCCGCGATAAGCCCGTGCAACTGGCCGTGATTTACGATCAGGAAGCACTCGGGTGCTAATTTGTGGCCCTTGTAAATTAGGTGCCATTGCTGTCCGGATGATTCAGCTGCTCGGAACAGAGGGATAAAGGAATGAACGACAAACCTGGAGTTCAATTGTTGTTGAGGCCTTTTAGAAACTTTTTTAAATGCCACCCTGAGGTTCAGTCAGCTAATTGGAGAAAACAAAAGGGAAGATTGGTGAGCGTTTTAGACACCTAGTGTCTAATAGATGGACCTGAATTGTAACTCACTGACACATGCAGGTTTAACAGGCTAAAGTTTCCCCACGAGGAATGCAGCATTACTCAAGAAGCTTTCACGTGGGTCATTAGGGACTTTAAGTATTGACGGCTACAGGCACAGCTACAGTGACAGTACTGTGTGCTATTTGTACATGTGCAATTTTAACTGGCTGCTTCCTGTCCCTGTGGGTTTACTAAAAACCAATCAGTTTGATCTAGTAAATACAATGCGTAGAAGAAGCCTTTGTTTCTCACGTATACATTACAGTGAAATTCTTTTCAGCACATTTCCCAGCTTGTTAGGAAGCTGAGGTCAGAGTACGGGTTCAGCCATGATACAGCGGCCCTGGTGCAGAGAGGGTTAAGGGCATTGCTTAAGGGTTTAACAGTGGCAGTAGGAGATCAACGCTTGATCTTTTCACCCAGAGACTTCAGCCTCTGAAATTTTATTCGGGTGATTCCATGTTTACAGATATGCATATAAAAAATGGTATATATTTTTCACTTTTACACTTGATTTTAAATAGGAATCATTAAATTTACCTACTTATTTATGCATTATTGAGTGAATTTCATCCATTATTTTCATCAATGACATCATTTTCATTCTCAAACCATTGAAGGCCCTGTACATGATTCATGATTTATTGCAACTCGCTTTTCAACTGCTGATTGGTCAGCGCTATTCACCTGCCACTGAAGGAGGTTTAAGGATAATTAAAGATAGTTATGGATGTATCAATACTTAATGATATTAAGTATTCACCCCCTTGACTTTGTGTTATCCAATCCACTAGCCTATTTTATTGTGTGGGCTGTTATTCTGTTAGCTAACACCACTCAACACAAATTAAATTAAATCATGCCCGCAATACAGAACAGTCTGGTTATGTAGAGGGTGTCAGTATCAAATCGCATCACATATCAGCTAACGTTCAGAGCATGATAGTGGTGCCATAATAAAAAGGAGCTCAGCTTTTTTTTCAACGTTCTACGACTCAGGTTCAATCCCACGATTCATATCCTTCTTTTATTTATTTGCCTCTGTCTTTCTCTTTAAAATAATGAACAGGAATAACATTTCAAAATTTCCTTTTTTTTTCCTGCTTACGCTTTGATTTCTGAATTTCATATTCATTTCAAGTCCCTGTATCCATCTCTACAAATATCAGTGTTTAAAGTCCCTAATGCTGAAAGTGAGAAAACTGACACGAAGCCACATCAGCAGGATCAAAATAAGGGGAAATGAAATAAAAGGTCTGAGACAAACCCCATAGCAGCACAGGCTAGATTCGATTCTGCTGTCATCATCACAGTACAAAAACATTTTTACTTATATTGGAAAAGTTCACCCAGTCACAGTAAGCTAATCATTAAGCATCTTTCTAGCTAACTGCATATGATATGTTGGGTTCAAACCACATTCATGTCATCCAAGTGACACCGGCGCTCATTAATCCACCGCCTACAGCAAGAACAATTTTGTACTTTTATTTTACATAAAGCTCCGTCGGTTATCTTTTATTTGAAACATTCATGTATGTCACTTTCATTTGTTTTTACTTCCTTGTTAAAAATAATACAGCTTTTGGAAAAACAAAACCAATTAACAAAACTGGCTTCAGTAAGCATGTAGAAATCTTTACTTCCTGCGTTCGTTGCTGACCTGTGAAATTTAGTTACAGTGATTGATCTGTCAAGTTGGCAGTTAATTGGCTACAACCCCAAATTCTGTTAGCTATTATTTCTGTTTGCGATTATTTGGGCCGGTCCCAAATGAGAGTCACTTTAAATTCTGCACGTTCCTTGCAAAATGTAAACTGGCATGTCCACACAGCCACTTTCATTAAGCTACATCTGTAAGCAATAATTCACTTCTCTGCCTCTCCCCTCCTCAGGAGACAGCACTCCAGAGACGTGTATTTACTCCAACTGGTCTCCGTGGTCGGCGTGCAGCTCATCCACGTGTGCAAAGGGTCTGCGCATGAGACAGAGGATGCTGAAGGCTCAGCTCGATCCTGGTGTGCCGTGCCCTCACACGCAGGACTTCGAGCCCTGTATGTCACCCGGCTGTAGCGAAGAGGGTGAGTGCGGGTTAAACAAGTACTCACACTCACACATGCACACATATCTCTTTATCGTGTCACATAGTTGTATTGTGGTTCTTTCTGACTGTGTGCATATTTTCTCTAAGTATAGCCAGTGCAGCCAAACTGTTCTGATGCAATGCATTCTGGGACTTTGAATCCATTTTTGCTTTCTCGATTATTTTTAATATAAAATCGCCCGAAAATGGCGATTTTGTTTTTAGGGGCTAACATTGAAACCTGACCATTATCACTTATTTTTAAGATTGCAATTTTTTCCCTTCTATTCAACACCATTAATAGTTAACCGCACTAACAATGTGGAAAGGTTTGTTGCAGGAAAGAAATTCTGATTTGTGTCACTTGAAGCCTTGTGAGAACGTCTCAGCTGAAGGTGAGGTAGATCCGTATTCGGAGTTGAGAATGCAAAAGAAGTTTTTATATGAAATGTGGATGGAGATTGACTTTAAATTAGGGTACAGTGATTTTGCTGGAGTATATATAGAAGGATCCCGGATATGTAGAAGTATCTTCCCATTGCAGATTCCTCAAGACTCTGAAGTGTGTAGTGTGTTGCACATAAGGTGTACACACGAAAGATCTCAGCGTACGCAAAAAAAGGAGAGCGAGACAAGGGGAGAGGAGAAGAGCGAAACCGAATTATTTTTTTGCTATAGTGGTTTGACAGTTGAGAATAAAGTGCTAACAAATTGAGAATAAAAAAAAAGCTTTATGTGAGACTCTCCAATAGTGTAGCTATAGATTGGGTTCATACTTTTTGAAATGAAGATATCAAAAACTTTGTGTCAATCTTGTCTTACTAAAGTAAAGGTATAGAAACTTTAAATTGAGTCAGTCGTCTTGTAAGGATGCACAGATGTCAAAAGGTTTTACTGAGGGAAAAGTTTGTAGAGATTAGATTTGGTACACATACTTTAAATCTCAGCCCACTTTGTTTTCCTGAGGTTAAAGGCATAAAAAGGTCCTGGCATGTTCTGGATTCAGCTGATCTTATCTGATCGAGTGTTGACAGTAAGTTGTGGATTATCCTCCCACTCCAGTGGAGAGAATTGATTTCCTTCTTGTGAACGAAGGAACCCTGAACCTGTTTGTAGGAATAGTGTATCGTTTGCAGGAATTGATATGAAGTTTTCACTTTAGCTGAATGAACATTTGACCCGAGATATAGCATATGATAGTATGGACCGGGGCGGCACGGTGGTGTGGTGGTTAGCACTGTTTCCTCATAGCAAGAAGGTCCTGTGTTCGATCCCCGGATCACCCAGGGTGCCTTTCTGTGTGGAGTTTGCATGTTGTCCCCACGCATGCGTGGGTTTCCTCTGGGTGCTCCGGTTTCCTCCCACAGTCCAAAGACATGCAGATTAGGTCAACTGGCTACTCTAAATTGCCCATAGGTGTGAATGCGAGCGTGTGTGGCTGTTTGTCTGTGGTGGACAGGGTGTACCCCGCCTCTCGCCCGAAGTCTGCTGAGATTGCCTCCAGCTTCCCCCGTGACCCAGATGGATAAAGCGGTATAGATAATGGATGGATGGATAGTATGGACCACATTAACTCAGCCACTGTGTATTTCTCTCTGTGTCTCTGTGTTACTGAGGATTTAAAATAAGGTAGTTGCTGAATTGTAAAAAGTAAAAACAGCTTATTTGATGTAGCTGATTGCAGAATCAGAGGGGAATTGTTCAATTTTACAGAGGAATATTAACAGATTTAATAATATTGACTCATCAGAAAGCCACAATGGATTTAAATATGAGAGATAATTGCAGTTACTACTTTTAAATTTTTTTGCACAAACACTTCAGTATTATTAGACGCATCATATACAATCCCTAGGCAATTTCATTTCCAGGTTGCAAGACAATAAAATCTGCAAAAGTTCAACAAGGGTGAATACTTATTCAAAGTACTCTGTGTGTATCTAGACAAAGCTTTCCACCAGAGACCAATATAATATTTTCAGTAATATATGCAGTGTATTAAAAAAATCAAGTTTTATATCCCAAACACTTCAAGCTCAAGCCAAAATAGCCCATGCTATCGCACTAAAATTATTAAAAATTTCATTAGATTAAAGTAAAGCAGTTCACACAGTATTTCTGAAATGAAAAAAAGCTTTTATAGGCATGGCATACTTGTACATAAACTTTAAATCTTATCCCAACATCAGGATATAAGCTGGTTTAGGTCACATCTGGAATAAGTAGATCCTGTCATAGCTGATTAGCATTAAAACTTATTTAAAAAATTGTAAATATAACTTTAAATGTCCTCTCAGAGGGTTTTCTTATGTTAGCTAGCAAATTTCTCTCATAATTCGTTCAGTAATCCTGTCTTGTTAGCTCATGCTAGCTCTATCTCACTAGCAATGGTGGAGACTATTTACATTAATGAATATATTTTTTTTAAGAAATCTTTTTAGAAATACTGTTGTCAGCTTATCTTTTCCAGCCAAATCATATTATTAGTAACTTGCAATGTTTTTGAATATGGCTTTTAAAACTTGCTCTAAAAAATCCTGTCAGCTTTATTACCAGTTAGCTAGTTGACTTATGTTAGCAGTGAAGCTAATATAATAAACATGTGTATATATATACAGTAAATGACTTGAAAATCCAATGAAAACTCCTGTCAGATTAGCACTTCACATAGCTGACAATCATTAAAAGAGATGCTTAAATTTGTAAATATGATTTGATAGTCCTGTCAGAAATCTTGTCAGCTTAGTTCATGTTACCAGACTGTTAGCAAAAATATAGAGGGTTTGCTTGTGTTAGATAAACTGATCATTAGCAGTAAAAATTGAAAATATGGCCTGAAAATCTTCTTAAAACTCCTTACGAGTTAACTGGTTAGCTAGCAGACTATCATTAGTGGGGAGTATGAAAAGGACTTTAGAAATCCTGTCAATTTAGTTCATGTTAGCTATTTTACATGAATTAGAAGGGATTAATAACATTTATGAATATGATTGGAAAATCCTCTCTGTAATCCTGTCATGTTGGCTCATGCTAGCTAGTTGACTAGCATTACTAGAGATTACATGACTTCCTAAAAATTCCTTTCAGTACCCCTGTCAAGTTAGCTCCCATTAGCTAGCTGATTACAGTGTTAGTAGAGATTATTAACAATTATAAATGTGACTTGAAAGTCTTCTAAGAAATACTATCAGTTTAGTTCATGTTAGCTAGCTGACTAGCATTGGCATTAAAACAAATTAACATCTATAAATAGGACCTGAACTTCCCCTCAGAACTAGTTCAGGTTAGTTCATGTTAGCTAGCTGACTAGTATTAGTAGAGAAAATTAATATTTTTAAATATGCGGTTTAAAATTCCTCACAGAAAATCAGTCATCTTAGCTCTTAAGCAATCTGACTGTCATTAGTAGAGATTATTAATGTTTGTGAAGGCAAAATTCCTCTCAGAACTAACCAACTGATCATTAGCAGCAAAAACTATGAATTTTTATGAGTATGAACGTTTAGAAATATGGCCTGGAAATCCTCTCAGTAATCCTGTCAGGTTAGCGCACACTAGCTAGCTGAGTGGCGTTAGTAGAGATTATGAGTACAATTTGAGAAATTCCTCTCAGAAGTTAGCTCATGTTAGCTAGCTGACCAGCATTAGTAAAGAATATGAATGTTTATGAATATGAAAATCCCCTTTAGAAATTCAGTCATCTTAGTCCATGGTAGCTAGCTGACTAATGCTAGCAGTTCAGATTATGACCATTTATAAATATGACTTTTTTTTTTTTCCTACAAATACTCAGTAAATTCTCTTGTTAGCCATAAACACAAACACACAAATTCCCATCAATAGCCTTTCAAGATGTGAACGTTCCAGAACAATTTGTCTTTAACTTTCTCTGTCCCAGCGATTTGTCCTCATTGTTTCAGCCACTCCTCTGTGTCCTGTTCCAGTCATCGCAGGCTTTAGTTTTCCCTCTGAAGCTCTCCATCGATTAACGCTGCAAGCTGTGCTGCTTTGTTTTTATTTAATGGCCCGTTAGCTGGTCACATTGATTCATGATGGGTTTGACCAGCCCTGGGACTGGTGTGGTTGCCGCTGGAGTCCCCCTTCAGCAAGGCATTATTAATTTACATCTCTTATTAATGATTCGCTTAGTTGTGCTTCATTAACGCAGCTTGCCAATCAGTCCCAAGAGGCTGCAGTATGGGGAAATCTATTGAGAATTGGCCAAAGTTCATTCATTCTGTCTGGTGAGAAATCTATTTACAAGCTTCTGCTTCAGGGCTAATTGGGAAAGCTTGTATGGAGATAAAGTGAGTGTGTTTTATGCTTGATGAGTTGTAAAGGAGCGGAGTAAAGAATGAAATAGAAATTGGATTGATATGGTGTCCAACAATGCGTTAGGAGTGGTTTATTTTCCCAGCTGTAAAGCTGCAAAACTGTTGTACTGTAGCTTATACTTTTGCATTGCACTTTTCAATGCTAAGATTTCTACATTTTCTGAGCATCTGTGCTTGAAGAGCCAGCGAGAGAGAGAGAGAGTGTGTGTGGGAAATACTGTTTGATATTACACACACCAATCTCCAAAAATAGTTCCCAAATTATATAATCGATTACATCTACCATGGACGTTAGGAATTGAAAATGTGTTAATATGACACGTAAGTACGCAGTTAGTCATTCCTGACTATCAAATGCACTTTCTACACATTTTAAGAAAATTATTTGAGACCCTAGTGTAATCTAGTTTAGTATTTGTCCCATTAGTGTCGCTTATTAGTGCTGACAGGTCTTTGCTATAATACGTATAAATTGTCTGGAAATTGAACTCTACAAATAAGCCATTATATTGCAGTGTTTAATGAAAACTCAAATTAAACTCTTTATGTGTAGATTTTATCACTGCTGTTATAATAACACTAATTTATGCTTTTATTAGCCTTATGCCCCATTACACATCCACATGTAATTGCCAGAATGCTATGTCTACCCTGAAAACACTAACAAATAGGTTTATAACAATTAGGCTAATGTGAAAATGTTGCTTTGTTTTGCGGATTCATCGTTTAGTGTCCAGATATTAGGACATGTGTTTGTGATGATACAAGTTGTGTTGAGAAAATGTTCCGAAATGTTTGAACAATTGTTGTATATACGTGTTGTATTCTGTATATGTTGTAAATCTCATGTGTACACATTGTGCATCGTTATGCTGAAGATCTATCCATGTGCCTAACGTGCTGTCAGACAGTCCCTGGGTTTTTTTCAGTTTTCTGCATTATGAATTAGTCATTTCTCCTTTATCTCTTCTGATAGACAAGTTTTGCCTCAGGCTTTCCTGTGGGTGTGTACGAGACCTTATGACCTTTACAGAGCAGTAAGCAAACATGTGTGCTGTCGTGCAGAGACATCACCGTGCATGCTGTCCGAGTGGATCAGCTGGTCTACGTGCAGCTCAACATGCGGGATGGGCATGAGATCCAGAGAGCGCTACATTAAAGTGTTTCCTGAGGACGGCTCGGACTGCAGGGAGCCCACGGAGGAAACGGAGAAGTGTGTGGTCAATGATGACTGCTGTGAGTCAGGATGCTCTTTCTGTGTCTGTGTCCTAATCCTAATTTGCACTGTCAATATTCTGCTTGCTTTTACATTTACACCAGCAATTCACCTGCATCGCTAGTAGTTTGTCGCTTGGGGTACGTGCTGTCTGGTGGGCTTTTTAAGTTCCCATGAGAAATGCATAGCCTACAACCCACTATATGACTTTTATACATCACTTTTGTACACTTAGATTTATACTAGCTTTGTTAACAGATTAGCAAAGCAAGCTATCTGTACTAGCTACATACACTCAAGAGAGGCACCAACAATCCCTGCTACTTCCTTCCAAGCTTTATTTTTCTTTGTAATGTCTCCATAGACAGTATAGAAAAGTCGTACCTGACCGGAACAGAAGATTTTCTTCACCTTTTTGTAAGTAAATGGAAACTAATTGCAGGAAATCATGGAAGGAACTGAAAACGTTGCACCACACACATCATAGAAGAAGTTATTCCAGGTTCTTTTCCCATTGTAGCTTTGTTGCTTGTTGCTGTTGATGAAATCGCATCTTAGTTGTGCATGCGTACATTAAAAAACGAACGGTTGCCTGTTGCGTTATTGCTTGCTAGTGTGAATGTAGGGAGACAAAGCAGTGGGATGTTTTTTTAAGAATAGAAATGATGTACACTGAGATTAGGCCAGTAGTTGTACTGCAATTGGCGTTTGTACAGTTTGAGAAAAACGAATAATAGTTTCGCAGATGGAATAAACCCAAGACAGCGATTTTTAACGTCAGTAATCATAGTGAATGAAAATGTCATAAAATTTGAAAGAATTAGTTTAGTGTACACTTATGTAGAAATATGTTTACAACAAGGTTCTCAACATAAAATAAAATAACCAAGTAACAGAAATTCTAGCAAATCTCCAAGAGTTTATTTCATGAACTTGAAACTCAGCATCACCTGAGCAGTTTCTTTCCTAAGGCTCTCATTAATGATCGCTCTTCCTACACACATCCTTCACCCCGTCCTACACAACTGAAACCTGTAATCAGCAGAAAACCAACAACAGGGTAGAAGGCTGATGTTTATAATGCAACTGTACATACTAATCACTAGACACAGCTTTATGTTTATGTAACATATCACAGAAATGAATGTATGACAAAGAAAAATAATCAGGTATTTGGTGACTAAAAGTGTGTTCCTGTGTTCCTGTGTGTGTGTGTTCGTGTGTGTGTGTGTGTGTGTGTGTGTGTATGTGTATTGCATGCACTAGCCCCCAGTAGCTGTATCGTAACAGAGTGGGCTGACTGGGAGCCGTGCAGCGTGAGCTGCGGAATGGGGATGAAGAAGAGGGCGAGGATGATGAAGATGCCTGCGTCTGACGGCTCTCTATGCCGAGCCAAGCTGGAGGAGGTGGAGAAGTGCATGATGCCTGAGTGCAGTGAGTATGGCCAACAAATTAGCACCAGAATCACTACGCAGATCACAAATATTTTCAGTATAAACAGATTTAATGTGGTTCAGGGTAGAGTTTCCATAAAATCGGAGAAAATTAACTTCAGCATCTGTTTTTTTTGCCCTTTTTCCAAGTAAGCTTGCTATCCAAGCATGAACTCTCATCATGTTCTCTCTGGGTTGAGCACTTCGCCCTCCTCTCATTTAAAACGAACGGTGGACAAGCGATCGTAGCCTTCGGTGTGAAAAGCTCTTAACGCAGTTATATTACTTGGCTGTATAAATGCCTTGTTGTTTCGCATCTGTTTGAATCTGCGCTCAGCAAAATGCCACTCCTTCTTGCTTATCTCAACACATGCTTTATCTAAAAGACACTCAGCCAGGCTGCTGCGCTAGAAAAACACCACTTGTCTCTTTAACTGACGTTAGTGCAGAGATGCCCTTGAATTCATAGACGTCCTGAATTGTAATGTTTGTCATCAAATGTGCCCCTTTAAACAGAGTGATGTCTAGAGGCAGCAGTGGATAAACATGGGAAACTGCTTTGGGGTGTGTGTATGTGTGTGTGTGTGTTTCGATATCCTTCTACTGCAAGCAAAAAGATTTTTAATGGACTTCACTTACAAAACGTGTTGTGGACAAATCAGACAGGGACGCCGAAGTGTCCGTAGTCTCTCCAGTAAAATCTAGCATAACGGACTTTAATTATGGACTTATGGCACAAATGATGCTTGGGAGAAAGACAATACTATCACATGGTTTCTGAATCTTTGACAGGAGTTGAACCTGATGTGGTCTTCTGCTGTTGTAGCCCATCCACCTCAAGTGTTACTTGAGTTACCGTAGCCTTAATGTCTGCCTGAAATTGGCTCGTAGTCTGTCCGTTGTCTTCTTCGGCTCATCCGGCACCATCGTTTTTCCCCATTCTGATGTTTGGTGTGAAAATGAACTGGAGCTCTTTTCCCTGTACCTGTGTGATTATACGCCTTGCACTGCTGTCACATGATTGGCTAATAATTGGATAACTGCATGAATAAGCAGGGGTACAGATGTGCTTTTTAGACTGGGGTAGTGAATGTACGTTTTTAACAACCAATCCATGTATGACGGGAGGCAGAATAAAGTCCAGGTCGAAGACCAGCACGTCTTCAAGATGAGTAGATCCAAACCCAGTATTTTATAAACACTGTCTTTTCATTTACGGTATTGATTTTGCTTCAGGGAAAAGCAAGACGCTCTCTATTTAATGACGTCTTTCTGTTTGTAATAGTAACGATTTTTTGTGTGTGTGTGTGTGTGTGTGTTTTTGAGACAGTTGTGATTGTTTAGTTTAGTTTAGTTTTTTTTTTTTTTTTTTTCTTCAAATCATCACAAGCAATTTGATGTAAAATTGAACAGCAGTGCAGCAATGGTTTGGTTTTCTTGAGCGAGTTTGGAGAGAAGGAAGACGTTGCTGGAATGCAGCGCTCTTGCGCAGGTCTAGAAATACTGAATGAATATGAAATTTATACGAACTCATTTCCAGCTACTCATTTCAGAAGACTTGGGGGGGAGTATAGATGACATGTTGTCAGAGAAAGACATAAGAAATGAAGGTGCTACACAGCGCTGATGAATTCTCGATTCTGATAGGTCAGAAGGAGTTGTTTAATTTACTGAAACTCTTACAGTTTCGTATGTAATTCCAATCACAGGTTTATGTGAATGCTCTCACACTAATTCTGTACATGACTGTTTCTATAGTAACAGCAATTCATGGCATTTGTCTAGTGGAAACTCCTTGTAATCTAAGACTAAACAATAGTTGATTAACTATGAAAAATGTTAAAGCATTGCTTTAATAAAGCTTTCTGTAAGGAGACGTTTATTTAACCTTCTTTCTTCTTCAGTCTTCAGGATTCAGGACAGCGACACTTTTCAGTTTCTCAGTTACATGGCTAAAAAAAAAAGCTAAATTTTGTTCTAGGTAATGAGAAAAACGAGGGAAGGACTGTTTTTAGCTGCCATAACATAAGTGATAACAGGAGCTAAATTAACTACAGGATCATTCTTTAATAAACCGAATAAAAAAATGTAACTGCTGGCAAATCGAGGAATAAAACACTTCTGGGATGTGCTCATTGATTATTTTCCTATAACAGCACACCTCTAAGTGTTTTCTTTCTTACATAATGCATATTATACAGTTATCTTTTCATGAAACAGTATATGACGTTTGGAGAAAAACACATCAGTGTTGAAAAGGTCTTATGAAGGACATGAGCTGTGGAGTGTCTAGAAAGAGGTTGGGAAGAAAAGTGAGATTTTCAGAGAGCTCAGAGAGCTTCGCTGTCCAGGCAGCTTTCTTGAGTCCGGCACATGAAGAAGTATGCTTCCGAGAGAATCCCGTATGACGTTCTCGAGAAATATCCATCACTTCCACCATAAACTGAACACTGATACATCCACCCTTCCTAACCTCCACAGCCTCAGTCACCTCAACGCACTGCTTCCCAATCCATCCTGCAGTCGAGCAAATCATTAACTCTCCCGCTGTGAGCAGGAATCACATGACTGCTTCTGATTTAAAAACCTGACAGTGAGTAACTGTGTTGTTTCAGGTCTGTAATGTTTTATTGATTTGTTATTTTCGTGCTGGTGTCTTTATTAGCTTTGGTCTTTTTTTTAAAGCTTGTGTATGAAATTGCTGTTGCACATCAAATAAAATGACCACAGACTGTTCAACAGAAATTAGCCAACCTCAGGGATGGTCAGGAGAAGTGAAGACAGGGGATACACTTTATGTGTATTAGTAATATATGTGTGTGTGTGTGTGTGTGTGTGTGTAGATGCCTTGTCCTGTATGGTATCAGAGTGGTCAGACTGGGGTCACTGCAGCATATCGTGTGGGGTGGGAATGCGTGTGCGGCGGCGCATGTTGAAGATCCCAGCGTTGCCCGGTCAGTGTACAGAACATCTGGAGCAAGTAGAGAAGTGCATGATGCCCGAGTGCCGTGAGTACCACACTCACACACACACGCTCACACACACAATATATACCCAACAAACCTTTTACTTACGCAAAAATACTCCAGCATTTTCAGCCTAATTCCTGTCTTTTGCACGCTTTTTCGGTTTTTGGCGAATTCTGTTCATTTTTTAAATGCATCACTTTATAATGCAAATAAGATCTTAGCAAAACTGTTCTTGTATGACATTTTATTCAAATTATTATTATAATTTTTCCCCTTGTTTTCTCCACAATTTCATCTTGCCAGTTCTCACCCACTAGCTAACGCTTCCCTATCACAGGACAGCTACTAACTCGGAAGGGAAGTACTAACACCCGTTTCCTCTGATACGTGTGAAGCCAACCTCAACATTTTTTCAAAAAGCTGTGTAACACTCAGAGGAAAGCATTATCTGCCCTCTCCTGCATATATGAGCTCACGGACACCAGTGATTGCCCGGTGTTGCTCTTGGTTGACATGGAATAAGAGAACGTATGGCTCACTGTAACCATAACAACACTTTTACCAGTTCTAACTAGTATCAATAACTAATTGGTGTACCTTCCTGTCTAGATTCGATTAACTCTGGTGGTGAGAAGGTTGTTTGTCTTTGCTGTTATGTTGTAGTGCAGTGAATTTAGCTGCTTATTTGACTTGACTGTGTTCAGTTTAGTAGGATATCACATCATATGCTGGTTTATTTTAAGCAACATCTCATATTCACCCACTAACCAGACTCATTTTTCACCATCACTGTGCCTTTGATGTTGTTCAACTTTGGAAGCTCCATTGTGAATAAAAAAAAAAGCAACTGGCAAAACTCTTTTAAAAGCGATCATATGGCGCTCAGCTATTGGTTGATTCCCATATCACATGGAAAACTATCGTAACACTGGAGCGGTATAATAAAAACTTCAATTGCTTGTACATTCCCAAAGGTTTTGTTGTTGTTCATTTCCGATCATGAACAAAATGACATAACTGACCAATTTAAATAACTCTCCTTAGACTTCCATGATCAGTGAGTTTGGACTATAGAGGCTTTTTCATTCTATTAATTCTTATCAAAGGTAATCACATATACAGTATACTATATGGATTGAAAGATGTTGGAGTATTCCTTTGGACATTTTACTAACCATTCCATAATCTGGTGTTGTAGTTTCCTAATACACACTGTGTATAAAAAAACATTTAACAAATTGCTACTGTATTGTCGTAGACAAAATAACGGTCATTGTGCGACAGTGAAACTGGCTTGGCGTTTAAGTGCACTCAGAATTTCTCTCGCTTAAAACCCTTCAAAACTCTTACTGTTAAGGCTGTAGGGATTTGCAAGGATTAAGACATGATCACTTCAGCATGGACCACACCATTAGGGTGATGGTAATGCTTTCATATGTCTCTGTCATTCCCTCCCTTTCTACTCCAGCTGTGGACTGTATGCTGTCTGAGTGGAGCGAGTGGTCCGAGTGTAACAAGTCCTGTGGGAAGGGTCACATGATCCGCACCCGCATGGTGAAGTTAGAGCCCGAGTTTGGTGGAATCCCATGTCCTGAAACCGTGCAGAGGAAGAGGTGTAAGATCAGAAGGTGCACACGGGGCCCACGGGCTAGCGACCGCAAAAAAGCCAAGCAAGACACCACAGAGCGGCGGAGCACTAAAACGGGACGGGAGTCTGCCTGGACAAATGAGGGGACACCAGGTCTGACAGGTAACTTTTGCTGGTTTCTCGCAATAGTTTTCCTTCCAGCAGCACAAAAGAAATTTTTTTACATAATTTTAAAAAGGAATAGACAAATAAACCGTCCCTTAGATCCAAGGTTATTTATTATAATGAGCAAAAATTGGTATTTAAAATCAGCTTACTTTAAATAACATGAAAAATATAAATAAAATAAATTAATAGATTGCTTAGGGTCCTGTCTCTGGTGGTCCTGGGATTTGAACTCATAACCTTCTCGTCACTAGAACAAAACCTTAAAAGTGACCTCTGATAAACTTAAGTTAGCTTAAGCGTCCAAAAGTTTAAATAAACAAGCACAGAAAATGCAAAACAAAAAGGAAAGTCTCGTATTTTAAGGGAGTAAGTAAAATAGACAAAAGAAGCAAAGTATATGATGCGATAAAGAAGACTTTAGTTTTTTAAGCTGTACTTGTGAATAAATGTTAACAATTTTATGCTGAAATTAGTCTTGTGGTTACCAAACATCATATAAAACAATAATTTAAAGAGTTCTGCCGTGTACTGTCACAATTTTTAATCCACATGACATTAATAACACTTTTCTGGACATTTGGTTTCTCCCAGCAGCTTGCAAATTAGGCCCATGGTCCAGCTGGACGGACTGTACCAAGCAGTGCGGTGGGGGCGTTCAGGAGCGTGTGAGGCCTGTGAAGAAGAAAAGCAAAGGCAAATGCAGGCCCATGAAAGAGAACCGCATGTGCAATGAGCAGCCCTGCTAAAGAACTCTTCATTTCTTATACACAGACACGAGTACAAACACAACCACACACAAACAGAGGCGCGGCGTGTGAGCTCTTTCCAGACTGGTTAGATGGTGTTTCGAGATGTTAGAATAGTACACACACGGTTAGAGAAGACCACACAGATGTCTGTGATTAGTTTTAGTTGCCTTTTCAGCAGCTATATGTATTACTATCTAACCAAACAACTTCAGTCACACACTAAAACGCAGAGCTTGGCTTTCTTTAACGAATATTATCAGTCGTTTTTTTTTTTTTTTTTTTTTATTACACTACTTCTCAACCCTGTCTCGGTTTACATTTACTGTACAGTTGATATTAAAGTGTGTGTTTTACACTGTAAATCACCGTTTGCCCATTTACACAGACCGCACAGCAATGCTGAAAGGGCTAAATTCTCATCTTAATCCTGATTAGGCCTAGCCTAAATATTGTGTGATTTAATCCTCTAAACTCCCAAGACACTTCGATGGGTCCAGACTTGCAGTCCTTGCTCTTGTAACTACATACCTGTCCTATTCATAGAAGCAGTATGAGATAATATTATATAATACGAGAAAGGAACAAATCACTTGGGGGCATGCTGTTCTAGAAAAATAATCACAACATGAAGCAGTGTCCTTGTTACTACCCTGAAGTTGATTATTTTCCTATAATGACATGTTCCAAAGTGTTTAATTTCTCTTATACTACAGCAACGTGCCAACAATTTTTTGTACTCCTTTTATAGTTACATTTCCCAAACAAATTAGTTCCTGTTGTCACTTGTTAAAATGCTACAAACAGTCATTCTCTCACCAGCATCTCTTTTTTTTCTGTTTAAGTTAATAAGACAGAAAAACACATCTTGCCAGGGTCCTGAGAAAGTCCTCCATTGTGAAGACTTTCTTGTGGTGGAAACACTACTGTTACAAAGCACCGACACTGGAGACTGCTTCTAAGCATGCTAATTAAGAATCTCCCCAAAAACTTCACATAGAATTTGATTTTAAAAAACAGTGTGTAATTCTTGATATGGTGGCATGTCCATGACACAAGTCCCTGTGAACTAGCCACTGATGTAGAGATTATAACGTAATAGAGCGTGGGCATTAATATAGACATATGATTTGCCTTGTAGCCTTATGACCAATCAGAATAGAGAATTTAACAGAGCTGTGGTATAAAATAGAACTATGAATTCATTCAATCTATCAAAATTTATCTTCAGTAAACGCTTTATCCTGGTCAGGGTCAAAGTGGATCGGTAGCCTATGCTGAGAAACACACTCATTACCACTATGAATAATGTGCTTGAAAATGATAAATAACAATTGAAGGGGTTAAGCCTCATCCCAAATGGTGCACTCAGCTTTGTATTCTACTTCCAAGGCCAATTAATGTTATCAATCAAGAAACTTTATTGTTTCGCAAACATAATTTTGTCCAATGACAAGTTGGCTTGAAGATAAAAAAACACGCTAAGACTTGAATGTTGCTCTTCATGACTGCGTGTCGCCCTCTGCTCTCAACAATCACGTCTGCCATAATTGGTTCCAACCAATACCACAAGGGGTTTTGGTTATAATAGACAGCTGTTAAGTCAGTATTGATAGTCTTGGCCACATGGTGCACTTAGGGCTCATATAGCCACTCAGGAGCACCAACTGGACGATCAAAATAATGATAAAAGACCCATTTAAATATCTGTATCCTCATCAGTGTTGGTGTTCATTGCTCTGCGCTCTGAAAATACTCATCTGCCATGATTGCTCTGAACCGGTGCCAGAAAGGATTCTGTGATAATAGTCTGCTTTTAAGTCAGTATTGATATAGTATTCACCAAATGGTGCATTTAGGGCACATGTAGTCACTTAGGAGCACCGTTTGACCACCAGAATGAGATATGTCAAGTGAAATGGAGGATGAGATACCATTTTTTGTCTTTGTCTTCATCAGTGTTGGTTTACACTGCTCTTTGCTTGCAACAAAGACATCAGCCGTGATTGGTCCTAACCAATACCCCACAAAGTTTTGGGTAATAGACCACTGTTAAGTCATTATTAAAATACGTTTCACCAAAAGGGTGAATTTAGTGCTCGTAGAGCCACTCAGGAACACCGTTTGAACCCCCTAATTAGAAATCTTGGTAACTGATAAGTTAAACTGATGATACGAGACAGTGTAAGACCCGATGCTATGTCTTTGTCAGTGTTGGTTATCAGTGTTGGTCAATGTTGCACTATGCTCTCAAAAAACCCATCTGCCATGATTGGTCCTATCAGAGACTCCACAGGGTTTTTGGATAATAGACCGCTATTAAGTCAATATTGATATAGTCTTCAAAAAATGGTACATTTCGGGCACATATAGCCATTTAGGAGCTAACTGTTGGCCACTGAGAAACACTTTATGACCCATTTGTCTTCAAACGTACTTTTTCAGTACTCCTAACAAACCTAACAACCTAACAAGTAAACCTAACAAACAAATGATTGGCCATAGTTAATATCACAAAGGTTATGGGAAATTGTTGAATTAGCAAGGATGCAGCTTTCTCTAAGAGGGCACATGGGCTCAAATGATGACCAGAAACCACCAGTGCACCATTTGGGACAGTCTGAGGATAGTCTTATAGTGTAACATCATCTCTGCCAAATATGGACTAATCTCAAATCAGTGGGTTTCAGTCAAGTTGATTTTTATTAGGAATCCGTTCCCAGAGTTTCCACAGTCATGGTATAGTTTCAGTAGAATGACAAGCGCAGCACTACACTCTTTTTGGTCAAGGACACCAGGCAGAATTTGCATTTCAATCAAGCCCCCCCTAAACAAGCACCCCTCTCCCCCCAGCCACTTGTCCCATCCATGCCTCTAATCTGAGGTGAGCGCTGCCACATCAAGCCTCCTCTATTGAGCACTATCAAGGTGGGTCGCCCACGATCAATGACCAATCGATTTGGACAGCGACTATCTGCCGAGGAGGGATCGATTTCCCCTGTCACTACAAAGCAGTTTCGTCATTTCATCTCAAAGCTTCACGGCTGACAAAATGTCTTTTTCTTTCTATTTTTGTGGTTACATGTACAAAGGAGAAGTCATATAATAGCTCTTGGATGGTTCAAAATGATACTGCTGAACAAAAAGCACAGGTAAGAACAACCATTCCCAGACGTGTGTAAAAAAAATGTTAATTTTAGCCTGAAATAGCTATGTTGTGACCTTTTTAATGCTCTGTAATCCATGTAGAGGCACAGTAACTCAGCTGTAGGAAGTAGAGTGCAGAATTAATTTTAGACACTTTATAACTTTTGCTGTGGAATTTTGATATACTCAACACCCAGGACTTGCCACGGTCATGTGTAGGTTTCTCTCTCAATCTCTGTCCGTTTTTTTTCTCTCTCCTCTGCAATATATTACTATTTTGGAATAAATCACCTTTACAATAAAAGTAAATGTGACAAAATCTTGGTGTATTGCTCCTTCTTGTCATCTAACATGCTTTACCAAGCCTCTTTATCAGTCTGTTCAATTGCTGAATAAAGTTTGTTTATGATTAATCAAAGGTTGAATAAAAACCATTATTGGCTAAATTCACTATATTGCCAAAAGTCTTCACTCACCCACTGAAATAATTAAATTCAGGTGTTTCCATCACTTCCATGGCCACAGGTGTATAACGTCAAGCCCCTAGGCATGCAGACCGCTTCTACAAACATTTGTGAAAGAATGGGTCGCTCTCAGGAGCTCAGTGAATTCCAGCGTG
>JAQQZX010000002.1:22310808-22322635 GCA_030068355.1 Notoglanidium maculatum
TTCATAGTTTTGATGTATTCAGTAATGTTTTACAACGTAGAAAGCAAAAAAAATAAAGGAAAACCTATGAAAAAGAGAAAGTGACCCCAAACCTTTGGCCGGTAGTGTATATGCTGGTAGAAATATAGTACAGTGGCCTACAATGATCTCTAAAACATATTAGACATTTTTTTAAAATGTGAGGGAAATTGTTCATCAATTTGTTCTTGGTTAAAGGGCTTTACTTGGAACCATTACTAAAATATTAGTATAAATATTATTGTAGTGTACTTTAAAATATTATCCTAAAACAATAATTGTCTCCAAGTCATTGTATCCTAATACCTATTGTGTCCAATGTTGTGCTCACGTTACAAGAACATTTCCATGATTTTGTAGAACTATTTCATAATGGCACGTTTATCTATTTAACATTGGTCTTGACATTCCGTTTCCCCCCATTTTTTTCTCCTCAATTTAGTCACCTTTGGTGTTGCAAATTTTTTTATGCTTAAGTCTGCAGTTTAATCTGAGGTCCAAATGACATTGTGTGCAATTTTGATATTCATTCCCCACAGCACACACTTAACTCTACTCTGAATACTTTTATAAGTTTGCTAACAGTTAATGTCTAATACTAGATACTGAAGTGACTACTAAGTTAGCTAACTACTCAACTAATACTAACCAAAATATCAGCTAAAAGATACTTAGGGTTGTTTGTGAAAATAACTTTCTTGGCTTATGATAGGTCTACTGTCTTTACAAGTCGTTTAAAATGACTTAACATTGGTTAGCATAAGTCTATCCTTTAGTGGATGTTAACTAGCTAATTTTTAGTTTTCTGGAAAGGTCTTTCCTTTGAGCCATTTCTGATTGGGAAACTGTTATACACCAAGGGATACGCCACTAACCCCATATGACTGGTTGCCTGAAAAGAAGTGATTGAGATTTTTAGCTCTGAACGCCGTACAAAAAAGGCAGAGCGCTCTGAAAAAACACGTCAGCTGCAACCTTTTTTCTACAATGCTCTCTCCTCATTGAGAACATCTGAAAAAAGACGCTGGCGCTCAGAAAAAAATCATCATGTTGGACACTCACCCTCGGTCATCCATAATTACATAGAAATTAAAGAAAGAAAGAGCCTGTTTTTTTTTAGCACGATGTCTTTTTTGTGCAGCTACTCCAAGTCTATTTGCATTTTGGTAAGTCTGACCAACGTTGACCAGACATTCTTGATGTTGGACCAACATTGAAACAACTGTTCATTAATGATGGTGACTATGCCACCGAACGTTTGATTTTCTATCGGCTGTGCGACTGACGTTGGTGTAACGTTGGTTCGACGTTGGAATTCCAACTTCCAACAATGCCAACCAATTCCAATGTTGGACCAACATATGCTTACTATGCGTGCAGACAAGCGCAGGAACCTGAGAACCTACGGTCTCATATCAGCTCTCATCACTCCATCATTGTTTTTTCCCATGACATTCAAATATTTACCCTATTTCATAGGCTTTCCCAAGATATTTTGAACGCTTGCTTTTATTGTCTATGTGATAAGTTTGGTTTACCTCAGTCATTATTAACCATTTATTCATCACTCATTACAATTAAGAGTTTTTCCCTCTGATTTTTTAAATTAATTTATTTATTTTTTTGCAAATGTCAGGCTATGGTGCTGCATCTGAGATGACATTTGAGGGGGCTAATCACATCAGAAATTAGTTTAGCTTGGACTACATGTGACATTTAGATTTGATGCATATGGAGATACACATTTTGAGGGAAAATCTGTGCAAAGAACCCAACCAGCCTGCTCCAGGCTTCTCTGTGAACGGTTGCCAAATTGGATTGACTGTTTCCACCCCCAAATTGTAAGTCATACTGCCAAACGAATGATAAATCATAAATCACTGCAGGCATGATGAATAATCAACAAAACCAGCCTGATACATACACTAGTACCCTTATACTTGGAGGTTCTGTGGATAGTTCTTCTAAAATGGTTCTGTTGAAACCTTTTATTCGGTGAAAACCTCTATTAGAGTTCAAAATGTAATTTTTTTCTGAAGAGTATTCATAGGAATCTATTTTGAAGGTTCTGATTTAATCTTTTTTTCTAAGAGTGCAAGGAAAAGTGTTCCTCATTGGTTCTCTGGATAGTTCATTTGCTTTCTAAAAGAATTATTTTCATAGTCCTCTGATTAGTTAACTTTTAAGGGTTCCCCTAAAGGGACAAACAATATAACCGATCTCCATTTTAGCCCCAGTTAAAGTTTTAAACATATCTTTTGAGGACAGATCGAGCTGGTCAAGGCAGAACTAGACAAATGGAGTGTATTTATATGAGCTGATTTAAGACAAGTTGTTGGTTTGGCAATTGATAGCATTCTATTTTACGATACAAATTTTCCTGAATCTGGCAACCCTGCCAAAAATAAGAGTTTCAAGCTTCCTGAGCTTCAGTACACGTTTAAACCTGTTTCCATGGAAATATAAAAATACAACAGAAGCGTGAACTTGTTTTCAAAGAAACTCTCAATAGAAAGGGAGCTCTTTTGTAGCCCTCAGCCACTGACCAGGCAGACATGACAGCTATGTTGCTAAACCAGGTTGTCCTACTTGATGTTTTTGAGTGCAGTGGCTATTTACAGTATGTCGGATTCTGCCAGTGAGGGTTTTTTTATGAATCATCCTGTAATGCTGAATGATCATTGGCGCTATGGGAACAAATGATGAGGATTGGAAAATATGTTTTAACCTTGTTAGCCACAGATGCACCTCTGGCAGAAGAGACACAGTTGCCTTAGTAACAAAGCATGGCCAAAGCATGTGTTCAGGTTCTCGCGGGATTTGTCCTTTTATGAGCTTTCTGAGCACTAGCCATAAGGCAAACTACATAAAACACACACATGGGAACCAAATGATGCAAGCAAGCCTATAAATTTAGATAAGAAAGAAGACTAACAAATTAAGAAGCTGTTTAACTCAGTCATTTTTTCTCAATTCAATCTGCTACTACAAACTATGTTTTTTCTGGTTACGCTAATAATTACCACTTTTATTACTCAATATGTTCAATCTTTACTTTTAAAGCTGCCTACAACCTCTTTTGGATCCTTTGAGCAGGTAGATGATTTTAGAAATTCATCAAATGCCAGAGGCCATACACTTTCGATTAAGTCTGAGGATTGAAAGCCATTCCAAGACACCCCCCGCACCCACCCCGCCAGGTAAAACTTTATTTGAGGTACCTACATATGGCCTTTATAACACATTTATAAGCACTGCATAAAAAATTTATAAAACCCCAGTGGAGAATTTATGAAAGGTTAAAACTTATGAGGCGGTATTAGAGGTTTTACGTGAAGTTTTATGTGTTTTATTAGAGGTGTTATGTGACTTTGGCTATACATAAAAGAATGAAGAGTAGAACAACCCTGTATAATTAAAATTTATTAACTTGTAATTAATTGTAACACTGACGATGTTGGTGAGAGTAAACATAGTGCTTTATAAGAGTGTTATAAATGCAAATTCAATTACCAAATTAGATTGTTACACCATGTTATAATGGTGTTTCATTTGCATAAATAGCCACTTCAGAAAAAGCACATTGTAAAAATTAAATAAAAAGTAGATGCATTAAATGCGCATTCCCTATGTTAAGATAAGATGGCAGGTGGACACAGTGGAAGATTTCTCAATATTTTACGAATGTGCTTATACTAAAAGCAATATAAGACCCAGGACAAGGATCATTTGCTGTCTTACATAGAGAGATAAGCATCGGTTATAAAAAAAACAACCTTTTGTCACGTCAAAGGGATGTAAACTTTATAAAAATCCTCAATTTTTGCATTCTAAAACATTTATGCGATGTTAAGGAGTGTCTTATGGCATCCCAATATAAGTATTCTTCAAATAGACTGTTTAGTATAAACCAAAATAAAATAAATCGAAACACATTTTGAGTTGGAGCAATTTTTTAAATTTATGCTTTCAAATTGAACCATACCTGGTATCTGATTTCTTGAAAAATGTATTTGTTCTTTGAAGACCGTAAGATTCCACTTTTAAAGGTGACATATTATACCCCTTTTCCACAAGTTGACACAGTTTCCTGAGGTCTTAATAAAATGTCTGTAACACTCTTTGGTTAAAAAGTACCACAAGGATAAAGCACCACAGCTCCCTTCTCACCCTGTATAAACAGCCCTGTTCAGAACGGCCGGTTTGAATGCCTGTTCCTTTAAATGATAATGAGTTGCTCACCCCACTCCTCCCTTCCGCTGGCCGGTCAGGTACCACTTACCTCATGAATATTCATGATTCACTCAGATGGGGGCGGGATAATTCTAATGAGCTTGCCTTGTGACATAGAAAGGGGAGCCAAATCTAAGCAGCTTGTTGAAGCACATGTTTTCTGATATAGGCAGCCCAAAGGAACTGACTGGAGTTAGTCTTATTTCAGAGTTTTTGGGTGGCTTGGCACTCCAGATACCCAAATGTATGTACTCTGAAAAGTGAGTTTTTCGTAATACGATTCAATAAGTGAATCACCAATTAACACAACCTTTTGTACAAGGAACAGTAGGATCTGTTTATCTTTAACAGAAAAAAATCCCAAGAGAAATGGCAGCAGATTACTGCCGTATTATACATGCTTAACACATTTTGCTGTAAATGTGATGTAAATATGACAGTATTAACCATTACAAAATACTGATGTTTTATAGGTATAAATATGAAAAAGTACAACATAAAGATCTATCTATCTATCTATCTATCTATCTATCTATTAATCTTTTCATTAATTCCTTTTTAAACACAATAAACAATGCCTACATGCTAATTTGAATCATGTTGAAAATACTGTTTCAAGATTCCATGGAAATGGACCGTTCCACTTTGTAGTAGAATGGGGGTGAGCTTGAAATATAAAGCACTGTTTCTTATACATTTTAAAGACTGAGTTGTTGATATAGAACATTTGTTAATTGTTTATAGCATTGGGTCACAATATCATTAGCCTATGTGTTATAATTTTATAAGCAATACTGTGATTTTAGTTCAGTGTACTTTTAGATTATGAAGTCTTTTAGTTCATAAGCATAAGACAAAGCTAGACAGACCTACACATTTCTTCCCTCCTCTATAGAGCTTGAAATATCTAAACTGGCAGATGTAAAAGCATTTAGATGTCTGTTTGTACTTCAGGCAATACAAATTTAATGAGTCCATAGGGATTAAGAACTAGAGGAAAACGCATTCCCCTGACTGGTTTAAACTGGTTTTAAAATATGACTTTGCACCTAGCTTAGAGCTAAGAGAAGTCTGTGGGGAGAGTCATGTCGACATATAAAACAGGGCAAAAACTGAATCTAGTTCACCAGTCGTGTAGCAATAGCATTGGGAAACCTTTTTGAAAAGTTCTAATCAGATAAATGATTTTTAGCAGCATGTTAGATGTCTAGTTTTCTCAAATTGCATGTCATACATCATCTAAATTTCTGCAAGGATTTGCATATATATGGACATGATTCTATTGTTATCGCTTAGCCATTATTTGTATTATCAGACATAATCTCAGTTCTCTATAATCTATAATAGTTGCATAATTAGTTTAAATCTAATTTCAGGCACACAAAATGTCCACCAGAATCTTTCCAGGTCCACACATAGCTCTATTTATAGTACTGTATGAATAAGAGTCAGAAAGTGGCCTTGGCTATCTGTCTGGGCAGCTCATCACATGCTGTGTGCTCAGTTGGGTTATTACAGGCAGGCACCAGAGTGCTTGTATATTTTGTCCTTTATATATACTGTGAGCAAGGCATTTATTTATTTATCTGAAATGTTTTGTATTACAGAAGGGGTATCAAATTAAAATTCTGCCCAGGACACGTCAATATTTTTGTGAGCCTTTGAAGGCTATTAATTTTTCAATGTATTATTATCTATTATCTCCTCATTTCTCAACTGGTGGGTCATGACCCCATTCTCACTTTTGGGTCGCAGCAGCATTTTGTGTGGGTCGCAGATGTGTACATGAAGAAAAAGGTTAATGTGTCCTGAGGCTAGAGCAGCTGAAAACCATTGTATTGTAAAACAGTTAGATTCATCCATCCATCCATTATCTATACCGCTTTATCCATCTGGGTCGCGGGGAAGCTGGAGCCAATCCCAGCATCTTCGGGTAAGAGCCTGGGTACACCCTGGGCAGGTCGCCAGTCCACCACAGACAGTTAGATCTAGTTCACTAATTTTATTTGGTCAATCAGCATTCGAAGAGTGCTGATATTTGACGATAACAGCACTGGGGCGTTTCACTGTGTGTATCTGTCATATAAGAGACAGGAGGATGAAATCGCAGGGGTACGTTTACTTACAGGGAACAGCAAACAGACACCAGTAAAGTCTCATAAACAGAACAGGCAGAGAGCAAAATCCACAAGGCAAAACAGTATTGCAGGGCAGGCAGAGTCGGAGTCAAAATCAGGCAAAAGATAAATGACCAGTGAAAACGGCTATCGGAGGCAAGGGCTTAGTACGTATAACTAAGATTACAGCAAAAGGGTCAAAAATAACAGAAGGACTTTGGCAATGAGTGTGAACGCAAACAACACTTCACACAGATTGAGAAAACTCCGCGTTTTAAATAGGCGTCGTCACACACACATCTAACAGTTGACACTGCTTAATACTCAGGCGACCTTGATTGCAGCAACGCTGAGGAGTCCTGAAAAACGAAGTCCTCGGCGGCCATGTTTGTAGGCCGTAGCGGTTGCTGGGAAGTGAACATTGAGAACGCCGAACATTGACAGTATCACTCTGCTCGTCCACATAATATTCCAATTTCTACTTTGAAAGGGTTACGACTGTAGAGTTATCAACATCATCAGATGATATTGGCAAATGATACTTATCAGGAATATAACTTTTGACTTAATGTAGAATAGGACACTTCTACACAAAAGGAAGAAGTAACAAACAATTTAACTGTAAGCAAATCTCGGATGTACTGTGGCTAACAGCACATTCATTGAGTTTTGAGGCATCTGTAAAGCATCAGTTTTCCTTCCCCATTCATATTGGATGTTGGTGTTTCTTAAATACATCAATACACTAGTGCTTCATAGCAAATCAAAACCAGCTCAGTTTGAGGACATTAAACTCTCAGCTTTTAAATATCCTAATAAAAGAGTTACAAAGAATATTAGCACTTTATAAGTATTAAGAATGCAAAATGTATAAACGCACAGGTATCAAATAATTCATTAAGTTGACATGATGCATTTTTAAAGATTTACCTTTGTAGAAGGCGCATTAGTGTTTCTTAACTATGTAATAAATGGTCTTTATCCACTTACCTTTTGTACACAAAGGATAATACTATACGAAGTGACTGAATCAGAGGTGCACTTTAGTTATTCTGTTAAATAAAGCAAAGATTCAGTGTTGCAGTGAATGAATTTAGAACTGGGTCAGCTGTTCTTTTCAGAATGAGCTACTTCATTAAAAACACATAGTGTATCAGAGTAGAATTCAAAGGACTGAAGCGCTTTCATGCATGTCTTCCAATTCATGCTAGCGTCTTCCATGTAGTCGAGCGCACCCTCATAGAGCACAATACTGCGCTTCATCTAGGATTACGGGTCTAATTGCTCTCTCCCGGAATAGATCAAAGTCATTTTGAAAGCAGACCTGTCCTTTTGGGCCACCCAGGGAAATAAGAAAAACATCATCCTATAAATGAGATGAACATGTCTGCTTTGTCAAGTTAAAAAAAATGTAGTCAGGAATATCTCTACAGCTGAAATGTCATGTCTTGCTCCTGTCTTGAATAATGCTTTGACCAAAGACTCAATATCAGGCCATCAAACTGATCTAGGATCATCTGTTCTGGGCTAAAAATGGTCAGCCTGCTCTTTCTATAAATAATCCAGGAGGATCTGCTGCATCTTTATTGCCACAGAGAGAAACGCTGCCTGTCCTGTCTATTTAGACTGATGATGATGGGTTTTTACTAAGGGCAATGGCTAATTAAAACACATGGGATGGTTTTACTAAGAGTAAATAATTAAATAATTGCATTTGTCGAAAGTGTGTATTAGTGCTTAATCATAATATTGCAACTGGAACATTAATCATCTTGGGATGTAAACAAAGATGAATATATTATTTAGAATGAACACAGCATGTTCAATTTGGCTGCAAATACGAAGTATTTATGAAATGAGTATATATGAGTATATATGAAAAGGGTGCCGCCCTGTTAATTTCTTTTCCTTTGGAAAGCTTGCCAGAAAGGTTCACAGCTACATCTGGTTAAGAATAGAGGAGTGCATAGGGACTGGGATCCTACAGAATAAAAGAGAAAATTATGGATTTTTTTTTTTATGTTCATGCACTAAACAAATACAGAAAAGGTTCGACATATACGGTCACTGCATCATGATCATAAATCATGCCATTTGTTTGATGAGCTCAAGAGTTTAATTGTTATTGACGTTAAGGTCCATCAGTAACATCAACAGGTAGTACCATGGACAGTTCAGCCAGAATGGGACTATCAACAGCACCAACTGGTGCCGTAACACCAATAGTCTGTTGGAGGAGCTACAGTGTCATAGAGCTGTAGATTTGGCCAATGATGTGCCAAACCTAAACCCTCCGTCTCTGACCTGGTCATGAACCACAATGGATAATCAATTTACGTGTCTTGTCAATTTGCCAATAGCCTGGTTTAGCCTAGAAGGTAGTCTGGTCTTAGAGAAAGAAGATGTGCATCTGCCCACTTCCATTACTTGTTCACCCTCTCAACAGCACTTCTTTATTTTGAGCCCCATTTCCTGGTGATTGATCTAAAACACCAACTGAGGTGTTTTGATGTGCCTGAAAATGTTGCAGCACTATCGAGACAGCGTTTATTCCAATGCTGACATTGAGCCTCAACTTTTCACCGTCCTTTCCATCTCAAATTTTTCCACAAGCCGTCTTTATATGGGAGTGATCTATGATTAGTACGTCAATTGTTTTCAGGGAGAACACCTAAGGGCATGCCCCAAAGGAGAAAACGTGAACCAGACCAACCCCTCAGGATTCACAGACATGTTCCTGTCACTTTTACTGACACATGAATCTGTGATATGGCTGAAAGGAGGTTAAGCATTGAGCCAATACTGAAATGGCCAGAGGTGCAACGTTACTACTGTAGTTGCTCCTGCAACATTCCAGCCAAATGTACAAAGTCTGCCTACGGCCATTCACAATTTCCTAACTGCATCTACGACCAACGCTCAATCTGTCGAGCTGGATTGCAGTGCATGTGAGACAAGTTATATGCCAATGAACTTTACAGTCTGTGCAGGAGTCAAGTGACTCTCCTCATGATTGACTTTTTGCCCTAGAGCTTGTAAATGAAAGATCAGGAACTCTGTCTGCATCATGACTTGCTGTTGTAACTGTCCACACAGCTGTCAATCATCAAGAAAAGGGAGTCCATGCTGGCCTTGGTTTTGCATAGGCTCTAAGGTGACTTGCACACACTTTTTTGATTCTGGACTCTTTTTTATAATGAGAAAATATCTTGAAAAAACACCCAGACTCTGGTCAATATGTATTGCCTGTTTCTCTAGTAGCATTTGCACTTGTGCGGTCAGTATAGCCAGTTGGCTTGGGTTTTGCACCCACTAACAATGGTTGATTTTGAAACAATCACTTTTGAGCATTGTAGTAAAATGCCACTGGGCTGATGTTATCGAACTCCAATGTTTCAGTTGCAGAAGGGAAAACTAATCCACTGTTGAGAGTATTTACAGAAATGACACTGGGAACCTGGGAGCACGTTAAATGATTCATGCTCCCTAATGGCATTTTGTCCATCAAACTTGCCTCCTCTTTCTATTTTAACAGACCCAGTGATTTAGTGTACCTTTTGCTATGGCTCCTCGAGTATCATATTCTTTGCAAAACCAGAGTATCACATTCTTTTTCAGTTCTTTTGTATTAAGGCTGTATGTAGCACATCATCTAGGGTATATTTACATATTCCACTGGTGAGACCACCAGTTGCTCTTCCAGAAGCATTAATCTCAACCCTAAGGCTTCTTCATCTGCCGTTACAGTCAACTTACAGGCCATATTATCAGGTCACAGATTCCAAGAGCTTCTGAATGTACATAATGAAATTGATACATTGGAATTGGTACACTGGCAGATCTACTATGAAATGGATTAAGCATTTGATTAGCAGTGTTGTCCGATTGTATTTTTTTGCAAACAGTTGAGCTGCACTCTCATTGCACACTGGTCACCAGAATGCTGGGTCACCAATATTCCCTGCCAAAGTCAGCCTAAAGGTAATGGGATGCTAAGCGTACATGAGATGCTGCCATTGAAATTACAGGGTCTCTACGGGTCTGTCTCTCTTTGAGAGGCATCTACACTAATCTTCTCCAAGCTCTGCCCTTCATCACACTCGTGCATTGCCACTAACATTGCTCTTGTCTCATGCCCACATCTGCTGCTCGTTCCACTCTCTCCTGCGATAAGGCAGCATTTCAATTCTCAGCAGTATTCCCATAGGCTGTTTATTCTGCAGTTAGGACAAGGCCCTTAAAGGGATTTTCGAAGATACTCCAGCTACATACAATTTGCAAACTCAGCATTGATGATATCTATCATCCAACTCCATTGAGGCATTGAATACAGAGATTGGGAATACTCAACAATTCACTAAAATGACTAAATTAGTACTCCACTTCCACATTGCAGATAAGTACCGTGAAGCATGAATAGTAATAAGCCAAGTAATATCATTGCAGTTAATTTTATTTAACAATGTAGGCTCAACTATAACAAAATTAGGCTTGTTACTAAGACAAAGCTTTTAAATTTTATGCGAATGCAGCAAGAGCAAGCAGTAACCTTTGTCAGTCAGTATGCCACATGACACCACACTGTAAACATCGGGACCTGTGTTACACACATTTTTGTGACAACATGTCACCATTTTCCACAGAGAGCAAACATCAAATTCTGTGTCGGGACTCGGGAAATCGGCAATGGAGACCCTTGTAATGCTTCATCGATGACGCAACAAGCCAGGCCAAATGTAGTGAGTGGCAGGAGTCAGGGTGATCTGACAATCCTGACACATAACGCACTCAATTTCTTGGACATTTTTGAGGATTGTGCTTGTGAAGGGTCTCTGTTGCTGATTTCCTCAGCTCGACGCCAAATTTGACGGAAAACGTGCATGTGTACGTTGTCACAAAAGCGTTTGTAACACAGGTTGTGTTGGCAGCAGATTACGTTGACAGCACGATGTCATCTGTCATACTGGCTCACAAGAGTTACTGCACACTCCTGCTGCATGAGCATGTTTGTACCGTGCCTCGTTCGTTAGCAACAGGAACAGACTCTAAACTTTTTGATCGCACCTCCTAAGTTTCATCATCATATTCGTCTTTTTATTACTGTACTATGTAGAGTTCATATCATATCAGTAAATACACTAGACAGTAACTGTATAAAAATAAAGTACAGGTGCATAAGTACACTGTTTAAAACCAGGTGGCCTCAGCGAAGGCTTGTAGGTCTGATTGTAATAGTCTGTTATTACAGGTTTTTTTTTTTAAAAGATTGTCATTATGACACAGAATTTAAATGATCATGTGAAACTGTAAACTGTAGACACCATGTTTATTCAGACAGAGGAAGAGGATGTGCATTTACACAGAGAGTAAGAGGATGGAAGGGAAGTCTGTGTGTGTGTGTGTGTGTGTGTGTGTGTGTGTGTGTGTGTGTGTGTGTGTGTGTGTGTGTGTGTGTGTGT
>JAQQZX010000002.1:22334997-22346546 GCA_030068355.1 Notoglanidium maculatum
CAGTAAACATATAAATGTCTATTTCTCAGAGTTCCTACGTGATGCAGTAAAACCAAAACTATATTTGTGCAACCCAGCAGGTACCTGTCACAATCAGCACAAATGTTTCAGGAAGCAAGACATTTCAAAAAAATTGTTGTGCAGTGTAATCTATACCTCTAACTAGTTACGGTAAGAAGCTGTATCCAATCCCAGCTGACTTCGCGAGAGAGGCAGGTTACACCCTGGACAGGTTGCCAATATATTGCAGAGCTAACACAGAAATGAACAGCCATTCACACTCACATTCACACCTATGGGCAATCTTTGGACTGTGGAAGGAAACCAGAGCACCTGGAGGAAACCCACACAGGCACAGGGAGAACATCAAACTCCACACAGAAAGGCCCAAGATGGCTGGCAGGTTCGAACCCAGAACCTTCCGACTGTGTAGCAACAGTGTTAACCACAGCACCTCTGTGCCGCCTCTATTATTACTATTATTATTATTATTATTATTATTATTAATATTAATAATATTATTGAGCATGATCTCTGGTTTGATCCTGAACTTGGGTTTCCTCTGGGTTCTCTAGTTTCCTCCTACCTCCCAGAACATGACAAAGTGAATTGGCATCCCTGACCCAGGATGAAGAAATTACTATTTATGAATTCTTCTTCTTCTTCTTCTACTTCTTCTACTTCTTCCTCTTCTTCTTCTTCTTCTTCTTCTTCTTCTTCTTATTATTATTATTATGTTGTCACTGGGGAGGTCTAATGCTGATGGTATTTGCACAGACCCAATGCACATTTCTTTTTTAAAGTCTTAAGGCATGCTGAGCTGAATGTCAGTCATGTTTTCGTGACTTTATTCTCCAGTACAGCAGATTAAAACACAATGACGAGAGGAGCTGAGGAGGAGGAGCCTCAGGATGGGCTGTACAAACTGGGGACTCCAAGGCTGATGCATTTGGAAGTAAGCTTCACGCGCTCGCGCGCAGCTTCATTCCGCTTCCTCATGCGCTCGCGCAGTTTCCGTTGCGCATAATTCCAGGCTGAGCGCACCGCCGACTCGACCGCGCGCTACTTTTCACGCTTAAACCACAGTTTATTAAAAGAAAAAAAGATAAAAAAACCCACCCATCTTATTCTTGCTACCTGTATGCGAGCTGTGCAGTTTAGATGGACCGACTTTGATAGCGCGCGCCCGCAGTAGGAGTCCGGCCGCGGCCGCGTGCGACTCCTGGTTGCGCTTTTGGATGAGCGCGGCCGAGCCGGAGCGGCGCGCGCTTCACGAGGATGCTGCGGGGAAATGCCTGCGGGAAGGGAGGATGAGATGTGCGGGAAGGCGCTGGAGCTGCTCTCTGAGCTGTGCTCGCGTGGAGAGGTGCACAGCGACAAGTGCGCCGACTTCATCTACTCCTTCCGCGATCTGGGCAGACCGGACTACTCGGACTCGGGTAAGTCCCGACTCTGGAAGCTGCACTTTTGACCAGCCAGTGCGCGTGCCTTGCAGAGTTGGTTATTGAGTTTTAACACCGGTGCATTTGCATTCCCAAGTAGTGCATGGATATATTTCTTCAAGATTAATGTCAAACATAATGAAACATATTGAAACTGATGTTGGCTTAGCGTTTATCTCTTATCTGCGTCTCACAGCTGGCTGAAAAACAAACAAACCAAGAAACAAACAAACAAAAGTATTTAAGAAGCTATTAATGTCTGCGAGACTGAAGATGGACTTTGTTGAGTGGTCTGAAAGCCGCACCCTTTTACTGACCATAATGTGCTTTCCAACATCACATCATGGCTGAAAAGATTTTTACAAGCTTTATTGGTACATTATTCCTGTTTCCCTTGTTCCTATAGCTAACGCAAAACTACTGCCAAATGTCATTATGAAGAAAAATGTGTTAATTAATTAATTTAGCCTTATAAGTAGCAGTATTAGCAGCTATAATTAGGCTGTATCTCTACATAGTGGGTAGCTCCAGGGTCCCAGATTCAGTCCTGAGCTCGGGTTCCTCTCTGTGCAGAGTTTTGCATGTTCTCCCCATATCTGCCTGGGTTTCCACTGGGTTCTCCGCTTTCCTCCTACCTCCCAAAAATATGTCAATAATTGGATTGGCTTCTCTAAAATGAATGTGTGTGTAAATGTGTGTGTGCATGATGCCTGTGGTAGACCAGTGTTCCTTCAGGGTGTGTCCCCACTCCCACCCCCCACCTCATGCCCTATGGGATAGGCTTTAAATCCACAGAGACCCTGGCCAGGATAAAGCGCTCACTAAAGATTTGTGATGGAATGTCTTTCTATATAAGGTGACATGATGGTCACATCACAGCTAGAAGGTTCTGGGTTCGAACCTGCCAGATGACTGGAACCTTTCTGTGTGGAGTTTGGATGTTCTTCCTGTGATTGGGTTTCCTCCGGGTGCTCCAGTTTCGTCCCACAGTCTAAAGACATGCAGATTAGGTCAACTGGCTACTCTAAATTGCCCATAGGTGGGTGGATGGATGGATGGAATTTTACTGGACACTGGTCTCGGGAATGAAGATATCCAGAAGTACCACTAATTCAATCGGAAATCTGAACACAGTTTAGTAATCAAAATCAATTTCAATGTAACAGCCTTATGTATATTTTCCTTCACAGGCATATCAGGTATGATTGCTCTAAAATGTGACAGAAGAAAGTGCAGAGTTTTTTCACTCAGCCAGATTAGTGGAGAATTTATTTATGCCCTTCATTCAGCCCGATCCTGAGAAATCTTTAGCCCAGATATATATTCGGATATACAAGATTATCTTTTCATGCATTCACATTATCATTATTATCCTTTTGCTGTGCCTTCAACTGTTTGCACTTCTTGTAAAGCATTCAGAATGAGAGCTGCTAAACGTAGATAAATATCAACATCATGTTGGGAATCTCAGCAGATTAGCAACAGTCTTTATCCCTGGCTCTGACAAGTGTTACTTGAACTTTAGCAGAAAACCTTTAGCAGTTAAACCCCATGGCATTAAAAGATCATTAACTTTTATTTACTATCTTTTATAGCTGGATTTGTGCCGGATAAACAGTAATACACCCAGAGGATGTAAGTTAGAACACCAGACGTTTCTCTGTGCTAAAAAAACACATTGTCAAATCAGATTTCATCAATGATGGTGTTCTATTGAGTGGTTTGTGACAGATAAGAAGTGTACAAATGTGATGGTCTATTATTGGCTCAGATACGGGGAGCACTCATTACTGTTTATTCACTTCGATTCAGAGAAATCATTATCCCTGATCAGATTAAGTCACCTTCAGAAAGTATTTGTAACTTTTGGCATCATGTATCAAATTGGAAATGATTCATAAATGATTCATGAACAGAAATGATTCATGATCAGTATGCAGAAGCATAAAAATTACTTGTATCTTATGACAGCTTTGTACAGAGTTTGTGTGTACATTTATAGAAAAGCAGACCTTCATTAATCAGCTTCAAATTGTATGCTATTTTATATATTGTATGGATTTTACTGTCATGTTTAAAATGTTTATTAAATTTGTGACTCGTTTCATAATAATGACTTGAAAGGAAGCAATCCAACCCAAATGAATAAATATAAATAATGACAATTAAGACTCATTCAACGATTAGTACACTCCATGCTTCCATGCATACAGGAAGCGCTCTTTCACTGTTTTTCATCATTTTGTCATTTTCAGTTCTCTGTAAGCTTTTGTCGGCGTCACTAAATATAAATCATATGTGGTGTGAACACCCGTTGCACGTTTCGTCTGAGTGGTGTTTATCAACATCAGTACGAAGGAGATTAACGTCAAAACACTACGTGTGTAAATTTGGGGGTTGTTTTTGTCAATCCTATGAAAACATTTACACAAATTTACTGAAAGATTGATAAATGAGGCCCATTATTTGAGGGCAAGCAGCTGTACAGTATAAGAAAGGGAATGACGTGTATGTTATTTGCTATTATACTGTATCCCCCTTCTCTGTCGTTCATCATACTTGGCATTATTTCTATAGTATTGTTATTACATTCACAATAACCAGTTCTCCATTGGGTCCTTTGGGTCCCATAGCCCAGCTCTTCAACCATTCATCCTTCCTTTCTTATAGAAAAACAAAGCAACTGTCACAGTGCCACGTTTATTCTCTTACAATAGTGTATTGTGACTTCATGTTGTCATTAGAGAGACTACTGCATGTCTCACATATGTGACCACCGCCAGTGAACCGTTCTCGTCATTCATTTCCCCTAAGGAGAGTTACACTTTAACTAAAGCAAACAGCTGAGGCTGACCCGACATGGGACTAGATCATCCCAGAAATTATTTACTCTTGATGAATCTTTGTAAAGCTTAGCTGAAATTGCATGTTGTATCGAAAACCTTTCGTGAGATTCTGACATGATGTTTTAATAAATATAAAACAGTCGATTTGACATTAAAAAAAGATTAATATGGAAAAAGCTGTCTAGAGATGCTGTCTATTGTAATCTGCATCCATATTATATGGTGTTAAATTCACTGAAAAGCAATGCAGAGGGAGTGAATGGTGTTTTTTCCTCAGATAAAAAGTCAAAGCTGTGTATTTTATACTAGGGTGATATCTAATCTTATTTCCTGTGTGGTTAAAAATCTCTCCCTATCTCTCGGAGTTGACATTATGATACAGTGCACGTGTTGCGTTTTGCTTTACTTGTCTCACGTCACACATTCTAATTTAGAACAGCAGTTGACAGAGGTGGGAAAATTCTCAGAAACCGATGGTGAGGGACTGAACTCGGTGAACGTCGTTTTATGTAGCGCCATATGTTCATGCAAGTCTGTGGGTGAAGACATGTATTTTCAAGTAATATATGCATTAAAAATATATGCACAACTGCAAATCAGAAAAAAGCAAAGCAAATTTAAAAACACAACAGGTTGACGTAGTTCCCTGTTTAAATTTTGGCTTCACATGTCACTAAAAACTAAAAAACATCTAAAGCTCTTATTCATTAACAGATCTAATGTCAGGATCACACAACATGATATTTTTGTCTTTCAAGATGGTCACCATGTCAGATTAGGCAGTCTTGGGGGCCATGAATTCTTGCCGTGTCTTGGTTGCGAGACAAGTTTGAGCCCATCCTTGCGAGGGTCAAGAAATTGTCAATCACGGCTACAGAAGGAACATCAAGGAACAAGTTGTAGAAGTTGTCAAACTCGGTGAGAAAATACAAACAATTCTTACATGCTAGACATTTTGTCGGGATGTTGTGGGGCGTCCCTGACATCACATCTTCGTTGTTCTTCGATTATGTCAGACTACAAAGCCTGTTTGTCATTCATGACGTTCATATTTGGGCCTGACGCTGGAAATTTGTCGGCCATGACCAAATTGTGTCAAAATCTTTCCAGCACCAGCATTCCTCTCATTTCTCCTTCCTTGTCTTCCTTTCTTCTTTTTTGCTGTTCCTCCAGTGCTTCCTTCCGGATTCACGCTGCCACTTGTAAAAACATGAAACGTAGAAGGCGCTCTCTAGAGATTTGTCCATTCTGGGCTACTGTAGCGCCGCAACATGGCGGCTCTGTAGAGGTGGACCCGCCTGTGTAGATATAAAGGGCTCATTCTAAGTTTACGAAAACACAACGATTCGTAGTTACTGTTAATTATACACTAATGAAAACATACTCATGATTATTATATTCTGTTTTGCTAGCCCTGGCCTAAAGGTTAGAGAAGCCGGTTTGATTCCCTGGATCGGCGGGCATGAACAGCGGTTTCCATTCCCTCTTCATCTAGGGCTGAAATGCCCTTGAGCAAGGCACCTAACCCCAAACTGCTCCCTGGGTGCTACAGCATGTGGCTGCCCCCTGCTACAGGTGTGTGTGCTCACTTCTCACTTGTGTGTGTTCACTGCTTGGATGAGTTAATTGCAGAGAAAGAATTTCCACTCGGGGATTAATACAGTATCCAACATCCAAATCTAATAGCTCCAACTAAATCCTACACAGCAGACCTTTAAGTGGAACTATAAGTGGAAAAAAAGTATGTGTTATGTGGTAATAAATGAATAATGGATATTGCTGTGGTATTAGATGAATAAAACACTTCAGGTCATGCTGTTATAGGAAAATAATCGACTTCAAGGTGTTGTAACAGTAACTATGCTTCACATCTGGCCACATGTCATCACCCCATCGTTGATTATTTTCCCATAACAGCACCTCTCCGTATGTTTAATTCTTTACTTATTAAATTATAGCAAACTTCTTACTTTATGGTAATTTTTCAAGTACTCGTGTTGAGTCGCAGCATTTGGCAGAGCTATACTAATGTCCTTGATGGAAATACAATACATGCCACTAAATGCGCCAAAAGTCCACCTGTATCATTTCTGCTTTAATTCATTTTTACTTTTTACAGTCTGATCCCTTTTGTACACCTTTCTGGCAAGAACCTTCAGAATGATGAAGGATGAATTCTAATTGTTTCTTCACACTTTTTTTGTCCTGGCTCACAGAATACCGTCTTCAAACATTCTTTAAGTGTTTTGCGTGAAGCGTTTAGTGGTGAGGAAATGAGAATTTCACCTGTTTGCTGACAGGCTGCGAGGAAACGTCTGTGTTCGGTCGTCTACCCTGTCAGTCACACAGCTTCTTTCTGGGAATGTGAAGTGGTGGATGGCCATGTGTAATAATGAAACGTAGCACCGTCAGCAGAGGGCTAGTTTGCGAAAACTAGAGTGCTTTAAGCCCTCCAGCGTTTTTTTTTTTTTATCATAGTCTTTATAGCGTCTGTCATATACAGTATGTGGAAACAACAGCCAAACATTTTTGACACATTTCCCTGTACTAAGAAAGCACAGAAAGCCCATTTACTTAAAATTCTCTTATAATGTAAGCGTAAGAGCAGCTGTTAAATATTTAAAATATGTGATTACATAATGCAACAAAACTTCTGTGACTTCCCAAACTTCCCCTATAAAAAGTTGAGCTATAAAATAGCAAATAATACAGATTTAGGTTTTAGTTTATAAAAAATACTTACTAAAAGATTCCTAAAGGAGTTTTTAGGATGTTTTGCATAAACATTTATCGAGTAGGGAATAAAACGCAACAGTGCGTGTTGTTATAAGATATATGATTACCGCAACAATTTACCTATGATTAGAATCTCTTGTTTATGACATTAACATTGTGCAATGTCTGTAAAACCGATTCGTTTCTGTTATTGCTTATATTATACAGTAGCTCCCTAACTAGCTTCTCTTTTTTCTCTCTTTCATTTGGAGCTGTGTTCAAATTTAGTTTGTCTTAGTTGCTTACTGAAAATTGTAGTTACATTTTAGTCTTTTTTTTTTCTTCTCATAGTCAAGATTTAGTCAGTGCGAAACGTTTTTAATTGTAGGCTAATTTTAGTCACTGTTTAAGTCATAATTTTCTCAGACCGTTTCATGATACTTGTAAAATGTGCCCTGTAGCTACAAAACAAGCTATTACGGAAGTTTTTTTTTTTTTTTTTTTAAATAGAACTAGTGGTGTTGTTGCTATCCGTACGTTATGTGGAGTTAGCCACGACCCTCTTGCTGTTTTGCTAGTTATCAAGTGAAGATGGCATTACGTACGCTGTGATGGTGATGACCGCTCTTTTCATATAAAGATGTTACTTTGTGCAGCACTGTGAGTGTCGTGACTCATAAACCTGTTAGAATCCAGGAGCATTGTGAGCGCGAACAAGCCCAGCAAGCCAGATTCCCTCGAATCCCAACTACTGTCAGGAATGCGAAACAAACTGTAATGAATATTGCTGAAGGATATTTCTCCTGGCTGCAAAAATTCCCTTGAAGAGTAAGCTAGGTTGTCCGCCCGAAGAGAGCCAACAATTTCATCTCGGCTTTACCGGTCAAGGCATAATGAACGAGATTTGAATGAGATTTCGCCATAATCTTTGTTATTAAATGCGTTGTCATGTATATTTATGTAATATTTATTGTCAAAATTTGCATTGTCAAAATCAACGCTGATTTGAAGTTAGCACTAGAGACTCTTAAAGTCTCTTAAAATTAAATAAACATTTCCTCACAGAAAACCTCACCAGATTATGTTTCCTTTGATGAATAACGGTACATTTTTCTTTTGTTAAGTTTATCATTAGGAATGTCCATCATTCATGTTTCTGTTAATGAGTTGTTACTATAGAAAAGGTGATTCATTAGAACAAAAGCATTATTAAAATCTTTTTTTTTTTTTTTGTGCTGTTGGTTCTGCTGTCTGAGATCGTGTCCGATCACAATTCAGCAGCGCTCTGGTATAAGGAGATGTAACGACTACGCTTAGACTTTCATTCTGAGTGAGTCAGGAGTAAACAGGTTTTTTTCACACATCCGTACACACTTCACCATCTGTTCGTACCTCAGATTGTTAGTGACCTGGCACTTATTTCTAACACAAATTGATCTACAAACTGCCCTGGTGTTAAAAAAAAACATCTTATTGCTAATAAGAAAATAATAAAATGGGTTTTTTTTATTGCTTGTTTATCTAAGAATTTGTTAATTAAATCATGGTACAAAACTGCTTTTACACACATATTTGGTGAGGCACAAGACTATATTAAACACATATTTGGGTACGTATTACTGACTGCAAAATGAATCAGGCGAAAGATCACAAAAATATCGACACTAATACAGTCTGACATTTGTGAATATAACTATTCACGAGACAGTTCATATAAAAAGTTGTAAATGTCAGGATTAGGGACGAGATTATAGTTCACTCTTACACATTCAGTCACACCAAGCCATTGCAATTGCAAATTTTATCTGTTTGATAATTTTGAAAACCATATTCTTTTCCTCATGCTTTATTATGGGGGATATTTTATGTAGATTCCTTATAGGCAGTATAATCCAGTCTCAGTTCTAGATTGTAATACTATGAAAATTTCAAGGGGGTGAATAATTATGCTCGGTTCACACTAGCAACTGACAAAGTGGCAAGCCATCATTCAATTCCTATGTACATAAGTGAAACCAGGCAAAGTTACAGCGACAAGCAATAAACCAATAGTATGACAAGTGACATTACACTTGAGTTGAATTCAGTTCTATGCAAATTAGGTACGTCACGATAAAGCACCAAATCCAAACAATTAGCTCGAATGAGTCTCCGACTGATCCTCACTAATCCTCTGACTCAGACTTGTGGTCCGGTGTTTCTTCACTTCTTCACTTCACTACCTGTAATTAGCTCCCGTTTACTGTTTATTATGCAAAAAAGGGAAATACAACATATTTTCATCTTCTAACATCATACACACCCTCTTATTAAATGTACATAGAAACATGGTGAAGGAAAAATTAAGTTTAGAAGGACGCTTTGGTGCCTCTGATGGCTTTATGTAGCTAGCTAGCTTGCTTTGCTAATCTGGCAACAAAGCTAGTACAAAGCCTTGCACGTTACATGTAAACCAAACGTGAGCACATTTTAAACAAAAGTGGTTTGTATAAATCCTATAGCGGGCTATAGGATATACATTTTGTTGTCAGTGCAAACGTCGGTTGCTACACACCAAAAAAAGCGTAGCTACAAGTGAACCGAGCGACTCGACACTTGCTAGTCTGAACGTCTTTTCCGATTTGCCGCTGATTGCTGGATTGTGCTCTCGTCTTCAAATTTGCTGCTCTGATGTAGTCTTTGCTTTTGTATTTTAGATTTCCTAGCATGTTTAAAGATGCACTCTGGCTTTGGATTTGCTGATTTTTTTGGACTAGTTATTTGTTTGGCACTCCAGGTCTTCCGTAGGCAATAAATAAAGAGGTGAGAAGCACTTGAGCGCATTTGAATTTAAAGTGGTGAATTTAAAGAGTCAAAGCTTTAGGGAAATATACCAGTTATAGCGAGTCACTGGTGTTCTCTTCACAGAGCACAGTGCGTGTCTGTGCTGGTTTTTGGAGCAGTGTGGGTGAGAGGAAGATAAAGACAGAAACACAGAGACCTCTTTGAAGTGCATCTCAAAAGGCATGTTAATCATGCTGAAACCTTGAACAAAGCTAGCTTTCATGGTGCTTATATGCTCTTTTACGCCTAACGAGATTTTGAGATGTTCTTTCAAAGGTATCCGAGGAAAAGCAATGACTAATCTAATCTGGAATCATGAAACTGTGTTCAATATGATGCCACATTAAAAAAGATTTTAAAAAATGGAATTATAAAAGAGATATCAGTGAATGAAAGTAAGTGCTAGCAGGAAACATTAGCATGGTTTAATTAATGAAAAAAAGAAAATTCGTTTCCAGGTCACATGATAATTGATCGCTTGGTGATTTCTGTCCTTGTCTTTATGTAGAAATAACAATCAGCTATCCAGCACCTAACAAATTTAGGCTAAATATATTTCATCATTTACCTTCGACCTCTGCGTACAGTCATGCACTTTAGTTTCCTTCATTTGCAGTATATAAATAATTAAAACATTTTGCAGAGTACATGATGCACTCTGTTTTGCTCTTCATTTCCCTTTCTGCCTTAGTTGTTTATTTATTTATTTATTTATTTCCTGCTCATTTTTACGAATTGGTTTTATCTGCTTTCAGGTCATCTACGATCATAGTCACCGCAATTTTCAAAATTGCTGTATCTTCTAAGAACTGATCTGCATGTGGCAGAGATCATAGAGGAATAAAGCTTATAGCCAGCATGGTGTTGCCTAGTTTGAATGTTTCACTTTGTTGCTGTGCGGTACTTGATTTTGTTAATTCGCCCCCTGAAAACTCTCCGTGGTATGTGAATGCTACATCCTGTGTTATTGTACTGAACAGGTAGCCTGCAGACATGGCACTGTTTAAAGCTGGCTTTTCTGACTGCATGGATTAGTAATGTGATTGGAAGTGTCTCCTACTGATGATGGTGTACTGCAGGAAGTCTGCTGCATCTTGTTCTTGCAAGTAACATTCCCACTGGATAGTGAGTGTATTAGTTGCCATCTAATTTAAAGCAATATTAAGAATATTGAACACTAATCACAGAGTGGCATTACAGGTGGGGTTGCATCTTTACTTTACAGATAATATATAATATACATTTAGATATTTAATGAGTAGGTAATGTGCATGATAGGAAAGTGACTTTTAACTTAAACTGATAGGCTCTGAGGCCACAACTGTTTCAATAGTACTGAAATGCCTAAACAACCTTGTTCCCTGAGATTGACAGGCACAAAGACGACACCGGCTTTAGTGGGTTAGATAGATACTTTACTGAGAGGGAAAGTCACAGAGGCCCCATGTCTATACAGGAATTGATGTGCACAGAGGACATGCCTTCTTAATTGGGACTAACGCCTCCGTCTTTCTACATCGGGAACTGACATGCACACTGACCACGCCTCCGTCTTTCTACATCGGGAACTGACATGCACACTGAACACGCCTCCGTCATTCTTCATCGGAACTGACATGCACACTGACCACGCCTCCGTCATTCTACATCGGGAACTGACATGCACACTGACCACGCCTCCGTCATTCTACATCGGGAACTGACATGCACACTGAACACGCCT
>JAQQZX010000002.1:22354040-22364870 GCA_030068355.1 Notoglanidium maculatum
ATAAAAATAAAGAAATAATTGAATTATAAGGTGACCCCAAACTTTTGACCAGTAGTGTGTATATATATATATATATAGACTAATTATTTTCTAATATGAAAATATTTTCTAATATGTTGATATACGGATACTTTAGAGAACTTTTGACTCCTCAAACAGTTGGTTGTTGATGTTGTGTTGCTGCTGCCTCTGTTGTAAGTTGATTTTGGCAAAAGTGTCTGCATAATGAATAAATGCAAATGTGCATGATGTAAATGAGTATGTGTTGGATGAGTGACTTATGCTCTTGCTGGTCTCATTTCCTTTGGGATCAACCAAGTCATTAACATTTCAGCTTGGATACATAAAATAGTGCATTATCCGTTGCGACACTCCTTTGCTGGTACATTGCGTTCGCAGCGGAAAGTACTGCAGCAGAAAGATCATCATAAAATAAAAAACAATGTTTGAGGTTGCTTATGAGGTTTGTTATGATGATCTTTGAGCTGCCATTGAAATATTTTGAAAAATTCCAAAATAGCTTTTATGCCACAGCACTGTTGAATTCTTGATTCTGTTTAGTCAGAAGCTGGTGATTAAGTTTCTTTTACAGCGTCTCAGACCGTACTGACTGTAATTTAAACCCCAGTTTTATATTAAGGCACTGTTTCTAATATATTATTGTTTCCATAGTAACAACTAATACACCAGGTAAATGGATTAAAAATGATGTGTAATCATTAATATGGTAAAGTTTTCTGTATAAGCAGATGTTTAATTTTTTTGAAGGAGTCTCCAGTTTCAGCACACTGTTACTTATGGACACTTAACATTCTTATAGACAGAAATAACCTAACCTTTTTGGTCTTCTTAACTTATTAAGTCAAATATTGTATGTGTTTCTTGTTATTTATTTTCAGTTATTGTTCACACATTCAGTTTATACTTTATTTATCACTTTATAGGATTACAGGTAACTAGTTTGCATTTGAAGGTTTAACAGTTTTATAGATGAAATGTTTTTTTCCAGCGCAACATTTCAGCCCCCTGCAGCCAAACGTGAGTTACACCTCTCAATACGTGAGACGCTTCAGTTAAAGCCATGTATTTTTGAACGAGTCATACATTTAGGATGAAAACTGAATGCTTAAAAAAAGACAATCACACTTGTATAGTCGCAGTCTCAAAATTCATCATTGTTGCATGTATGTACTGTTACTTCTTACAGGAAAACAACTCATCCAGATGGCACTGCGGATCCCATCACGTATTGGATTTGGATTAGAATTTGCTTGTACTCATAGTGTTTAACCGCAAATAACAAGCTGTTCCCTGTTTCTGTGGCCAGATGTGTCGGTGAGCCTGCTGTCGTTGATGGTGACCTCATGTGGCCTGGCTCTGTTTGGTGTATCGCTCTTCGTGTCATGGAAGCTGTTCTGGGTGCCATGGCGCGACCGCTTCTGGCCCTCCAGCCTAAAGGGGCAGCAAGGCGAGCAGCAGCCGGTGCTGACCGAAGAGGAACTTTTGGAGCGCGAATACAGCGCCGATTTCTTCAAGGACAATTCAGTGCCCACGCTGGTGCCTGAGTCAGCCATGAAGATCAGCCACACTTCACCGGACATCCAACTGGAGGTGCAGACCAAAGCCAAGGATTACAACCATGTGCACATTGCACGTGTGCAGAGGCAGATCACCGACCCTACTTCATCCGTCCGGTAGGCCCTGGTGTTGCTTTCCTGAATGAAGTTTAATCTATTAAACTATAAATAATGTTTGTCTGCAAGGATCGTTTTGTTGGTGGACATCGATCAACGTAATCAGAAAGTGCATACATACAAAAAATTGACATTGAACTTCTGCAGCGACAGTGTGCATGCCGATGTTTGTCTCAGACTCAGACAAAAAAGGTTTAGTGAACAAACGTAACCAATTTTCCATTTACGTCAAACTGAATCATCATGTTTAATGTCTAACGTTTGGTTCTATAATTTAGCTACAAGCAAGGGATGTCAAGTTTACACAATAACTATTTGCTAAGTACGAGCCGAATATATTTGCTTTAAACTTGGTCACTAAGCTTTGGAATCCTATTGGGCTATTTTTAAATTAACAATTGTAAAGCAAAATAACAAATGATGTGTATTTACAATTTTATGTTGAACATGGAGTCATAATATAATTTGCATCATTTCCAGCTTGGAACAATTCCAGTAAACTTTAGCTTTAGGCTTCTTCCGGTCTTCTTGTACAAAATGATACCAAACTGCAATATGGAGAAAGATTCAGGTTGTCCAAAATGGCTGCAGTATTAAGCTAAATAGTGGACATGCTGCAAATACATGCAAATATCCAGTGCAAAACTACATCAAGCTGCATACAAACAACTCGATCATTATTTGGTGGGTAAAAGAAAAAAGAATTATGACTCCCTTTACTTAAAAGTAACAGTTGTGGCTTGTATTACAAACTGTAATGTGTAGCTAATATTTGAAAACGCTAAGCTGAAACTTAGTCTGAAATAGTTAAGTTAAACAACCTGGTATAACCCCATGGTAACAGAAGTACACCTGCTGGTCTCTTTGCTGCAGGCATAACTCCATCCGGAGACAAATGAACCTCGTGAGCCCTGAGTTCAGCCCGACTCAGTTCCAGAGACAGGAATCCTTATCCGGGCCGGGTCTGGGCCGGATTAAGCCGGAGCTGTACAAGCAGCGCTCAGTGGAGACGGATGATGGTAGGACAGCGGACAACTGTGGCCGTCTACACTTTGTTCTTAAGTATGACTGTGACCTGGAGCAACTGATCGTGAAGATCCACAAGGCTGAGGATCTGCCTGCAAAGGACTTCTCGGGGACGTCAGATCCATACGTAAAGATCTATCTACTGCCAGAACGCAAGACCAAACATCAGACCAAAGTGCACCGCAAGACCCTCAACCCCGTGTTTGATGAGGTCTTCTTATTTCCCGTGGCGTACGGCGAGCTGCATGCTCGCAAGCTGCACTTCAGCATCTATGATTTTGACCGCTTCTCGCGCCATGATCTCATTGGCCAAGTAGTGGTGGACAACTTCCTGGATTTGCCAGACTTCCCAGGGGAGACGAGACTCTGCAGAGATATTGTCTATGTCACGTCGGTAGGTCATTTTTTTCAATTCAAGCTATGGATCTAGAGCTGGTGCTTAGTTCGTTATACTTATTCGCATGTTTGTTAAAAGGTGATAAGTAATAATGTGGATCAAATTCACTAACTGAGGGTCAACAAACGCAGCGAGTTACTGAGATTGTAAAACGTGTACAAACTTAGGAACACTCTCAAAAAAGTCTAAGCCGAATTACTTCGAGAGTGTACAAGGATTGTGTTTCAAATGAGCAAAATATCCTGCCTCTTTCAAGTCCTTACCTTCATGAATATGCAAATTGGGGCTTTTAACTAAAACAGGATGTTTTCTATACAAATTGATGGAATTGCATGTGTGCGTGTAAAGGAATACCCCTGAATGGCAAGTATTAAATTTGTAGAAAGGCTTGTTATATTTCTCACAAGGATGTCTCTGTAACATAATTGGAATGTTTCTGAAAATTTAAAAATTCCAGTGCTACTGTGGTAAATATTCACTGAATGATCATACAAACACCATGAAACAATGAACACTGCATTCTTGTTGTTGTTTTCCCCTGAAATGACTTCATCTTTTTGAACTGCTGCTTATGCAGTGTCATGGGGAATCGTAAAACACTCAGAGCAATGTGCTATCCACCCACTTCTGCATGCATGAGCTTACAGATGCCCATGACTGCCTATTGTCGCTGTTGATAGGGGAGAGAGAGTATACCACCCCTTCCTCCCTGAGAGCTTGACTAATTCTGCTTTCTAGTACTCTTGGCTTAAGGGTGTTTGGCTCTGGCACATATCAATATAATGGTTTTAAGAAAAGCTCTGTTGCGATGACTTCAAAGCATGTGCACAGAAATACTTTATTGTCCGACCAAGTCTTGGGCTCAATCTCGCATTGGAAATCGATAGGACGAATTTGTGCATTGATAGAAGTGCCAGGTATAATTATACAGACCACAAACAAAATTGCATACTTTGACAATAGCATCCAAAAGAATCGATGCATGATTGGATTAAAGATAAGAAAGGATGCTTCGAAGCCTCTCAATTTTATTCTCATCTGATTATTAAAATAATCTGTCGGAGAAGGCACGTCGCCGCAGCAGCAAAGCCTGCGTGGAGTTATTACAACCAGATTGATAACTGCTGAAGGCTTTGTGTAGCATCTGTGTAGCTTAGTGCCACATCACTATGAAGGAATAGTCAGTATGTGGCATCATGAAGAGGTTAATTACTGGAGTGAAAGCGTATAGCGTACAGCAGAAGTGCGTCTTCATTCATCGCGTCATCGGTGGTCCTGGAAAAGACTGTAAATGTTCCATGTTGCATTTGAATATATGTGTCAGGACGGTCTTTGATCTCAATTACACCAAATGAGGTCACTAATCTGCAGGCAAGCTGACATTAAAAGGAAGCAAAGCTCTGAATGAATCTGAGATCCGGGCTAAAACGAGTGCTCAGGGTTTATAGCAAATGGAATTTGGGAGTATTTTGTTTTTATTATTTCCTTTTTTTTTGGCTGTTGCTTGAAGGGCAGCTTTTAAATTGATTATTTCTTTATTATTTCTTCATTGGCATCATTATTCGTGATTATAAGGACAAGTCACTGTGGTTCTCAAACGCATCCTTGTTAAGCAATAAAAATGGAGACTGGCCATGAAATTATGATAATTGCACTGTTGTGATGCTAGCAGCTCTCAGCGTTTTCACTGTGGACTGTGAATGTCTGAAGGATAATAGGGCTGTAATGAGACTGGGTGCTTCGAGGTGTCACGTTTTTTTAAAGGACACATTCTGAACTGAAACAATATGCCATAAACATTTAGGAGCAGTTTACCCACAAGACCTTCTAATGAGAGCTCGGTAGGTTCGGCGAACGTGACAGCTCGGCCAATTAGCGTCACAGGCTTCTGTCTTTAGCTTGTTAGTTGACCATTTGGACCACAGAGGATTATTTGTAACTGTGCGTAATCAATCTGTTGCTCAGTCTCATTCAATGTTCAGGAAGGAATGTAGAAACTAAGCTAGATATCAACCCTCCCATGATTGCTCTTATGCTTTAAGAAAATAAAGTGGACGTTTACTCATGCTCGTGTACATTTTTTGCATGGGAGCTCTGGAGGTGATATCTGAATAGGGTTTGACTTGATGGAAAAATTGTCTGATTCCACGATTGGTGCGCCATTTAACCCTTTTAAGTCTTAAAACATAAACCTAAGAATCTTTAAATGTAATTTTCCAGGCATTTCATTATTCAAAAAATGTACTAACACGTCTCAGAGTGAACAAGAGTTTTTTACAAGAGTTATTTGTGGCAATTTGCTCTTAAATAAGTAACGGTGTTATGAAAAAGGTTAGATATAACATTTTTTTAGCCTAGAGTTACAAAACAATGTGATTAATTAACATCCTTGCTAATGGCACAAAGACATTCAGGGACATTATAATCATTTACTTTAATTTATTAAATTAATAATTCAGTCTATAATTTGGGTAATGGATTGGTACTTTCAAAGTGACCTCGTCAGTCAATATCAGTGTGCTAAAGTATCACTAAAAAAAATAACGGAAAGAACTTCGTCTTCCCAAGATCTACAGGAAATTTGGATGACTTTTCTAGCATTCCAAATATTTCATCGGGGTGAACATGTTGAGGTTGAGTGAATGTGAACATCGTTCTTCATGGATTACTCATGGAAAAGGATGTTTCAAGTATGAGTTTTTAAATGGATTCTCACATTAAAGTGATAATCATATGATTTTTGAAGTACTTTAATAATTATATTTTAAGGTAAAGTGTAGGAGTAGTGTAGTATTACTGTTAATATTTTATGCTATTTATCTGAAGAATGCATATATGGTAGCTAACCCTAACCCTATGGTAACCCTAACCCTGTTGTAAAGGACACTACTTATATTTAGATTTTCTTTTACTTTCACATACATATTTTTAAATGTAATATCAGTAGGACATCTCAGTCGTGGAATCACCATATTGGCGCGCACCCAGTCGAAGAGTGCATTCTCATAAAACGAGAGCAGTGTCAGTTTCCATTTGAGATTCAGGATATAGCTTTAATGATAAAAGTTGCACATAATATATACATTCACATAATAATATACCATGCATACTATGCAGTTTATAGCTCATTGTCCATCCAGATTGACATCTTTTGAAAAGCGTTACACTTCATAAACATTCATGCAAGTCTTGCCAAAATTTTAGCCTCAAATTCCTCACTCTCACAGCTACATACCTTACCTGTTAGTTTTATTATAGTTTTCCAATTTATTCCTGATGCTTTAAGATGAATAACTGATAAGATTAGAATATCAGGGCTTAAAATGTATTCATTTGAAAGGCTTTGAGGCAAAGTCGAATCCAAACATATACTCTGGATGAGAAAAAAAAGGGTTCTTTCAATGTTTCTAGCTTCCTGAAAAGGTTCTATGTGGAACTTTATCTAAAGGACAAACCAGAGTACACTAAAAGAGAATTCACACTGCAAGCGAGACATAGTCGTGAGCGAAACCTAAGTGAATGTGTACATTTACCAGTTTACACTGCCTCCATTCCTGAAACGAGATTTTCAAGATTTGAGAACGTAAAAGCAGGCTCGTGCCCCACGAAAACCACTGAAGTAAACCCAGTGAAAGTTCAGCCACAAAGCAGCAGGTCTGGAAGAAATGGGTAAGTGTCAGTAACCTGTAGAAGTTGTTTTTAATCTAATATAGCCTACACGTTGTGTTTAGTTACGAGTAGTTAGGTCTATTACGCGTTTAATCTTCACGTAACCTATTTTGAGTGAGAAGCTAACCCCTTTTGCACACCTTTTATGTTATACTTGCAAGGAACTGCAACATTACTGTGCCACATTGTTGATTCTGTGAGCTCATTAAAAATAGATAGGGTGAATTGCTATAATGTGGGGTGCGGATTAATTTAATATTATTTTTCATAGGTTGAATTAGCCTAAAATGTAGCCTAAAATGTTCCACATTAGACTGATTCAACGTATGTCACAGGACGTGTCTGAAAATGGCACAAGAAACGTTTCCCTGTGTGTCTCAACACAATGGAGGAAGGTTTATCGTGTGTGTGGATTTCTATTATGTCTCATTTTACGAGCTGAAAAATAGAACTTAAGTGTAAAAAAGCGCTCCTGTCACTTTTTTTATGGACGTAATACACATTAAAGCGCTAGCGATATACACTGCTGCACAGATTCTAAAGGACTTATATCGGTAACAAAAGACGGACTTCAGATGGACGACTGGAAAACGCCTCACAAATGATTCTGGTGTAAATTAGCCTTAAGGTGATAAACTCTTTTTGTAAAAGCGAACATTTTCACAGAACTTTGCAGCTTAGAGTTGCACAAGGGTTCAGTAGGAGTTCTCTGGTAGCCTTGTTTTATGAACAAAGTGCTGAATCCCAGATTGGTGCTGGATTTCAAACTGTTCTGCGCATTGCCACAGCAACAGAGTTTGTTCTCAGCACCAAAAAAAAAGCTGCTGGTCTGGAGCCAAGATTCAGCAACATCAGGGGCCTTGGGATGGTTATGGTTATTCTCACCATAACAACAACTCGAACAAGTCAAGTTATTTATCTTGGCAGCATTTACTAAGATATTTTAAACTGGGATGCACCAATCCAGTCCATAACATGATGTGTTTTAGTCTTATGTTACAGTATATGCTTGGTCGCTGTATTTAAAGTTGCCGTTTCTGTCCCATTAGGACACTTCCTGGTCCATGAAGCTCATAAACAGAAATGGACAATGCTCTTGTTTATGGCTTCTAACTTCTGAGATAAGCCAAGATGTGCTATTCCATTGGAAATATGCCAGCATGGTTATTAATTTGCGCCTCAAGCCAAACCCTGTGCAAATACCAATCACCTTTTTCCCCTAGTGCCATCAGTAATCATTTACATATTTTATTAAGCTTTAGAGTGATCAGGGAAGGAGAATATCTACTTACAAAAACCTCCCACGTCTGATTTTGCAGGCTGGTTATTAAAAACTGTTGGCTAGTTTCCTGAACATATGTCAGTACTGTCATTTTCACTCATCCAGCATTGATGGCTCACCCCTAAGCATCTGTTAGCATTTGTGAAACACACTAGAGCATAGTAGGGGTGTTTGAAATATTCATGGTATGGTAACCTAGTCTAAAAATAATATGGTTTCCACAGTATCACACAAGCTGGTCGTGTAAAAAAAATGACAGGAAAATCTTTTACTGAATCTTTGCTCATTTCTGTATACAGTATAATAATGTTTCTATAAAATCCTGGTCAGCAACACCATTTTCTACTGTGTTTTATAGCTGCAGGGTATGATGAAGTTAGGAACATTCTAGAAACAGCAGCAGAGGTAGCAATGTAACGTGTAGCAGCTCGATGGCTCGATCTTGACGCAGAACAACCAAGGTTGAACTTGTGTGATTTAGATAACTCCAGAAGGAAGGATAGCAAAACAAGACACAAATGGAACGAGTACCACTGGACTAAAGGAGCTTGATCGGGTAGAACGCAAAGGGGTGGACATTACACGACAGAAATGCATTTAAATCTGTATTTTGAAAAAGTCAGTGGTGAAGAAACCATCCGATTACACTGTGACACTGTAACACCTCTTTCCCGTAGTTATGCTAGGTTTTAATGTGTTGCAACTTTTGTGAAACTCCCAGAGGTTTGCATCAAAGTGTCAGAAAGCATCCGAGACCTTTCCAGCACTCATATATAGGTCATGTCTGCTGGGACCTGCAGCATTAGACCAGCCAGAGTATGTACATAAATACATAAATCATTTTCAAGAGACCTGATTATGTACATGACATCCTACATGCAATAGAATGTTGTTATCTTCTAGTAACATATACATTTTGGAGTTGGATTCATATACGCATGTAGACGTGGCATGAAGAAATTTTGATATTAGACATAAAAAGTCTGAATGTGTTGATTTAAAGTGTGCCTGTGCTGAAGCTTGGTTAACAGGAGCATTAGAACTAGAGGATATTTGAAATTTGCATGTGGTTTCCTCAGTTGCACTTTTTTACACAGTCGCAGGGCAGACGTTGGCGTAAAAACCCCTGTGGTAATACTACAGAGGAAAGTATTTCCCTTTTCTTTTGAAAGGTGAAGGCAATGCTGAGTCTATGGAGGGAGAAGAAAATGTTTGCCATTCACACATGCTTTTCACACCCTTGGTACACAGTTCTCACTGCAGTGATTAAGTTTCGGTGCACATCACTACTTTTAATGCTTCTAATCTTCACATTTAGTTAAAACAAGACTACTTAGCTCAGAATCATGCAGTAAAGTACTGCCTAGGTTAGCATTACTCGCTAGTTTAGCTTCCACTTACTAATTTGCTTTCCCTGCCTAGGCTAACCTTTATGTCCTAGGTTGCTTCATTCACTAGCTTAGCTTTCCTTTGCTATCTTGTTTTCACTTTCTTAGGTTAGCATTTACCCTGTAGGTTAGCTTTCACTCGCTAGTTTGTTTCGATTCGCTGGGTTAGCGGGTTAGCTGTCACTTGCTAGTTTGCTTAGCTTTTATTCTCTAGTTTGCTTTCAGTCAATGGGTCAGCTTTCACTTGCAATTTTGCACTCACTTGTTAAATTATCTTTCATTTCCTTGTTTGCTTTTGCTTGCTATGTTCCTCAGACTCAAAGTGAATAAATAATTTTGTTAAAAACTATATTAGAGATATGACAAGCTTGTGACTGGTTGGATTGTATAAGAATGTGTGCTGGAGATTAGGATAATGGCATAGTCGCAAATTATTAATTATTTGTTTTGCACATCGTGACCCATGCGACTAGCATTAGCCTAATTAGAACGCAATAATGGATTTAGGTTCTGTGGTTCTTTAACATCCAGTGATCGTAAAAAAAAACATCTCTTGGACAGAGAACGGAGCACATGGATTTGTAAGGCCGTTTTTTGTCCTGTCTATCATTAGAGGAAATTTATTGATCTTCATCAACATGGAGAACAAGGTATCACACAGTGTATTATAGAATTCTGGTGGGACTTTATTGGGATCATCTCAGTGTGACAAGAAATAATCTTAAAAGACCACATTAATTGCCAGTCTAAAACTGGCTTTAGATGGAGCTCTGCCAGCGGTGATATTTGACATTTGTGAATTAAGCCTGAACTTTAAGCTGTCTGCCTCATTCCAGGTCTTTAATGGCAACAGCCCTTCGACAAATCTCTGTTTACCTTCCACTCTATTTACATTACTGGAAACTGACTCCAGTTAATTTACTGCATTTGTCCTCATATCTCAATGAATCTGGTCTGATCAATGTTATTGACATGGTTAAGCTTTGACCCATGGTTTGTATTGTTATAAATGGGATCTGCATTTGACTTGGAATTGGTGTGGTGAGTCAAATTAAAAATGTGCTCGAAAATAACAAATAAATTCGTATATAGGTCATTTCAAACCAAAACACAAAATCCATAATAACGTTGTGCTGTATGTAAATCATTGTATTTGATCAGTTGCGTTTATCCTGTAATTTCTGGGCCACCTATAAATAAAACAAGCTAGTTAACGTACATAAAGGTCAATTCATTTCTCCCAGCTAGAGAGAAGGAGACACAGAGACAGATATTGAAGAAGTAAAAGGTCATTCAAGATGATTTACTGCTACTGAATGAGCTGTCAGAAATGTTCACCTCTGCAATAAGGATATTTTCCTGCCTTGAGATATG
>JAQQZX010000002.1:22371894-22382219 GCA_030068355.1 Notoglanidium maculatum
GTAAACAGCTTTGGGTGCATTTTTACACTACTACATGTATTACAACAATGACAAAAAAACAGCAGAAACCTTTTAATTTCAAATTCAGAAGTGAAATTTTCCTCAATGGTTGGTCGGTTGCCGATCACAAGTTAGCATGGTTACATTTATATTATTCTTTCATCCCTCTATTCATTTCCACTTATCATAAGCAGTCAGTGTCAGTATTTTCAGATGACTGTCACCTTTAAGGGGCTCTTAAAACAGAATAGAAAGGTTAGAGGAGTTCCAGGGGGACTTGTGAGTCCAGATAATCACCCAAGATGGACTGCCTGCACTCTCTCTCAGCCAATATTGAAGCTCTGCACAACCGTGCTGTAATCTCATTGACGGTGTGCGAGTGCGAGTGACCATAATTTCACCGCTGACTTGATTTAAGTGCTTATGAGAATGGAGGCGACTGTTATCCTATAGTCTACAGACGGAAGGGCGTGATTGAATTAGCAAGCCTGAGAGGAGTGGTGGATTCACAAGGCCCAGCCCTTAATGCCTAGCTCACACAAAGAAACTGAGTGCGAGAAACATTTGCACGCAGTTAAAAAACTGGTGAAGCATCACTTAGCTTTCCCGCTGAACGCTATGGGGGAATGCTCTTATAGGAAAATAATCACCTGTGGGGGGGTGTGATGCTGCCCGACATGACTCGGAGTTTAACCACACTAAAGTCAATTATTTTCCAAGGGCAACATGTCTTAAGATGTTTTATTCCTCTTATAAGAACACACAAAAATTACTACCCAGTTATAGTTACATTTACAGTTATTATAGTTATCACTTACAACAGCTGTAAACAAATGTTCTCTTAATGTTCCTCTCTTTTTAAATTTCTTTTGAAGTGAATAAGAAAAAAAAAATGCACTTTTTACACATATTATGGAGAAATTGGAGACCATAAAGTCATAAAGTCTCAGAAAACTGAATACCGTTACTGAATAACAAATCTCTGAAACTGGAGACTCCTTCCCTAAATGTTTAATAAACATCTCCTTCACATTTATGAACCGTTTCTATAGTAAGATAATGTATAATTCCTTCCAGAAGTATTCGAATGACAAGGCCAGTTCTTTAAAAAAAAAAAAAAAAATTGTACACTGAAGACGTTTGGGTTTGAGATCAAAAGATAAACATGAGAAGATAGAACAGAATTTCTAGATTCAAGAAACGAAATTATGATCTCTCGTCTCATCTCGTTCATCTTTTGATCTCAAACCCGAATGTCTTCAGTGTATAGCAAACACAAAAGAACAGGTCTTGTCGTACGAATACTTTTGGAGGGGACTGCATATGTGCTAAAACATATACAGGGTGTCCCAAAAGTCTCCCTACATAAAGGTAATTACCACTGTTTTAACTTTATTTGCAAAACATCCTCTACATGATTGCCATTTCCTTGTAAACACACATGGAGTCATCTCTCCTGTGCATGAAGAAATGGTGTTATCACATCTGGTGCCATGCATGTAATCGCCCTTTGAATGCATTCCTTTAAACGGTCTTATTACTGTAGTCATGAGAATGATTTCAATCCATTCTTCTTTTGTCAAAAACCATTCTTGAAGGCAATCTAAAAAATATATAATCTATATAAAAGAATGAAAAGATTTTGGAAGATATTTTGCTAAAAAGTGTTGATTTCCCTGATTTATGGAGCGAACAGCCTGTACTTCCATTTGAATTGTTAAATTGTTAGCTTTGTATTCTAGAACAGCCAAAACTCAGCCCAAAACAGTTTGGGCTAAAGTTAAATCCTCCCCTGGGTACCCATTAGTCATCATAATAGAGCAGGCAGCAACTGACAATGAATGCTTCATTCTCTATTTTTAACTTGTTGCAAACGAAGCAACCCTCTTGCCCTTTTGCTAACGACGGAAAACACACTACAGACTACCACGGTACTTTTCATAGGTACCCTTCCCCTAGACTTTCATTACAACACACAAAAAATAACATCCATCCAGCTTTCCATTGCGGGTCACATGTGAGCTGGAGTCATCCGGCAGGTTCCACCTCAGAACCGGCTTGCTGTGAGGTAACAGTGCTAACCTCTGCACCACTGTGCAGATATACGAAAAATGTGACCCGTCACATCAAATCGGGTATTAAGTCACATTTTGGGTGATTTGAGTTCTGCATATTTTCAGATTCCTGGTTCAGTAAGCTCCATTTTGATACCAAGTTTATTACGCCATCATGTCCATATGTCACCGTAGCAACAGTGCAAGTTTGTTTACGAGGAGGGCCTTGGAAAACGCCATCAGAATATTTAAATGAGGATTTTATAACCTAATATGAAAGAGGGAAACCTCAGCCTTATTCTGACACCAGGATTTCCCAGCTAGCCGTAAAAATAACTTTGCCAGCAGCTCGGATTTATAGCGAAAAAATGCACATTTTTTGTCAAGTCAGGAGCTTGGATAGTGTTCATTAAAGTGCTTTAAAACAATGTTTAAAATTACAATTCTATCAATTCTGTTGAAGGATCAGGAAGATTCGGTATTTATCAACCGATTTTTGCCAAAATTGAAGGTATGAATTGAAGACGTAGCTGAATACCTGACCTGCTATGACGGGTCACAAATAGCAAAGTTACTAAATTGTAGTACTGTAAGTGACTAGTTTGTGTATTAATGATGTGAATTCTTGCTCTTTTTGTCAAGTCAAATCATTTGGCTCGGTTTATTGATAAGAACCAACTCGATTTGCCATATTTTCTCCGCAACTGGACTTTGGAAGCATTAAACAATTTTACAAGGGGAATTTTGGGTTTGACCCAGTCTTACCCTGGCAGATGCAAAAAGCCCTGGATGTAACTTTGCTTGTTCTTCCTACAGCAATGTTGGACTTGTTAATGGTCAGTTGGTAGAAACTGAGCATTGGGACTTTTGTGGCACACTCAGCTCGTGTATCAACTCTGCGAATGGAAACCAATTAATGATATGCTGCATTTAAATGTTACTGACTATAATTTAATGTACATGCATTGTACCTGACTGCAGCTGCGGCACCATCTCCCCCCTGTTGGGCAGTAATAAGCGTTGTTCCCACTCTGACGGGCACAGTCAGGGGGACTCGTCCTGATAATGAGCCTGTCTCTGCAGCTAGCCCTCCATGACCTTTCACTAGAGATAATAAATAAAATATCCTGCTGAGAGAAAGACCTGAGGGTCCTGAACCTCCCTGAACCTTCCTGAGCCCCCATTACGAAGATCATTACCTTAATACACTGTTGGAGCTTTCTGGGTACACACAGGAGATGGATGTGTTAGGCAGGAGGCCGGAATCTCAGTAGAAGTTGGCCTTTTGAATTGATATTTGTATTGTGCGTGAGTACCTCAAGATCTCCGTATAGAGCCAACGTGACAAAGGCTTTCATATATGACTGCATTAAGAGGGTACAGACTGATCTGCCTATTGTTAATAGTTATAGTACAGACTCTAAAATGCTCTCAGGAACATTATCATCTGGTCTAATCTTGTAGTTTCCATTACCGTAGGTATATGAGTGAATAATTAGGAGCTCATTGGAAGTTCTGGTATCTGTGTGCTTGTGCATATGCTGGCTTCCGTGTGCATTAGAAAGCCATTTAAGCTAAACGGACAATGATTTACGACATATGCATGCTTTAATATCTCCATTTCTTCCATCCGCTTATATAATTTCATTGACGCACAGATAGGAACCAGAGCAGCGAAAGTACGCAGATGGACAATCTGAAGTTTCTCTGGTGCTAGATTTCAAGTTGAGGCCAAGATCTTTATCAAAAGTGAGCAAGACAGTTCAAGACTCAAGTGTATGAAACCAAGATGCAAATTGGACTCCTGGCTCTTTACGTATAATAAGAGCTAGAGGAGAACGAAAGCAGACTTGTGTATCACAAAATGATGCAAATTAAAAATCTTTCTTTGTATGGTGGCCAACTATTCTTGTTGTGTAGTTTTTGAGACTTCAAGAAAAAATGGCAAGCAAGCATGTCAGGTCTGTAACTATTAGGACATAGTAATTGTTATTTTAGCTGTCTACCACAGTATATTAAATGTGACCTCAGTGTGCAGACATTCGGCCATTAAGGCCATTTACATCCAAATGAAATGTATAGGAATTACAGCACTAATTATCCCTCCACACTACCCATATTCATTTTTTACATCATAAACCCTTTAACTGGGTTGTGTAGATTTTTTTGACACACTGGAAAAGGTGTCCGAATGAAAAAAAAAAAAAGGTGTCCGAACCCTTATTTCTGGATATTTTTCGCTGTATCTTAGACTGCCACACAGCCATAGCATTAATTACATATTACACATTGGTTATCGTTTCATTCTTAATCAAAGCATTTCTGAGTTTCTGTGAACCATGGTGTGTTGTTCTTGTGAAAATGGTGCTATTTTAAGAGAGGTGATAATTAATTAGGGAGCCCTGCTCCTCCTCTGGGTGTGAAATGGAAAACTAGAGCATGGAAAGGTGCAGGATTCCCTGATTGGGGAAATTCCTCTGAAAATGCTCCCACACGACTGACCGGTCACTGTAACCAAGACTAGATTTGATCAGTCTCTTCACTGGATCAGACTCTCTCAGAGGAACCCACTGCATGCCTGCAGGACGTCTGTAGCTCCGGCAGCTGGGAGTTTTCTTTCTGTCTTTTTTTTTTTTTTTTTCTTACTCCAAATCAACTGGGTTTTTGACACTTTTAGACAAAAGTGTGAGTTGCCTATCTGACTCTGATAATGAGCTCAGAGTGATTGTTTCTCAGGGTGTTGGGTGATGGATTACACGGTACTGGAGATGATTAGCACTGACAGTATAGGTAATGTTGTACCATAATATCGTACTTGTTAAGGTTGCTTCTATTAGAGATTGTTATCGTTGAGTAAATTTGTGTGTGCTGTGATTATGTTGTAGGATAATGTGGACTTGGGCGACCTGATGTTTTCGCTCTGCTATCTTCCGACCGCGGGCCGACTGACCATCACCATCATCAAAGCCAGGAACCTGAAAGCCATGGACATCACAGGAGCCTCAGGTCTTCATTATAACCCTTATAAAGGAAAATGCAGCATGAATGTCTTGCATATTAGCCTTGATAATGAACACGTCATCTTCAGCGGAACCCAAGATTTATTTTCTGATGTAGTAGTTGACCTCTTAATTTGAAACTGTTTTCATTGACATGGCAACGCAATCATTCACACCTAGGGGAAGTAGTAGGCAACAATGGACACTCTGCACGAACAGTAACCCAAACTCAGGGTCGAATCCGGGACCTTGGGCTGTGAAGTGGTGACGCTGTCCTCCGCACCACCGGGTTGCTAAAATGAAAATAATTCTGATCTCAGTTTCAGAGCGCTTTACTCAAAAGCACTTATTGTTGCTAAGTTACAAAAATGATCATCTAGGACTTCCGCATTCCTTCGTCATGGAAGTCAAGTCTCGATTTTAGCTGAATTCCAGACACGCACTTAACATCTGCAGTTTGTTCTCATGAAAACTCAGCTTAGGGCTGCTTAGCTGTTTTTTATCTTTAGGCTGTCTGCACAAGCCATTAATTTTTTTTTACTTGAGGAAAGAAATTGGACATAATTTACATGCACTTATTTCTTTATGGGGTGACCATTTCATACAGCGAAGGCACTCCAGAACATTCTGTTAGGATGTGCTAAATTGAAACTCTCGCCCAGGTATAAGTTCACATATTCTCTGTCCAAATTCCTTTCTCACGTAAAAATATTAACGACAGACAGACGTAAAGTGCGTGAGTGTCTCGTCCGCCGATTTTGTCAGGGTTGATTTTGCAAGTCCCGCCTCCTTACTGATTTTGATTGCTCTGTGAGAGAGGTGACGTTGACAAGCTTGGTCGTGTTACAAAAGTTTAGCTATTTTCAGCTGAAAGTACCCTGAGTGCAGTGGGGAAAAACGCTGTACGCTGAGGGCATTTTTGCGCTGAGGACATGGATCACTGTCAGTGATGAAACTTCATAGGATTTGTATAGAAAAAAGATGCTGCCAGCACAAGCAGTGCATTTGGTGAACACAGGCCCTAAATATCTTGCTACTATAACTTGTATTAGTATTCATTTTGTAAGGTATGCAAACTTTTACACTTGTTTCTTATTTGTCTTGACATGCCATCGCCAGGTGTTTGCTATGTTGCATTTATATGGATTATGCATAATAAAAATGGTGTCCTGATATTTTAGAAAATGTTCAAGAAAATGTTCGATTTCAAGGTCAGGGATTTCTACATAATATTATGCATGTGTGTAATAATTCATTGTTTGTTCAAAAGTCTAGTTGATATTTCTGATACATTTCAGACCCGTACGTGAAAGTCTCCCTCATGTGTGATGGACGGAGATTGAAAAAGCGAAAAACGTCTACCAAGAGGAACACTCTGAACCCCATATACAATGAAGCCATAGTTTTCGATGTGCCCCCTGAGAACATAGACCAAATAAGTCTGTTAATAGCAGTGATGGACTACGATCGGTAAGAAACCTTATATGCACCACAGTTGCCATGCCAAGATTTTTCCTTTTTTTCCCCCTCAGAAGCCGATAAGTTCTGCCAGGGTCAAAGCCAGAACTGTGGAGGCGTCTCATTTAAAAATCTTTTGGCTAAACCCAGGATTTAGTAGCTGTGGCAGATGTACTCCTCTTCATCTCCTACAGAGTGAGCAAAAAAAAAATGCACTCTGAACTCTAATATGCATGCAACAACAGATTCATATTATGCATAAAGACGTTGCCCAGATTTTTCCACTGACCACTCGACTAATCCCAAAGGCTCCAGTTGTATGATGATATTTAGTGGAATAAACAGGACCAGCATAGATGGACACTGGAAAAAAAAAAGGATGTAGTTAGTACTGTTTAAAACATTGAGGTTATTATTCAGTCATTATTCACTGAAGTTATAATTCTCTTCCTAGAATGGCGATTGTTTTATTCCTCACATATCACAACAATTTCACAATTACAATTTTTATTTATTAAAGAATGACAGGCCATACTTGTAGAATGTTCCACAAAGCAAGTTCCTGTTACCCCTTACACTAAAAACAGTTCTATTGATGTTTGCAACGTTTGTCATTTCCAAAAGCAAAGAAATTAAAATTCCATAAGATCTAATGGGCACATTAAAAATGAATTATGCATTTTACATATTTATATATTGTCCATGTTACTTGTACAATAAATTAAGTTGTTCCTTTTTTCCTGGACTTAAAAATTAAACCTCATATCCCGTTAGAAACAGGTTGCAAAATCTGTGTATACAGAAGAACGCGAATAGCAAAGTGGAAAGCTTGAGAAGGAGAAGGTAACGACTTCGCCGTTAAGAGCAGACTTGAATGTTTTCTGCGCTGAAATGTGCTCATTTCCGTCTGAGCACTTTAAACTCGGTAACTTTTCCTCCCACAGCTTTATTCCTCCATGGAAAAAGATGTAATTGTAAATTCCTGTCACCACACTGGGTAATGACAAACACGTTGGTTATTTTCCCTGATTCGCAAGACTGGAAAAAATGAATGAGTCAAATATCAACCTGCCGTTATTCACCTTTTTGTCGAACGTGCACAGTGGAAATTACACCCTTAATTTAAACACATACGCTGATCTATGAATTACTGTTTCTTTTAGTGCAAGATCTTGAACGGATTAAAGAAAGGACGAGAGACACAGAGAGATAAAGGAAAGGAAATGGTGTGGGCGTTAGCTACAAAGTATTGCTAAGAGTGAATATTTTATGAGATGATATCATCTGGCGAACATCCCTATCCTCCTATCCTCAAGGCCACTCAGCCTGCCCGCATCGCTCACTGGGAAACACACATTAATGTCTCAATCAAGAGACTTGCGCTGCAAGTAGTACACTCGATTTTAAACGAGATGGACTCTGTGATGTCTGGGGACATTAAAGAGCATTTCTGAGGAAACCCTGCATATGGGGGAAGCATTTAAAGCTGCTCGTGGCTCGGTATTGATAGAAAGAAGGAACCATGGCATCCTTCCCGGACGAGAGCCCGGCCAATTATATTTTTAAAGAACGGTTTTCTATGCACCTATTTATATGCGACCTTTTATTCTGCATGTGAGAAATCCTGTATGGATGTCAAACATGTCTAAATATTTCATATTGGCATGTTGTTAAAGATGAATGCAATGAAGGCTGATGGAAGCAGCAATTCATGATGAGGATACATTCCAGTGTGCAGTCCAGACTCTCCATGGCAACATTCAAACTGTCATACTGTTGTATTCGTACATCCAAATACTACACCACCTGTGGTTATATATAATCACTGTACTGCAGTGGTCAACAACCCTGTTCCTGGACGATCCTGTACCTTCCTGCAGGTTTCATCTCCAGCCAAAATGATTGGATGGTCAAGTGGGCGCGATTATGATTAGAGCTGAAGTCTTCATGGAGCTAGAGCTCCAGGAACAGGGCTGGAGACCACCGCTATACAGTATTCCTTCACTGTTGAAAAAACAATGTTCCTCAAGGGTACTTTGGATAGTCTGAAGCATAAAGGTTCTACTTGGAACCCTCTCAAACAGTAAGCGTTCTGTTGTGGGGTTCTTGTAATGTGTGGTGAGATGAAAAAGCATAAGAGCAGCAGGCTGTTTATGAAGGGTGTGTCATTATCCTTAATATAGGTCAAAACACAGGCCAGAAGCAACACATAAGGATTATCTTCATGCAGGAAGTAGAGCCAGAACATCGAACACACAAGAACAAAGAAACATGATAAGACTGCACACTGAAACCCAGATACAGGAGAGTATAAGATCACGAGCTAATCAGAAGTGAACTAAAAACAGGTGAAAACAATCAGGATATAAAGCAATAAAAGGATGGAGGTGGAGACAAGACCAAAACAGAAACCAAAACAAACATGAGCATGTGAGCAGTTCTACACAGAACCTTTAACAGTTCTCCAACTGGAACCTTTATGTAGGAGTGTATATGTGTGATGGCCGGTGAAAAACCTGTCACGTGGTTAAATTTTTGCACGTATCCGAGCAGAAGTAAAGTTCTAACATTGTAAAATCAGATTACAGTCCAAAAATGAAAATAGAGGAAATTTATATGCATTTAAAGATTTTATTCCTTTTCCATTCAAAGACTACTTGCCTACCTCTACATTTATAACCTAATGGACTAATTGAAAAACAAAATCACTGCCAAATTAAAAAAACAAAACAATTATAAGTACTTTCTTCTGAATCACTTCACTCAACTGATCTCTACTCACATCAGCGAAGAAACAATCCCTGACTATTTCACTCACGTCTGGGCTGTTGGCTAAAGTTCTTGCCATTAGATCATTTAAACATTTTAGACCTTTAAAACTCGACTGTGTATCTACAGAATGTGTAAGCTTTCTTCTCCAGCTGTCTTTTTCACCCTTGATGATGATGTGTGGTGCAAGAACACTGCAAACATTTTGTCAGCAGGTATCTGATTACAAACAGAATTAATTAGACTCGTGTCAATTTCACGATGACACATAACTATTAAACAACTTGATTAAAGTGTGAGCATGTATGAAACAGCACACGTATTTATGTTACTCTGAATCCCAGGCTTATAATATAAGGGGTTTAAGTATGCCATTGACAATAACGTAAGCAGAGGTATGAGTCATAAAGCTGAAGCTCACAGTACTCATCTTTATAACTTTATAGCAAAGCAAAGTCAGTGGTCTCAAATCAACAACATCTTCTGTTGTCCACAGTGTCGGCCATAACGAGATCATCGGCGTGTGTCGAGTGGGGAACATGGCTGAGAGCCTGGGCCGAGATCACTGGAATGAGATGCTGACCTACCCACGCAAACCCATCGCACACTGGCACCCACTCGTAGAGGTAATGATGAAAAACAACCTAAGACCACGGCTTAAGGGTTGCGATTTTACTCAGTTAACTCTCAGCTGTAAGATATCAGTACCAAACCCTGTTTTAGAATCTTAAAGGTCCATTATGTAGGATTCAACCACCTGAATGCCCCTCCCTTACCCCTCCCTCTCCAAACATGTATTATAGAATACATACATACATACATACATACATGTACTAGTGAATCGCATGACCATAGTAGGCTAGTTTAGATTTTTCTCACTTTCATTTTGCTTGCAATGTTGCTGAGACTCACAGAGAATGTTCATGTGCAACATACACTACCGGTCAAAAGTTTGGGGTCACCTACTGTTTTTCATAGGTTTTTCTTTATTTTTTTTGCATTCTACGTTGTAAAACATTACTGAATACATCAAAACTATGAAGCA
>JAQQZX010000002.1:22387671-22398421 GCA_030068355.1 Notoglanidium maculatum
GCAAACTCCGCACAGAAAGGCACCCTGGGTGACCCGGGGATCGAACCCAGGGCCTTCTTGCTGTGAGGCGACAGTGCTAACCACCTTGTAGTGTTTTTCTTTCAAGCAGAAAGATTTTATTTCATTCTCATAATGTTAACTTTACTTTACAGCATGTCTTTGCATGTGCCTAAGACTATTGTAAATAATGCACAAAAATGAACAAGAAAGGGATGGGAAAATAAATTCAAAACAATTACAGACACACATGAATGAGCGTGTGCTGTGACGTGTGAAGAGAGGTCATTCGTAACTGACTTTTCCATGAAGAAAGCTTTCAAAGTTACAAAGAAAGAACGTTACAAAGCAAAAACTGTGACACTGGAGACTCTTTCTGTACACGTTAAATAAATGCCTCCTTACAGAAAATGTCACCATGTCAATAATTGCACACATTTTTAAAATCTATTTATGACTATAGAAATGATAATGTATTAGAACAAGTGCGTTGTTAAATATACAGAAAATGAATCAGGACGTTTATGAACTATAAAACTCCTCGCCGAATTTCTTGCCTGGTTAGCTTATGGTAGTTGACTAGACGTACAGTAGCAGTTAAAATTAGCTGATGTGTAAAAAAAATAAGAAAAAACATCATTAGTAGTGATTTATAAATACGACTTAAAATTCCACATGCAAAATATATGAGTAATGTCTGAAACATGATGTCTAAAGCATGAGTAAATTTATCATGAATCATATAAGTATTCACTTGTGCCAGTGGCTAAGCAGGTCCTAGGAGCCCTCACTTGACCTTTTAACGCTCTTCTCTTCCAGTGGAGCAGTGAGGGAAATCCCGGAGGCAGCCAAGGCTCCTGCAACTCCCTCAAAACGCCTCCATCGCCCTGACACGTCCATCTGATCACAGCTCACAGCTTTGGAGGGAAAATGATGGGAGAGTGAGACATCTCGGCTAAAGGTCACTCGAAATGTGTGCAAACACCTGATAAAGTGGCGGACACACAGAAAAACCCCCACCACTGAACATTTTCTCATGGGGAAAGGGCACGTGTCTGTTCTACTGCATGTCAAAGTGACCGTGTGTGTAGGCTTCTGTTAAAAAAAAAAAAATACAACAAATTCCTAACAGTTTTGTTTAAACTCTATTTGAGAGGTAAGTATTTTTGACATGTTTTCTGTATCTGTATAACACATTGTAATAACTTCTTGATGTTTTTGAGTGCAGTGCATGGCCTCTATTTTGTGTAATTTTGTTCTTATGGTATCAGATTTTACAGTGTTATTTCATTGTGTATGAAAATACATAAGAAGTACAATAGCAATGTTGCTGGTTGTGATTACTGCGTATCCGAACGAATTCCTTGGACATATAACTAGGAAAATAAATCCTGATAATGCGAGTATTAATGAAATTATGAGTAATAAATTGTGTAGCCAGATAACATACAAACCCAGCCACAGCTGCACAAGTAACACTATGGGTGCTTTGGGCCCAAAATTAAAATAATATTGATATAAATTTTATATTATTATCTGTGTAACCTTTACATGGAGCTATAGTGTAACTCCAGAGGTTTGATGTAAATGACAGTAGGCCATTTGTTTGAAAATGCATAAACTTTGGGAGTATCTACACAGTAACTATCCAACTTTTTAATGTAACTGCTGAATAATATTTATTGTAACATAAAAACCCACAGGAAAAAATGCAATGTTATGTAAATTCATTTGTCAGTACCTACAATCCAAATGCGCCATGAAACGGATAGGTCTTTTATATGCATACATATTCAAATACCGCAAAATTACACATGGCTGATTTGATTAAATTTGATTTGCACGTAATTCCATTAGCTGTACCACAGTCCATCTGTAACACCGGCGAAATCCTCAATAGTTACCTTATTACCTCTCCTGAACTTATGAACTTCCCCTGGCTGTCCAAATAACTGAATCACTGGCTGTCTTCAAACAAAGACTGAAGACCTGAAGGTCCAATAATGTCTGATGACAGGAAAAAGAAATCTCTTGCCGTGCTGTGTCGAGGTTTATGTCCTTGTCCTCTGGCTTCTCTAACAAACCAACGATGCATAAAGCCTTAAAAGAAGCACCATACAAGCTTAAAACTTTGACAGCAAAATGTCATTAATGTGCCATAATACATTTTATAAACAAAACAAAAACTGTCCCATCATGTAACTACAGTCCTGGTATACACCGTAGCATAGCTGAAATATTTTATTAAAGTTCCAAACAGTTAGTCGTTGGTGTCTAAGGAATGCCTTCCTTGCTTAATAGCATTTTACTGGGTACCAGCTTCTGTGGTGAGAAATGGGATTAAATGACTAATTGGTATCATGCATTTTTTTTTTCCTTACATAATGAAGTGACAAATTGCTTATCACCACCATCTGGCATCCACCCAAAATATCAAGGATCCCACTTATCAGTTTAATTGTCCAGATCACACTGATTTTTATTTAGCATATTTTCTCACTAACCTGTAAGCCAGCTGATGTTTTTCCATTCTTCGTCTGTCTAGTTTTGATGAGCCTATGTTTACTGTAGCTTCGAAGTCCTGTTTTTGGCCCATTTACCTCAAGGATTGATATTCTGGCATCCGTGTTGTGCATTCTGAAATGCTTTTCTGCTTAGCACGGTTGTAAGGGAAGTTATTTGAGTCGCTGTAGCTTTCCTGTCAGTTAAAACTAGTCTGTAAGAAAGAACTGCTGCGTACTGGATGCCTTTTTTTTTTTCTTTCTTTTTTTGCATTTTCCGTACTATCCTGTATAAATTCTAGAGACAGATGTGCATGAAAATCCCAGGAGATTTCTGACCTACTCAGACCGGCCCATGTGTCAACAACCATGTCCTAATCAAAGTCATTAAGATCACATTTTTCTCATTCAACATTAACTGAAGTGCATGATACATGTATATTCGGTATACACTTCTCATAAAGTGAAAGAAGAAAGAATAGAAGATTGGATTCCCTCTTGGGAGCATTGCGATTTCTTCCTTTCACCGGCTGTACTGAAATCACTTCACTCCTTACTTACTTTACTGTCTTATTTTCTTATTTTTTTTATTTTCTTGTCCTTTTTTTCACATAATTGTTCGTTTCTTTTAGAATGCAGGGAAGAGGAGGTCATTCAAGGATGAGACGACGTTGCTCGATTGTATCACCTGAAGTCCTAACATGCTCACACATTTCAGTGAAAAGTACTGGAGACGCGTGTCCTCACTCTGCAAGACTCTTCTCTAATCACTATTTCATTTCTTCAAGTACATTTACTTCCTTAAAGTCCTTCACGGTTGCCGTCCAGAGAAATTATGTTATCAAGCCCCAACCGCAAACACCTGCAACGTTGCCAAATTGGCCATTTGTGTTCCCAGTTAGGCCCTTTTAATCCCACTGGGAAGAGAGTAAAAAAATTGGCTATACTTAGAATTGAGAAAACTGAATTGATTGGGTTATAAACTGTGATGAGGCTTAGAGTTGCCAATCAAATTGACATCCACGACCTTTCATCAAAGTCGTGTGGCACAAAGGGTTCCTGATGCGTTTTGCAATGTGAGTTCAGATCCACAGGAAGAATGGAAGTGTTTTAAAATCGCACGCTGTGTCGTAGCAGGGTCAGCAGGAGATGGCGGATGTATTCCTGCCATTAAACAGGTGGTGCTCACAATTACTGACAGCAGGCAGTGCGTGTTCGCTGATTACCCACATCAGTTAGAAAATTGTTGCCGTCTCCTACCTGAAATTTCTCAGTGTTTCCAAAGTGCAGGAACAATGCTAGCTATACAAGAAGTATAGATGACAATAATATATACGGTTAAATTAAAAATATTAGAAGTCCATTATGGTGTGCTGCTTTGTTCTCACCAGCATGGACTAATCTGAAGGCTGAGAGGCAAGTAATACACATTCAGCATGAATTCAGGGCTGCTTCTCTTCCCACATTCTGCAAACTAAATAAGATGCCTTGTATAGGCACCAATATAGGCACCTCTGGTGCAAAACCCACACCAGAAGTTATTTATACAATTATATGTGCTTCCGTTATCGAGGTCTCCTCACTATTCCAGAAGTGTTAAGGGAATCCAAACTATATTGGACAGAATGTTACTGTCATGGATGCTGGGTACCAGGGAAACCAGCAAAACCGCTCTCATTTAACTTATAGCTAGTGTGCTAACATTAGATTGTTAGCTCAATAATATCAGTTTTGGGCTTTTTTGTGATGCTGCCTCATGGTGATTTCGAATCTCCATCCCATGTACCAATGATATAATCTAACAGTGTTTTTTTCTAGGGTGGGTTTTTGGCTGTCCAGCTTTCAGGTGTTATTACATATCATCATTTCCTGTTAAACTGAAATCCGACAGCTTTGACTTTGACTTAATAACTACTAAGTGACAGCAGCATTATGGTTTTGGGTTGCCTGTCCATCCGTTCGTCCGTCTGAGATCCTCGTTAGTATCTCTATATATATTCATGGTATTTTTAAGGAGTTATCACTATAACCACCAGATAAACTGATTACATTTGGGAGTTGATCCAAACAGCAAGGTCAAATGTTTGAAATAGTTTTTCTTCATTAGCTTCCTTCCTGTAACTATATTTTAAGGGTATTTCTGGCATACAAATTAGTACCAATTTTTTTTTTTTTTTTTAATCTGACCAAAAGTCTTACAATCTCCAGCTTTACTGCTATAGCTCTAGGTACTACCAAAGAACTAGGTGGGGGGAAAGGTAAGAATGGTTGAAACGCCATATAATTGCTGACAATACATTAATTCACTTGACAGTTTCATGTATTAATATGAATCACCGCAACTAGTTCTGCCGTACACCTGATACCTAATAGTGAGTGTAAGAGGTTTGGGCCTCTTAGTCCCAGTGAAGGGAAATTGTAAGTCTACGGCATACAAAGACATCCTATACAATTGTGTGCTTCCAACTTTGTGGCAACGGTTTGAGGACGAACCACATACGGGTGTGATGGTCAGGGGTGCACAAACTTTTGTCCATAAAGTTTATCAGGTCTAAGACATTTACATTGATTTAACCCTTTTTTTTAAATAATTAACTTTATAGTTGCAATGATTTTATTATTTTATTTTATTTGCTGTCTGTCAGAACTGCTATGTTCTACACAACGTCTGCTTGCACTGCTTTTAAGGGTAAGCTAATAGCTTATTTTAAATTAACAGCCAGCTTCACTCACATTGAATTACTACCTGCAGGAAGATGGTGAGTGATGTGATTAGGTTATAAGTGGAGTAGATTTACTGGAACCAGGCCTGGACTGTCCATTAAGCCATATAGGTAACTCATTTTTGCTCTTGTGTAGTTTCTTTTCCCCCCTTTTATTGCTATTAACCCCATTTGACCCAAATATGTGCATTTTTTCAGCGCAATGCTAAGCGTTAATTAAAGTTAATCTTTTGCATTTTATCATTTGGTATAGTTAATTTACTGTTACAGTTTGTGTTGTTCATGTTTACAGGTATGGCTTTACAGAGAACATGATATGACTGTATTAGGCTATTTCAGCCTATCGTATAGACTTTAACTATGCTTCTGCAAGCTTGGGGTTTTTTTATTTATTTTTTTTATTCAGCTAAAGTAATATTAATGATCCTCAAGTTAGCTACTGTACATATCTAAATTATTTATGATGCTCATAAGTTCTGTTAAATTGCTAGGGAGATATTTAGGGTAACATAGCATGAATACATTAGAAACAGAAATGTGTGCACTTGGTGTATGAGTGCTTTGGCGGTAAAATTTTATTGGACAGGCCCATTTTTGAGATATTTCCTGGAACATTGGGAATCAACACTTACAGAAAGCAAGACACTTGCCTCTGAAAGCGTAGTGGTAAGCTAGCTGTAAAGTGGTATTTGCATATTAATGTGGTGGTTTATTTAATTTTATTAATTTTTTACTTGATTTTCAGTGCAACCTGGGAAATGTGCTGTTAGTTAGCAAGAGATTCGCCGTTTCAATGTGCATTGTACTATATCATTTGGACAAACATTCCAGTGCTGCACCATAATGGTGTGTTCATTTATTCCTCTTCTTAATCAGTTTATCTTGGTAAGGATCACAGTGAATCCAGAGCCTGAATGAGCCAGAATGTATCCCAGGAAACACTGTATCGGAGGGAAATAACACCCTGTATGGGACGCACCATGTATACGCACATTCACACTTAGGAACAGTTTAGAGCCGTGAATCCACCTGTGAGCTTGTTTTGGACAGTAGGAGGAGAACAGAGAACCCAGAGAAAACACACATGGGCACAGGAAGAACATGTGAAACTCCAATGAGCTTAGCATTAATCAGCGACCCTGGAAGCAATAACACAACCCCATGTACCATCATGCCACACTAGCAGTTAGCTAAATAATAGTATTATCTTTCACTGGCTGGTATGAAAATTGAAAGGCTAATGCTAAAGGCTAAACAGTTTTAACTACTCTGTATCATCATATATTTGAACAGGAAGTTGATTTGCAAGATATCGTAATCTAGTGGATCATTGTGAGGGCCATCAGACCTCAGGGCAAAGCTGGTTGAGAGAGTAACCCTGTTTCCATTAAGTGCTTTACTCTGCGGGATCTACAGCTCCATGCTAACTGCTCAAGATATGAATTATTCAGCAGAGCCATCTCTGTGAAGTGCAAAGCAGAGACAAATATGTGCCCTGCTAACATGGTTTGTAAGCTCTAATGCATTGCCATTGGCCATGTATTTAGTACAGAGCCGATGGGACCAGAGGCCTCATAATCATCATCATCTTCATCATTCACTCACATTTATCGCCCCTCCGTTCGCTTCTGATTCCGGTGGAATAATTCCAGCAGTGTGTGAACAGTATGTTCGAGGGCGATAGCACCGGAAGGGTCAGATATCTGAGTCTTCATGAGCACGTGGCCGCAGGGAAACAGTGCGAGGCCAGGTCTGAATCTGAACAAGATGCTGTAGCTGGCTAATTGATGGAAACAAATGATCCTGAATGGGAAAACAAGCAGCTGAACATCCACGCGATTTGTCGAAATTGTGCAGCTGAGCACTTCACTAAAGTGGTGCTCATTTTGGGTGAATAATGTCGTGTGGTCCTGCTTGATGCAGCTCATTGATGGCGAGTCCCATCAACAGGAAAGTCATCTCACTTTGTCTGAACCAAATAACAATGATGAATGATGCTGTGTGGGAGAGAAAACATTCATATTTTCTGATCTCCTCCTACACTGCTGTTTGAAACATGTTCAGGCTATATCTGCTTTCTGTTAATAATCACAGGAATATTATATAATGCATGGATTTTTTTAATTAACAAGTGTGTGTGTGTGTGTGTGTGTGTGTGTGTGTGTGTGTGTGTGTGTGTGTGTGTGTGTGTTTTACAGCATTATTCATTATACATCATATAAGAAAACTGCACATTGTAGGTGTACAGTGACTAAACTATTGCCTCATCTGTTGCTAAGAGAGTTTGCCAGCTTCCCCCACACCACATCCATCAGTAGAAAGGGACCAGCACTGGACCACCGCTGACCACAGAATACTGATGCCCATTTTCAGCTCAGCAGTAGTGACATGGTAGTGTGTGTCTGAATGTGTGTAAGAGTGTATCAGCGGCAGGACGGTTGCAGATGGCGCTGGTTTGGTCTCTTCACATCTCCACAGATGGCCTACAAAGTGCCCCTTTAAGATATGTTTGCCTGTTAGAATTGTCAGTGAGTGTAGGTGTAGTGCCCTGCATAAGTATTCACCCCCTTTGAACTTTTCCATATTTTGTAGTGTTACAACCTGGAACTGAAATGACCTTAATTTGGATTTTATGTCATGTATTTACACAAACTAGCCCAGTTGAAGCAAAACCAATATGGTTTCCACAATTATTTACAAATTTTTAAAACATTCAAAGGTCTGATTTACCCCCATTACTGTAAATATATTACCCATTACGTTTCTGGTGTCATCAGAAGTCATGTTAGTTGAATTAGATGAATGGAGTCAATGTGTTTGCAATTAAAGTGTCTCAATGATGTGATCTCCGTATAAACACTTGGAAGAACTCAGAGTTTGTTAGAGAAATTACCTCAACAATGAGCATCCTGAAGACCAAGGAGTTCAAAACAGGTCTGGAACAAAGTTCTGGAGAAAAGTGACAATCAGAGATTGGTCATACAAAATATCCCAAACTTTGAACATCTCATGGGGAATCATTAAATCCATTATTTTAAAAAATGAAAAGAAAATGACGCAACCACTGCTTTGCCTGGAGGAGGCTTTCAACCAAAAACACGAACCAGTGAAATGTGGGATTAGCCACAGAAATGCATTGTAAAATAATTTACCATGCTATTTATATACAGTATAATGCCATATTGCCCAGCTATTGGTAAAGATAGTTGAACCAATAAATTTGCAAGTGTTAGTAAGGAATGACTCTACTGGGGTGTGTTGTTATAGGATCATAATCAACAGTGATGTGTCCTGATGTGAAACATTACTGTTACACCTTGAAGTTCATTATTTTCCAATAACGGCATGTCCTGAAGGGTTTTTAGTCTTCTCATAACACAGCAATTTTTTGTATTAACGAATGACACATCCTGGTTTTTTAATCAATTTATGGTTACATTTAATGTTATGGAACATCTATGAGACAATAAGGTCCTGTTACTACTTACATACAAACACACACTAAATTGCATAGTTTTTTTTTAGATAGTTTATTATTAGCTTTAGATTATCTGGAATGTACCTCCATACACATCTTGGAGACACTTCTGTCACAGAAAATTAATCAACACCTTCCGACCAATCCGAATGAAGAATTATTCAGCACTTTAGTATAAATTACAATTGCAACTTTTCAATAGGCAGATAGATAAATCTCTACAGTTTACACTGAATTAAAATTCTGCTCTATTTAACAAACCATCCAGGACACTTTGCTCGACAGCTTCTATCCTGTAGGGTTTGGCTCCAGCCCTGGTCTAACATTTTTGATCCGGCTATAATCTTCAGCAACATCAGAATGTGTTATATTGGATGTTGGAGCTAATCTCAGCAGGAGGATAGAGCTCCATGAGAAGTCTGATGATTCAGTTGCAATCAGCAGGACAGAGGCTTACACTTCAATAGGCCTACTACTTCAATTACTGAGTGCGACTCAGGTGGCAGGGCTGTGAGCGATTTAGGAAGCTCAATTTCCACGTTATTTTTTCCCATGCTGGACAGCAGAGCTGTTTCTTCTGTGATACAGTACCTAAAAGTGGAAAACCCACACCCTTGAGCTAAAGAAGAGCCCAGAACACTATTAACAGGGCAGCTTTCATGGTGATCGCTGGAGCATTAGTTATGTCGCTCTGACATTAGCGCTGCTTTGGACGAGAAAGAGTCAGCACATCCAGAAGCTTCGCTAAAGCCATGTTCATGAGATCATTATAATGGCGCTCAACCTCTAGAAATTGCCCATAATGTGCTTAAAGTCGTTCCATGATCACTTGTAATCATGTTGTAGTGCAAATATCACTTTGTTAATAAAATGCTTCCAAGGAATTATAATAATTTATATTTATATGGGCTACATACAAGGGATTCTTTCAACTGCAAAACCACATGTGTGTTCTGTTCGAGTTTTGGACACCATTTCCCTGCGTAATTACTTTAATATTTCTGCTCTTACAAATGCAAATTAAAGCTGGTCTAAGTGAGGGAATTATCTAATTAAACCAGAAGAAATTCTACTGTGAGCTTATGGTCTGTTTCAAAATGTAATTAGCCAAGGATTATTACATTTCTGAGGAAGGAAACGTTAGGCATGATTAGAAAAGATCTAATTAGGTAGGTAGAATGAGAAAAAGAATATTTTCACTGCACAGAACACACAAACTCTGTGCTAAGAGCAATTTGCGACGAGTGTTTGTGAGAACACGTAGTGTGCTGAGCACAGATAGGACAGTGAATAGTTATTGTTATTAATATTTTTTAGAAAGCTTGGCTAGACAGAGCATCTGGTTGTAACATCTGGTGATTGTGTTTACTTTCAGGATGGCAAGTGGTCAGTTATGAGGCTTATGGGACAAAGAAAGACTGTTCAGTAATGTGAATGCAAGATGCTTTCATTTACCATTTATTCACGTGTAGTCCAATCAGGGTTGAGGTGGGTTAAATGAGGCTTTATATTGTTTATGTACACATCCCAGGAATGATGTGGCTGAGGTACTGTCAGAGCCGGATTTCACACGCCATGCTGACACTGCTGACATTTCTACAGCTAGGTCAAGAGTTCATGTTTACTATTGGGGTAAAATTTCAAAATATGGTTTAGGCCACGCCCAGTTTGGGTTTAATTCCAAATACACATACAGATTTAAAAGAAGCAGAAATAGATAGGGATGTTGTGTTACGCCTAATTTTTTTTTATTTTATTTAATTTTTTTTTTATCTATAACCCAAAGTAAAACCTCTTCATGGAAAAATGATCCCCAATCCAAATAACCTTAGCCCACATTATGAAATTGTGTTCACAAACAAAATGCTCTCTGTGCCATTAAACACTTATTATTAAGCGTAATACACTTATTATGATAAGCTAATCATCTTTATTGAACAGCAAAAATGTGATTCATGGGAAGGAAAAAAATCAATCTCTCTCTCTCTCTCTCTCACACACACACACACACACACACACACACACACACACACACACACACACACACACAC
>JAQQZX010000002.1:22398784-22429996 GCA_030068355.1 Notoglanidium maculatum
CTCTCTCTCTCTCTCACACACACACACACACACACACACACACACACACACACACACACACACACACACACACACGTGGTGCCAGTCTTATAAATATTGAATTTGTTCATACACGCTTGCCTCTTAGCCTCTTTGAGGTACAAAAGTGGTGTGTTTAAACAAATCCAATTTCTCAGTGAGACCCTTCACTTAGCAAATCCAGAGCCTCTGTGGCTTTATCTCGCTCTCTCATCGTGTTTTTAATAGGCTGCCATCTCCACGCCTGACTCTCTGCTCATTACAGCTCAAGAAGGGAAATGTAGCCCTGTGAGCTCTCGCCCTAAAGTGCAGCATGAGTAGGTCGGCGGTCTTATAATGTTTATGGGTATGAATTTGTGATTTATAACTCAGAGGGGATTATGGGAAATTGGGCCTCTGCCGTTAGCATGCATCACTTAGTCAGAAAGCTGTGCAATAATCCATCTTAACCATCAGGGGAGCCCACAGTTAGCCAATAACTGCCATTTGCGGCTAACTGCAGCGCTAATACACAAACAATTAGGATTTTTTCCCCTGGCTATACACACACACGCGCGCACACACACACACACACACACACACACACACACACACACACACACAGAACCAAACTGTAATCTTCGGCGTAACCATAACTACAAATTCTGATAAATTGTACAAACATAACTTAGCTTTTTGCTTAGCTAGCAGGGTTTTCCCCAAACAGCATTAAATTGCTGGAAATGTTGTAAAATCATTTCATAAGAAGGAACTTTAACCTGGCATAAAAAGTCTCACTGTACAAAAATAACCCATCAGAAATGGGTAAGAATAAGGCAGTTAGCTAACTTACAATGTAAAAGCCTGTAAAATGTTCAATAAATGATTTGGGTGTTTTGTTGTTTTGTTTTTTCATTGTGACATGGGTGGAAAATTGTATGTAAGTAAAATTATGCATATTATGTCAAAAATATAACTAAAAGTCAAAATAGCTAGTCAGTATTTGCTTTTTATAGAGTATTTATAAAATAAAATATAAACTTCAAAAATTCAAGCTAAATCCAAGAACACCACAATTGTTCTTTAATAAGGTCATTGCTTGTTCTTTTATAAGTTTTAACAAGATAAAAGTATTTTTCATTATAGTATCATTAATGTATGAAGACATTGACATTATAGGCATCATCTTATCTTATGTTTACTTATTTACTTTTGCTTTTATGCCCATTGGCACTGAGTTAATGATATGTTCCTTTTTTGTTTGTTTGTTATTAAAGAAAAGTTAATAGAGACAATATACCCAGTTAAAGCAAAAATCTTTTAAAATGAGACAAAAATTTATTATTAAAGGGTAATTCCATATCTACTATTCACTCTGCTGGTGCACATACATACAGTACATACATTTGTTTTTGCTTTTCTGCAGGGTAAAAAAAAAATTCAACCACAGAAGGATGCAGTATTAATATTTCCTGAAAATGCCACAACAATATTTCATGAATAAAATTATGTTTGTTCTGTGTGTCATTACTTTCGTGCACCTCAGAAGTATTAAATTCAACTGCTGGAGCGGGACTAGGAGACAACGTACAGCGCTCACACAAGATGATTGTACTTTACACAGTGACAAAGAAGTCCTGGAAACCAGCTTCGTAGACTTGTTTGATTTGTTTGCAATGAAGGGTCCTGAAGTCCATTATCAAGGGCTATATTTACTTAATCCTCAATGTTTGCAGTCATGTCAGCAGCTGTCCGGTCCAGATCGGAGTCATGTCATCCTCGAATGCATCAAGTCCACATCCTTGAGCCGCCTAATGGTCCAAAGGGTTCAAAAGCCTCATTTTTCAAGCTGGAAATGAAAGGATTTACTCATTAATTGTTCACACACAAGAAACGTGATATTCATGAAAATCCAACTAGTTTAAAAAAAAAAAGACATTTCTATTTTACAAAAGCTCCTAGGTTTGTGTAAATGTACATACAAAGACATGTGAACTTTGCCTGAACTTCAGCGAGTCCCTGGAATTGTGTATCATGATTAAAATCATTTATTTATTTCAATTACACGCACAAATTTAATGACATTTTGTGAAACTCATTTAGAAGAAGAAGAAGAAAGCATTCCAGGACAAATCCATATATTAAGAGCAATAAAACGACCCATTCAATTAAGACAAATGTAATGGCACCCTATAAAAGGAGTAACAGTTAGTGTGCGCCTGTGGTAGCTGATGAACAGCAGTAGGAGTGATACTTTACTGGAATGTTTAATGCATGCAACACTTAACGCTAGTGAGTGACAAGGCGAGCATTAATCTTCTGTGTATGCACGCAATACGGGCCTGAAATTTCAGCAACAGCGACATGTAACAGAGTGACGGCGTGACGTGATTTGAGATTTTCTCAATTTTATACAAATATGGTACGTCACAGTAAAGCGACAAATCCAAATCGATCGGATGATTCCTCAGACTAATGGTATGGAGCACTTAGTACATGCTCTCCCCACATCTGTAGTTCCTCCCTGCTTTTAGTAATGATGTACTGCTTGACAAGATAAAAAGGAACGAAAGGGTAAACCTGTATTTTTAATAAATCCTGTCATATACAACCTCTCATTAAATGTATATAGAAACAATGTAAGGAAAAATAAAGCATAGTGAAGAGCATGCGTTTCTCTGTAGCTGTAGCTTGTGTTGCTAATATGGATATATAAGCGGATATATTTTAAAGAGTAATAATTGTATACTGCAGTGTATTGTGTGTTGTAGGCTACATTTTGGCCATGACTGCTTATCATCAGAGCTGGATGGACAGTTCATCATTCAGAAGTGACAATAGAAGGAGACAAATTAAAAAGCGACACAAACGTAGGGTTAGGAGCCACACTCACACCAATTAGACATCTTATATTCTATATGAATTTTGCCTTTTGTGGGATTCACTCAATGAAAATCAGCTGTACCATGTGAATGTGCTTAGGAATTTTGCTGATTGGCATTTAGTAGCACTCACGCGTACAAAGAATATCAGAATTACTGAAACTCTGGCAGGAATTTTTTGTTTGTTTCACACACAGCTTTATTAAATGATAAATGAGGCCCCAGCTCCTGAATGCTGGAGGCACGCTTAATGTATTGCAGGAAGCTGTAAAAGTGACAGCAATTTATGTATCCAGATTATGAAGATTGTGACTTAAAGTGGCATCAGGGCTGCATTAAGCTAACGTGTGGCCCGGGAAGTGACAGACATATGAGCCTTTACCAGCATCCTAGTACTTCATAAAGGAGAAAACATGGAGTGAGTAGTCACCTAACAGTAAACCTGTCATTAATGCACTCAGGCATGCTTAAACATAGTGAATAAAGATTTCACTTAAGACCAATTCACAATGCATGTAAGATGTTCATCTCACACACACAGCTAGGCTTCCATTTTAACAAAGCATTTCAATGTACACTGACTTCATTGGCGTTAAATGCATTTGATTTATGTGTCATCTAAACCGTTTTTAAATGAAGTCAAGCCAAAAAAATTACAAAGATGAATTCAAATCCCACTCTGTCACTTTGTATAGAGGATGAACATGGATGGCGTGGTTGTGCAACCTGTTGCACATAAATAGGCACTCAGAAGAAACAGTAAGGGCACTCAGAGGAAAAAGAGAAAAGCAGTATAAGGTTCCATTTCTGACATCCACATCACGTTGGTCACACAGAATGGTCTGAAATGATGCAGAGGGCCAAGTCTAATCAGCCCTAACGAGCATGACGTTAGAGATTTATGCAGCCAATCAGTTTCAGTCGTGTCAGGAGACAAGGAGTGAAACATCCCCTAGATTTCATATTAAGGTAATATTTTTCAGCCTGCTTCAGTATACATTATGATGTTTAGTGTTTAGGTTTGACAACAACCTTTCTGTTTATCATGCTTGTTATTTGGAGGAAATGCACTATGAACCCAGGAGAGCATTACAGATTTAAAACACACACACAAAAATTACAAATTAATAATACAAGTCTTATCTTCTTTTAAGTGTGTGTGTGTGTGTCCATGTGTGCGTGCATGTGTATGATATACATCACCCCAATATTTGTATTGACTAAAGTCTAGACTGGTTCATATACGTATAACTGAAGTTAAAGGTCCACTATGTATGATGCAGTTGATTTCAGCCCCCTGAATGCCCCTCCCTTACCCCTCTCTTTCCAAGTGTGTATTAGCACGTACGGTGGCCGTCAGGTGCCTGAAGAGTACTTCCAAGTACTTACATTCACACGCCCTTGCTTTTTCCGTACTAAATAATAAGAATAATCCTCCATTTTTCAAAATTTGGTTCTCAAACTTGTTAGCCAGCACCAGCAAACACTGATTCCTCTTCTTTCTTCTTTCTTGTCTTCCTTGATTCTTCATCATACTTCTGGTGCTTCCTTCCAGATTCACGCTGCCACTTGTAAAAACACAAAACGTGGAAGCCGTTTGTGGGTTTCTGTAGCGGGGCAGCATGGAGGCTCCGTAGAGGTGGACCCGCTCCCTATGTAGATATAAAGAGCTCATTCTAAGCTTATGAAAACGCAATGATTCATAGTTAAAGGTAATTATACACTAATGAAAACATACTTATGAATATTATATTCTGTTTCCGCTAATAGAACCCCCTAAATCCTACATAGCGGACCTTTAACTGAAAGCAGTGAGGACAATAATGTAAAATGCATCAATATTACATTAGTCATTATGAGCCGACTGTGTTGGAGTGGACATGGGGTACTCAAGAAGCAGGTTTATATAAGGATTTTTCAGTGAGCTTAAAAATACATCAGTTCATAAATAATGTATTAAAAAAACAAAGTAAAGTTTTGTATTAGTTTTTGACAAATGGTGAGATAAAAGCTGGTAGACTCAGGCTTTACACAGCAGACACAGCACAGTCGTGAGGTGCGGCATGAACTCTCACAAGTCATTAATAATATTTACTTACACCTAAGGGAAGAAATTTCTGCATTGGTGAAGCAATAAGGGTCAGGCTGATGTTCATCACTCTTAATGCTATACAAGTCCCGGATGTGTGCTACCTGTAATGACATCTGTCTTCAGTGTTATACCTTTCATTACCCATAAGACAAATTCAGACAGTCATAATGCCACAATGACAGCAGTGGGAGCCCTAGCACAACTCTGTGACCTATAGATGTTATTTCAGTCCTTTCTGTCATAATGTAGGGTAACATTTACAACTAATCCTGGATGTGTGTTAGCATCGGCATGCATCATGAATATTCAAAACGGAGAAAGTGGAGCGCTCGCCTTCCCATCGGCCCCAAGCTACAATACAGGAAGTGAGATTAAGTATCTCGGTTAAATCCACTGTGAGCTCAAAGGAAGAAGTCTAATCTTTCTCTTATAGCTTTCTTACAGAGAACAACATGTTTTTGTACAATTACATGTGAAATGTGTGATTCTTTTACACTGTTAACTGATTGAGTCAATTGCTTATATATTTACATGTATTTATATTTCATGTAGATGTTTAAGACCACAAATAAAAAGAACATGAAATATGTGAAAAGATTTCATGAAATATGTGGAAAAAAAAATGGGGCAACTCAAGAAGTCAAATGATCCTACAAAATAACAACATATTGATTAAGAACTAAAGGATTAGCGGGAGCACAACAAACTGTCGTCTGTGCCCTTTCAGTAGTTGCAGCAGCCGTATTAATGTTTCCTGAAAATGTCACAAACATATTTAATGTAAGACTCTAAACTATCATGATGGGGTTTGTTTATCCTAAGGTCAGATTTTTGAGCCCTGTGATTTTTTTTAAGTTTACCATTGATTATAAATTGTTCAATTTCAACCCAGGAAATTCTTCAGTATGGAGGACTTTGTGGGTTCTCAGTAACATGAAACGCTCCTTGAATCTTATTAACTTCAAGAGAGAGAAAAAAGAGACTATTGTAATAGCTTGTAATATTGTAATAATATTGTTACAGCTGCTGTAAAGTAACAGCAGGGATGAACTTATTCCACAGATGTTCCACAGCATACGTCGGTCATTAATATATGCAAAGAGTAATATTTGAATATTCAAATATATTCAAATTTGCTGTAGTATCAGAGGAATAAAACACTTTGGGGTGTGCTGTGAAAGGAAAATGATAACTCCATTTGGGATTATTTTCCTGTGACACCATGTCCTGTCATGTTTTATTCCTTAATTAAGAGGCTAACCAAGATCATTAGAATAATAAGTCGGAGATAAATGAATATTTGGGTCAGTGAAAACAACCATTAATTTAAAAGATATAGGGACACTTCCCCTCCTCACCAGCTGAGGTCATCAGTTTTAGCACAACCTCTAACAACTACTTCCTGTTCACTTCCTGGTTTTTAAACATTTAACCAGAGATGGTTTTAATAGGGGAGATGTCAATCTTTGGCTGAGAATGCATGACAGTTGTGGGGTCTTCGAGGGGAGACCAGAAGCTGTTCGGTTTGAATGGAATCCTGTAAGAGACGTGGCTCAGTACCCTAAACAAACTCTTATTTTGTAAAACCAATCGGTTTCATAACTATTACACTACCTCTGTAATGATCTTTAACATCTTATCCATAGACTAGCAAATTATAACGCCACTTGCTAAGATCTAAGATATGTTTTGTGAGACAAGTAACGGCTCTACACTCTGTCTGTAGCCTACCACATATGTACAAAATTGTAGCCTAATAAATATAAATGTTTACATTGTACTGCATGAAGTGTCAGGTCTTCAATTTGACTCTTACATCAACCAACCTATAAGCTAGCTAGCTGTAAAGTATTGTCTTAGATATAAAGTATTGTATAGAAGTCTGCTCTGCTGTACCACAAGAATAACTGTCATGAATGTTAGGAGAATGTTGGATGATGTCGGAGAAATGATACATGTGACCCAAGCTAAAGCTAACTAGCTGTATAGTTTTCATCACTGGGAAAATCGCTAAGTTTGCTATCTCCCCCTTTGAAGAACATCTCTGTTTAAACTTTGGTTTCTTTGGAAAGTCTTCTCATACCGAATACTTTTATATAAGTGCTGAGTCTCGGGTTATATTCTGACCGCCTTAACATTCGTATTGTTAAGTTCAAATACAGAGGTGTGCAGTAGAATGAAATGTAGTTAGCTAGCCTTAAGTGTAAGCATATAAAATGTTTTAGTGTAAACGTAAAACATGGTAGTGTAAATAACGTAGAACAGAGCACATTATGTGAGTACACACAGTAAAGCAATACAGAGTATATCGAAAGGAGGAGAAAAAAAAGTTTAGGGCAGTGGAAGGGGGTAACTGGAATCTGATTATTGTATAAAAGTGCCTGAGCCAGCGTGAAACAAGCACAAAGTTGTCTAACAGTGCAGATAAATCTGATTATCTGATGTTTGGACAGTGACCGTGTCTTCCCATCCATCAAACAGATTTGTATACTTGTCACAGATCACATCCAAACCAGGAGATAAATGGTCTCCTTAAGGCTGACAGCTTGAAGCAGAAATTTTGAAAACATAACTGCGAAAGCAGGTGGACACTCCAGCGAACAGGTGCGGCATTGTCTGAGATTGTTAGAACAAAAGAAGATTATGTCTATCTAGCAATTTACTACCTATAAGACAAAATATAATAAAGGAGTTACAGCCATAGTTCAAGATATGCTAACTAAAGTGATAATTAAGTTCTATTCACAGCTATAGACAGCCATGAACAATTTTCATGTATAATTTGATTCCTCTCAGGATTTTTTCTTCCCTAGTGATGTCTTAAGAGTTTTTCCTCACCACTCTTAACAACTCCAGCAAAAACCCTCGCACTCTGAATCTGAATAAATTTCCAAAATAGCCGAGAATAGAAAAAAGCTAAATGTAATACGACACTGAGCAAAAAAAAAAAGTGCTTGAAAAAAAAATCTCACAAACCACAGTCATGGTGTGATGATATCAACACATAATCATTTAGTTTGATTGATGACTTACAGATGGTTGATACTCTGGAAGTGCTTTCAGGAAATTTTATAGAATCCTCTTCTAACGTAATAAAATCTATTTGAAATAATAAAACCACACATGTTAAGCCAGCCCCAGAATTATGCACTCTTCTTTTTATGGAAATGAATTGCCACATATTTCAGGCTTTATCAAGACGGGTCTTGTCCCAACATGAATTTGAGTTTGCCTGCAAGAACAAATCGTAGAAACTTCCAGAATATTTGAGGATGCAGCTTTATTTGTATTTGGTGAAACTAGAGGGGAAGAAAAATAATGGCTTCACTTTTCAAACACCGGACCTCTGGTTACAAAGGAACACTGAAGAAAAAGGGTTAACTGAATGCTAGCAGTGATTTTTAATTAGCTAAAAGAAATGCGCATGATTTCTGTAGTAGTGCTCAATGGCTCACTTTAACATGCTTGCAAGTGGTTCATCAGCCAAGCAGAAGCTCCGTTTCTTCTTCCTGCCAGGTTTCACATTAGGAGGTGTCTTCATTTCTGATGGACAGTTCTCAGAAGCAGGAGACCCTGTAAAGGAAGGTACATCCATCCATCCATCCATCATCTATACCCCTTGTCTGTCAGGGTTGCAGGGAAGCTGGAGCCAATCCTAGCTGACTTCAGGTGAGAGGCAGGGTACACACTGGGCAGGTCAACAATCTATCACGGCTAACACAGAGACGAACAACCATTCACACTCACATTCACACATATGGGCCATTTAGAGTAGCCAGTTGACCTAATCTGCATGTTTTTGGGCTGTGGGAGGAAACCAATTCAGACACAGGGAAAACATGCAAATCCACATTGAAAGGCCCCTGTCAGCCAGCAGGTTCAACCCCAGAACCTGTGAGGCAACAGTGCTAACCTCTGCACCACCATGCTGCCAAAAGGAGGGCAAAACTGAAATAAAATAAATACTAAATATAACAAACTGCATTGGAGGTTACTAAAGGCATTTTTACATTTAGCCCAAATACTTAAGTCATCAAAGAGGCCTGAGTCAGTCAGCTTGTCTGGGGGAAAGATTGCAGATTTGCTTTGCATTATAGAAGAATTCCTGTCAAAATGTGGATAGATTTTGCAATTCCATATATCGTGTTCCTCAGCACCCAGCTCGGAGAGCAATTTACAACAGTGTTTAATCAAAACAAACCCCAGATCACCATTTTCAAGACCATATGGGATTGGTTCTCTAAAAACCTGTTCTCACTTTCTATCAAATATGCCAAACTCTCAGGTCTAGAAAAACCTCGTGTGACTTCTGAAAGTGACCTAAAAGGCCAAGACACATAGCGTCATGGTACACCACACTAGTGATATCTGCTGCCTTTGTGAAGGTTTGAATGGTTTCCTTCTAAGGGCCAGTTTCAATGTTGTGTTGTTTTGTTGAGGTGGAAGCTTTACAGCCTGACAGCATTGTTCACTTATCTATTATGGAATGAAATAGATTTTCCAAGATAACATAAGTGATTTGATATATATTTTTTGCCAGTTTACCAACCGTTTGTAAATGGGTCTTTACATTGCCCTCCAGCGTAAGCTCCTCCAGGGCTTTGATGTCAAAATCGATCTTATCATCTGTCCAAGAGACACACTGGATCCAACAAACCTTTCAGTGTATCATGAGAAGCTATCAGAGGCAAAAATAATTACCGATCCTGGAGCTTGGTCGTTTCCTCAGAGAGGCATTAGGCACTTCCTCTCCCACATGAGAATGCTGACTTAAGCACACATGAAAATCATACAAGGCATTTAGGACACTGAGAAATGTCTTTATTTGCATTTATACGTTTGGCATAGAGAACAGTACACCTTTAGATAGACCATGTTTTCAGCAACCGTCTGGCTGGTTTTCCCAGCAACATAGGTTTTCTCCACTGTTCTAAAGTGTAATGTGTCCTGTTAGTAATGCCTAAGTAATTGAAGCTACTTTTGGAGAATATTATGATAATATACTGTACAGTCCTTGTCATTGGAGGGTGGGGGGTAATCTCAAGGACGCACCATTTACCTAAAGGTAGAATTCTAGTCAAAAGTTTGGACACAGCTTGTAATTAAATGTTTTTTCTATATTTTTATTACTTAAGATATTTCATGTCTTACAGTAATGATGGACTGTTGTTTCTCTTTATTTAGTTGAGCGGTTCTTGACATATTATGGATTACTACAGTTGTGGAATAGGGCTATTTACTGTATACCAACACTACCTCGAGATGACACAACTGATGATATCAGACATATTAAGAAGACCTATGCCAGTATGAGCAGGAAAGACAGCTAGCGGTGTACACACTATGTAAAAATTGGATACAGATTTTTTTGGATCTATGTGATACGATACGATTCAAACTACTACTGGTAGCTACTGCCGAGTCCACAAGCATTACAATCAGGGTGAGACGAGAGGGCAAACCCAGGAGAGTGTACCGAGGTCGGGATCTGGATTCCTGCCGTCTGGTTCTCAAAAACTTTGATCGATTAAATAAACAACGTTAATTAAACAGCAGACTGAAACATAATGAGCTGTGCAGCCGTGCCTGAGGTGGCATTTTTGTCAGAAATTCAGCTTCAAAGTCAGCTAAAATGCCTGCATTCCTAGACAATCAGTGAGGAAAAAATGACAAAATTAAGGACAAAGTGCAGTGAAAAATGTTGCTAGTGAGCCAAATATGAGGAGATTTATAACATGATGAGACAGTGTGACATCCCACTTTAACCATGTCTGCATATAATCAAGCCATACAAGCAGCTCGGTCAAATTCTCTTGATTTTCTGATATAATTCCTCATCAGCAAGATTACACCAAGTGAGTCAAGATAGCAAGCCAATCTACTGATATCTGCTAGGACTGGTAAGAGGGGTGTTACTGTAGTTCATATAGTATAGGAGCTGTTTTCTTTTCTTTCTTTTTTTTTGTCATGTCAGCACAAAAATTGCTCAAGTCAGTGCTTTGTCTGTTAAAAAGAAGGCAGAGATTGCTTTTGTTTTTAATGGCTGCTCTATTGCTGGAAAATATCTAGAGTAGCTTATTTAAATTACATCTGTTTCTTAACTTACGTATTACTCTGCATCTATTTTTTGTATGTGATTGAATTGATATTTCCTCGACACCAGTGTTATGCCGTTCCACCTATAAAGTTGAAGTTTGTGGTAATTGTGTGACAGCAGGGCTGAATTAAGCCCTGGATTTCCTGCGCTATTAGCAGCTGAGCTGTCACTTCCTGTCAGTACAGTACTGTGTGTGGAGTGAGCTGTATAAGCTCCTCGTCATCTGACTCAGCCTCGAGTGTGAAGCACTTCATTTCTATGCAGCATTTCGGGTACTCTCTAGACAATCAGTGTTTAAGTAAAAAAAACAATCTATGTGATTTTAATCAATCAGTTTATTGGACAGTTACATGATTGATCAGTTGATGAGCATAAAGCATAACAGCACATATTTTATATGTGCTGTAAAAATACAGCTGATTCATTTTGTGGGTTTGTTTGTTTGTTTTTTTTGGACCACTATGTGGACCAGAGAACAAAGCCAACAACAGACCACATCTTTTGGCTCCAGTTCATAGCACACATGGATTTCTTTACTCCAAGGTTTTGTTTTTGCAATATGCTGCCCTCTGTGGATGAGAAGCTCTAAAATAAATATTCACGTCACCATCTTTACTTAACAAACCTCTTGTAGGAAGATTAGAAGATTTAGATCTTAAACATAGTGCTTTAAATTAAATATCCCCTCAAGCATGTACAAACTTCTACGTGTGTGTGTGTGTGTATGTGTGTGTGTGTGTGCCAAAGCAAGCGCCACAGTCCAAAAGTCAGAAAGGGACAACTCTCAGGCAGCGTCTGTGTCTGTGCACAATGCCAGACAAAATTGTTCCTCTTCTTTTGATTTCCTTTCTTCATGTCTTAAAGGAATAGTTCAGTAAAATTCACATGACATGATTTTGGATGGTCTTTACAATTGGGTGGTCCTCAGAGTGGTTTTAAGGGATTTGTGAACAAAAATAAGAAAAAGAGCCAAAACATTTCCTCTTCATTACTGAGGTTAAGGTTAAGGTTAGGTTTAGGTGCAGGCTCAGCATTAATGTGTGTGTGTGGTGATGAACTGCCATTTCATCCAGGGTGTATTCCTGCTTCATTCAAAGTTTTCCCAGGATAGATTCAAGATCCACTCTGACCTTGACCAGTATGAACTTCCACTACCTGTTAGCTTCATAGCTGGAGTGCAAAATGTAATAAATAAATAAATGTTTGGACACAAATCACATCAATTATATTCAGGGTAAGAATGAAATGACAGTGAATGTGAGAAAACACTGAATTATTCTCCTTTTGAAATTTTAATGAAACGCCACAAAGTATTTAGGTTTTATAAGACCGCAGATGTGTGATCCTGATGGTATTTACGCTAAACGTTTTTGATCTTCTGCTGTATGGGGACGTGTCAGAACATCTGGAGATTATTAAGCCTCCAAATACACTAACAGCCTGTAAGGACCTGCCTTCACTGAAGACTGTTCGGACTGAATCCCAGAATCGCATGGGATAAAAACCAACGACACACGTTTCAGCCAGACGCCATTTTCACGAGACTGTATTTGGGCAGTCCAGAACTTTTTTCCTTACTGGAAAAAAAGTACAGAGATTAGTGCGTAAACGTACAGCTAGCTGCGCAGGATGTTTTTGAAACTCTTAGCAATGCTCTTTCTGTCCTCGGGTGCTGTAAGAGCTCAAAGATCAACTCAGGATGCATTCATGATGGAATATTTTCAGAGGAGAATCCTGGAGATGGAGGTAAGAGTTTTCCTCTGACAGAGCACACAGTCTTATAATAAAGATTACTATGCTTTATAATAAGTTATTATCATTTAAAATAATTTCAACTGACATTAACGCTTAAGTTACGATAATACGAACAAACATCTAAAACACTATAATTAACCAACACTTTTGAAATAATAAATAAATAAGCCATTAATTACTATCAATTAAGTCCACAAAATGGAATAGAAACAATACGTTAACAAACTTTTGTGGTAACTGTCAGAATTTAGGTTGAGACTGAAAAGCAGTTTTTAACACTTACAGCTAGAAACCAGAATTCAAGATATTATCAACTTTTAGTAATATGCTATAATTTAATTTCTGTGGATATTTTTAGTCATGGATTGAATAAACTTTAGTCAATGCATGTGCTGTATATTTCATTAACATAAAAACTGAATTAATACCTGTGTTACTTTGCAAATATTACATATGATTTATGATGCAGTAATGCTGAATGTTGTTAGTGTTACCAAATGCAGTGTGTAATGCTTGTTAATGGATACATTAGGGAATGATGGGGTCCGGCCCCACCAGGTGTCGCTGTGGAGCAGTGCATGACATGGTCAATAATTCATTATTAATTAACAAATGCGCCTAATACATTTTTCCTAATAACTAACACTGTTGCATGTTTATTACATATGCCAATGATTTCCGATACATTCCAAATTTCTCCCTGTACCTGTAAATGTCAGTACTTCTCCTAGCAGTCTTCCTTCGGTGAGCATAGAGCCAGCTTAACCGAGTGAGCAGCTGGAAACACTGTGTGCATATTCAACACACTTTCAATACTAAGCTGTGGAGCACGATCATGCTGAGAGCAGCCAATAAAAATATAATAATGATGTACATCAAGATCTTTATTAAACGTCATTCATGTTATCGGCATTGCTACGCAGCTAGCTATTGTTAGTAATCACAGTTATGCTAGCCACTACTAATACTATAATGAAAAAAGTTCAGTTATTACTGAATGAATGAAAGATTGTCATGCATTTATACTTTTCAAGCAGTGAATGTCACTGGTCAGTCTATTTTTACATAATTTCACTCTAAAAAAGTAATTAGGGCCTTATGTAGCTCATGTAATGTCCATGTTACTACATTAAACTAAGTTTGTATATGTACTTATTTCTATTTACTCAATTTAACTTAAATTTGACATAATTTACCTAATTAGTTGTTACTGAATTTCCATATTTTTAATTGAGTGGAAATTCAGCTCTTAATTTAAGTGGATTTTTTTTTCAGTGTGCAAGGCACATTATTTTGCTGTAGTTTAAGGCCAAGCAATTGGTTTCCCAGATCTGAAATCTTTCTTTGGATGTGTTAATAAAGTTGCAGACAACAATGATCGTATACTGCTTGATAATTTTGGATTTGAAATGCGATGCTGCATAACAAGGTAATATACCAGTTGTGTGAGATCAAATGCATTCATCATTGATGATGTCACTCATATCCCTGTTTCCACTTCAGCTAACTCCTGCACCGTTGTTACGTTAATGTGTGCATTTGTGATTTTACTGATGAGGTGTCTTTGTTTTTGGATTCACTGAGCAACTTTCCTTGACTAGTCAGTTGCTGCACATACAGAGTTTGTTGTGCCCCACCAGGTTTTCTGTGCCAGAGACGACAACTACGTATTTCTGATGAATTTATTTTTAAATTGACCATGTGTTCATATTTCAGGAAAAAGCAGTTTGTGAGGCACAGGAGCTGGAAAACCAAGTTTCCACTAAATTTTAACAGAAAATATATTTAGTTGTAGGAAAAGCATGAGTCATACCTAAACACAAGTATATGAATAAATGCTAGTATTCTGGAGACCTACAGTTACAAAACAGACAAAATGTACAGCCAAGGAAGGAAAACCTAAATAATAATAATAATAATAATAATAATAATAATAATAATACATGATAATTGCAATTGTATTAACATACATTGCACAATCGTGAGGAACAGATCACCTCATGACATAGTAGAATAGCAAGAAGGAGCCTTAAAAGGAGTACATGTTTGCTACAGAGTTCGAACCTTGTTGAAAAAATACCACATTTGCAAAATTTTGAACAATTACTCTAAATGTAGTCAATCGGTCAAGACATGGTTTTATTGTTCATTGTTTTTTTCTTCAGATTTGTGCTGGATATACAAGAGTAATGCAGCTACAAAAATATTTCTTTCCACAAAAAGAAATACTTGCATGCCCAAATCTTCATGTATGGGCTTCAAAAGAAGCTTTTATAATAATAATAATAAAAAAAATGGATAATCTAAATTTCAAAGTGGAAATAAATGATCCTCTGCAAACAGAGGACACCAAATATGTCTTAGTTGATCAACTACATTTGGTGTACATTGTGAACATTTAGCGTAAATTTTTCCCCTTCAAATTCTATTTTACAAAATATTTGTGTTTTATCTTTACACAGGAACGTCTTATAAGATGTGATCTAGACCTTCAGAACGTCAACCAGAGAATGCATGACATGTCCACAGAGATGCGTGGTCAGGTTCGTAGTGTGAACATGCTGAAGTCTGAGATTCATGGCTCCGTGGACAGCCTGGCCACACGGGTGGACCGAGTGGAAAGAGATGTTGAATACCTCCACAATAAACTTCCCGACACATCTAGTATAGAGATCTCAGACTCTCTGCTGGATCAAGAAGTGAAAGAAGCCCAAAGCAAAGGGAAAGCTGTAATCATTCAGGGAAAAGGTAAATGATGTTAGACTAATATCCTGCTCAGAGTTGGTGCCCTCAGCTCTTCCTGCAAATTTGATGAGGGAGTTTACTGATGTAATACACAGATCATTCATGCCACCATAAATCAAGAATAATGTATGTCTGAGAGATGCTTTGGGAGGTTTAACAGTCATAATATTCTTGTTAACATTACTGAATGCTTCTGTGAGACTATAGATGACTACAAAGTCACTTAACAGGATATCAATGTGTTAGATTCGTTTAGAACACATTGCTGTTGAATTGTCAGTTCAGATTGGTCAAAAGGAAGCTCCCCAATATTTATAGAAGGAGTCTCCAATGTCAATGCTTTGTAACACACTATTGTTTATTATTTTCCTATAATAGTATAATAGCAAGTGCTTTATTCCTTGCTTACAACTTGATATCAAAATTGCATTTAAGTTGCAAAATTGCAAGTTTCTTCTGTTTTCAACTTTATCCAGAATGTAACACCAGATTCTCTGGCATCAAATCACAGAAAATCCTCAAGAAGGCAGGAGATGTAGTAGGCTCGTGGCTTAAAGACCCAACCAAAGGCTCCTCTAAGATCTACTTCTTTAGCGGCTCCAAGAACAACACGCTGCTTCAGTTTGGTTCACTGAAGATCTTCACAGACTCCAATTCAACCAGCAAGCCAAAGGTCATCCAGCTCCCTCGACCATGGCAGGGAACAGGCCACACTATCTATGATGGCTTTGTCTACTATCACAATGCTGATACTCGAAACGAAGTCCTGAAGGTTAGCCTTGTCAATCGTACGTTGGCCGACCGCATGCTCCTGCCCACCGCTGGGCGCATACCGACCTATGGGCTCTCTCCTCACACTTTCCTGGACTTCGCTGTGGATGAGCTGGGATTATGGGTCATCCATGCAGATCCAGACTTTGGAGGGAATCTTGTGATCACCAAGCTGGACTCCAAAAGTCTGTCGGTGGAGCATACATGGGATACGACCTGCAAGAGCCACAACGCAGAAGGTGCCTTCATAGTCTGTGGCACCATGTATGTCGTCTACAACTCACATTCTGGAGGGCGCTCCAGCATCCAGTGCCTGTTCGATATCCACGACACCATCTGGACCGAGGAATTGACTGTGATGTACTTCCCAAAGCGCTACTCTAGCCACTCGAGCATGCACTATCACCCACAAGACAAGCAGATCTATGCCTGGGATGATGGCTACCAAACCATCTACCAGTTGGATGTGAAGAAGAAGTTACAGGACACCTAAATTATAACACTGCTTAACTCTACCTAGTCAATATGTCTCAATGTAATCATCACATGCTCAGAATAATAATACTGTACTAAACCTGGGAGGCACCATCAAGGAGACATCATGTGTACCTTTATTATGTACCTTTCACCTGAATGTTGTGTACCATTAATACTTGTTTAAAGTATAGAATATTACATTAATGGCTATGGTACTGAACAGAAATTAGTTCTAATTAGTTCTAAGAAGCATACATTTACCTTTCATTCTCTTCCTTTCACTTTCCTTTGAACTATGTATACTAACAGTACAATAGATGTACCCTTGAAGGTAAAATCCCAATGACAACCAATGGTACAATTCAGTGCCTTGTTTTTTAAGACTGCAGGGACTCACAGAAGGTCTACATTTTTTGTTTTCTCCCACTTTTCCAATACCAATCAGCCAGTTGAAGGCACTAGAATGTAATGAGCTGGGAGAGAGTGAAAAATGTGGAGTTTCTGCTACTCCCCAAAGACTGGATTTGGAAACAATGTCTAAGTGATAAGTTTGCTTTTGTAACACGTAGCTACAATGCCAAGCATGCATTCTGTGGCACACCAGACTGTATGATGTACCATTCCAGCAAATTTATATGCAAATTAAGAAGGCTATATCAGATCTGTCAAGTGTTCTCTAAGCAGAGGTAATTTACGATGGGCTAGATCAAAGGTGTCTAATCCTATCTGCAAGGTGTCAATGTGTCTAAGGGTTTTCATTCTAACCAAGAAGGATTACATTCAATACAACTCATCAGGCACCTGAACACCAAAACCAGTGGATTGAATAAGTGCAATCTTGTGTGCGCCTGCTTGATTGGACTGAGATTGGATTGTATCTCCTGGGTTGTATCACTGTTGAAGATCAACCTACATTTAACAGCGCTTTGTTTGTCATTCTGGGGAATCCCTTAAAGGTTCTAAGTAGAGTGTCCAAGCAGAACATTGGTTTGGCACCCTACTGTGAAGCATGACCACACATTTGGCCACCCCAAGTCACCAAATCCATATGATGATGAACTTGGTAAAGCTTTGTTACAGGATAGTATGAATAAGAACAGAACTCCCACTAAAACATCTCTGGGGAATTTGAAATTTGAAATTCATTTTATCAACAGTGAGGATTGGCAGTGGCGTGCAAGAAAAAACAAGTTTAGCTAGCTAACACAGAATTAAATTATTCCCTTGCTCCACTGACCACAACAAACAAACAGGTGACCAAACATTGGTGAAATTACTTTACATTCACAATCTTCATTACTTGTTGGCACAACATTGGATTTCTTCAGTTTGTCATGAGCTAATGGTATTAAATTCCTAATGTTAGCATGTTATAGCATAATGCTATTTTAGGCTATGGTATTTTCGTAGCTTTACAGCCGACAAAGAAATGTTGCTCCACCCTATACAGCCACCCCAATAAGGTCATTGAAACAAATCTGGCCGTGCCGTTATAAAAGATGTGATTACATCCCTGAAGGATGGCTCATTTTTAGAAGCTAAAAGCCCTCAATTGTGGACACTTAAACATACAAAGAACCTGAGAGCATGCCAACAGATTTGCTGTAAGGGGTGGAACAGAATTGTGCAACATTCACATTAACAGGTTTTTCTCTGTATTTCTTTGAGCTTGTTCCTTGTTTTTGTTTCTCATTTGGCAGACACTTTTATCCAAAGTGGCTTGCATAAAACATAGAATACAGTCCGAACATTTGAGCTGAGCAGATGAGGCTTAAGAGCCATGCTCAGTGCCCAGACAGTGAATCTGTGACAGGTTTGGGAATTAAAATCCTAATCTTTCCAGCACTAGTGAAGAACTTTATCTGCTGAGCAATCACAACCTACATATACGCCAAATACCACCATATTTAAGCATTGTCGAAGGAGCAAGAGTGCGGTTATGCTGAATATTAACAGTATAACAGCATGATTGTGAGCGTGGTTTTGTTTTTATACAGCAGTTTTATAAGTAAGAAATGAATATTGAGTAAGTGGCACTTCTGACACAATAAGGCCAAGAACATTAATAAATCCAGAGGATGCAACTGGCTGGCTAGCTAGCTCACAATGATTTGTACATTCCCATTTATAGTGCACCTGGTGAAACTGGCTTCCTGTCTTTCTTTTCATTTTCATCTGATGAGCTTTCAGATTTTATGTCAGAAGTATATTCATGACAAATGTATCATTTGCCATTGTGATTTCGCAAACTCTTCCATAGTAACCGTTTCAGTGGGGCTGTTGCCAGAATTGAAATTTCACCTGATGAAACGTCCCTGTGCGTTTTTACTAATTATAAGCACTCTTGGAATCCTGCTTAACCAATCAAATTAGTGGCCCTGAAATAACTGTTCTAAATAGTTTAACATACATGCTGCACATGGAAATAATACCTATGTGTCTACTGAAGAAATTGGTTTGCTGAATCAGGTGAAGAACATTAGGTCAGGACGGTAGGTAGTTTTGTGACCAATGGCCTCAATAAAAGGCTGGTGTGGTTGCATTAGGTGTGCCAATGCAGAGAAAACCCAGTTAGTCCTCCAGGACTGGATTTTGATATAGGAGGACTATACTATATCTGTATTTTAACCTATTTACATGCTTTTTTGAACAGCAGGTAGAGTGAAAAATTTCCATCACCAATGCTTTATTTAGAGCCTGTACTGCCCTCTCTTGGTTACTCATGGACATTACAAAAGGGTAAAAAAAATCCATATGTTAAAGCAACTTTTCCTTCACCAATCCACTATTCAGAGCCTGTACTGCCCTCTCCAGGTTAGTCATAGACATTACTGGGGGGGATCCAACTTTACTTATTTTAAGGCAGCAATACATTTTGTATCATTTCACATATAAAATTGGTTGTGACAGTCTGATGACATTGAGATACTAGATCGTATAGTATAGTATGAATAAACAGCATTTTGAAAAAGAAAAACCTATATTGGTGGTTATTATTTTTCTACTGTGATTAATAATATCATTCTCTCTCATTTTTTAACCCATGCTTGAACAAATCTAGCAAAAGTCAGGAATCAGTAGGCACAGAAAATCATTGTTTTTAATATACAGGTTGACCTAATTTGCACTTTGTGCAAGAAAGTATGATGAAGTGCTCTATGTGTGTGGAAAGATGATGATGTGCCCTAATGGCTGCCCTTCCAGTGGAAGTGCCATACAGGGTTCTCCTGTGTGAGACGAAACATTATGAATTGCCCTAATGGGTTCCTTTCATGTTGAGAAAATGAGATGCAGTGCCCTATAGGCGTCCTTTCATTTAAGAAATGAGATTAGGTGAAATGAGATAAAGTGTGCTGTCTAGAGTGCCTTTATACCAGAAAAAAATATGATTTAAAGCCTTTCAGGGGCACTTTTTTTACTCCTCAGACGGCCTGTGTCCAAGCCTGTCTTTTTGGACATACTAACTTGCAGCTTTCACAGCAAATTAACAATAATCATCTGGCAGATGGTGCTAGAGCTATTTACTCACATTTAACCATAAGTTTAACTCATTTATAATACATTCATAGCTAAGACAAAATCATGCATAAACAATATGTACGCTTCAGGTATTTTTTTTTCTAAATGATGTCTTGAGGTCTTATAAATTATTCCACAATTACACCTTTCCCATTTCCTACCACGTTAACAGGGTTGAGCCTGAAGGTCTCATAACTGTGATCATTCAACAACTGTTAACAAACACTGCACAAAAACAGGCTAGACAGAATAAACCAGTCTTAGACACAGTGTCTGTGAAACAGCACAACAGGTGCCCATGGGAAGCCAAAAAGTCCAAAATGGAAATGAACGTGCACAAATGAAAAAAAAGTGCTAAGATGGAAGTTCTTCTCAGACTGTAGGAACATGCGCAGAGCACTATAAAGTGAGGTGTGTTCAAGTTCAGCTGCAATTTGCCTTGACTCTTGGCAAGAGGAAATCTTTGCAGTTGAAGAAGACGGTAAAAAGACAGCAATCAAGTTGGACATAGCGTGTTGCTACAAGCTAAAAATGAGAGGCATAGCGGAGCTCGTAGAGAGTCACGTTTTGTGCCATTGTGCAAGAAGATTCATTCGTAAATAGGTGTGATCTGGAAATAATCAATGAAGACAATGTCAGTTGAGGTGCCTGCCTATTAATTAATTGTTTCCTTTTACAAGAATAACCTGAAAAGTTTCAAAGTTAGCTTTTGTGACTGATGGAATATATATTGGTGTAATGAAAGTAATCACAAACACTAGGTATGTTTTAATAATGAAGAAGAAGAAGAAGAAGAAGAAGAAGAAGAATGGTGCCGCGAGGAGTGTTGCTGCCTTGATACCCTGTCTCCTGTTTAAACCTGAGCTTAGGTTGAGTTTCACATGTTCTCCCAAGTCAGTGTGGGTTTCCTTCAGGTTCTCCACTTTCCTCCTACCTCACAAAAAGTGCAGGTAGGTAAACTGGTAATGCTAAATTGGCTTTAGCTGTAAGCGAGAGTGTACATCGTTCTTTGATAAACTGGCGTCCCATCCGGAGTTCCCATCTCATGCGTTGTGTTCAGTGTTTCGCTGTATACGTTAAGGTTTTTGGGGTTTTTTACTCTGTAAGTGAAAAATACCACGTGAAAGCCATAAAAGTGTCACATTCAACTTATTGTAGCAACTTGTAATTCCCAACCTTCAAACATTAAAAGCCAAAGAAAATACCTCCTCAACTTGAAATTCCAACTCATCAGTTTGGGGTAGTCTTCTCAGTTACTTACTCAGTTATTCAATTCTTACCTTTAAATTGAGTTATCCTGTATATACAAGGGGCGGCATGGTGGTGTAGTAATTAGCACTGACGCCTCACAGCAAGAAGGTCCTGGGTTCGATCCCCGTATCATCCAGGGTGCCTTTCTGTGTGGAGTTTGCATGTTCTCTCCATGCATGTGTGGGTTTTCTCCGGGTGCTCCGGTTTCCTCCCACGGTCCAAAGACATGCAGATTAGGTCAACTGGCTACTCTAAATTGCCCATAAGTGTGAACGCGAACGTGTGTGGCTGTTTGTCTGTGTTGGCCCTGTGGTGGACTGGCGACCTGCCCAGGGTGTACCCCGCCTCTCGCCCGAAGATGCTGGGATTGGCTCCAGCTTCCCCGCGACCCAGACGGATAAAGTGATATAGATAATGGATGGATGGATGTATATACAAGTACATGCTTTAGATCAGTCAATGACATTTTCGCTTGTCAAATCTATAACACTGATTATACAGTTCACTGTTTCGAGGAAGAAAATATACATAACTTGTCACAGTTACCTGCCTAGCTTGTTGCTAACAAAAGACAACATGCAGGCATCCGTGTTTTTTTATTTTCCACTTTGTCTCAGGAATGTGCTGAGGTCAAAAATGACCTAGTGGCTGCTTGCACAAACGCTTGTGCATTATAACCGTGACAGATCTACTTCTGGTTTGTCCACTATAATGGCAGTGATGCTATATTACACCCTGTGCCTTAAGGAGCTCCCAAAATGATTGTCAGTGATGTTCCTGATATATGTAAGAACACTTGCAAAGCTTCTTTTAGTAAGCTGGAGAAAGACTTCAGAATGTATGCTTCGTCATTCAGACACAAGTATGAAGGTTAAAAAAAAAACTATTGAAAGAAATGAACACCCCAGCTAATGTTAACCCACACAGTTGACTGAAAAGATGATTGTTCTGTCTTGCTGTACCGGAGGTGTCTTGCTGTTCTGCCAAATGTAAACGCGAGAATGTTGATATTTCATAATAGAATTACGTCCTACCCCAAAGTGTATGTAGCCCATTCCGACTGGCGATTTACAACTCATGTGGTGAGTCAAATGTATAACTCTATAACTAAACTCAGGATGTTATGCCAGGATCAGGCTATATAATACTTTATGTGTTTGCGATGGTCAGCATGTCAGATTAGATAATCACGGTTCCATAAATTCTTGCCATGTCTTGGTTGGAAGACTGGCAGCACTACAAGTTTAACCCCGACCAATCATGGTTCACGTCCTTGCGTGTTGTCAGGGAGGGGAAATTGTCAATCATGGCTACAGAAAAGACGTCAAGGAACTCGTTTTTGGAGTTGTCAAACTAGGCAAGAAATACAAAAAAAAAAAAAAAACCATTCTGACATTTGCCACAGATGCCACATCGCTGTTCTTTGATTATGTCACACTACAAGGCCTGTTCATTCCTGATGTTAGCACTTACGCCCAATGCTAAAAGTTTGTCTGCCATGACAAAATTGTTGCAAAATCAGGCTGAATTTTTTTATTTTGGTTCGATGTGTGCTACCTATCAATATATGCTACTTAGTGGTTGGGGTTACGATTAAGATTTTATGATTAACTTTAACCTTTAAGTCTTACCATTAAGGTTAGGGTTGGATTTATGGCTAGGGCTAAGATGGAGTTTATTCTCTGCAGTTGAGTCTCGGCTTGTTTTGACAAGGTAGCACAAATCATCAGAACACCCGGCGTTAAAGTTATAACCTTTGGGAGCCCTATGGCTTTCCACAGTTGCTCAGTGCGCGCGCTGGGGCGGTGCAGAGATACGATCCATAAGCGGGGAAGTGCGCGTGCAATAATAACACAAACTCAAACTCTTGTCGAGCTGTCGTTTTTGCACAGAGGTGGCCCAGTGGATCTCCCTTCCTGCAGGTAAGATGTTTTTTTTTCTTGTTTGTGTTTTCTGCGCAACATAAACCTATTAAGGGTTTAGTTTAGACGTGCTTCAAGTGCAGAAGAGCATACAGATGCACAAAGATGTAAACAGAAGTTTATTTATGTGTAGCTCAGCATCATCTAGTGCTTTTTATATCATTATTTTCGTGTCATGATTGCTGATTTGGAGATTATTATACAGGATATTGTAAATCGTGTATCTGCTCACGTGACCCATTTAAACTGTTGCATGGCTCATTTGCATTGCTCTTCTGCATGTGTGAAGTAATTTCTGGACTTCTTGCCTCTTTAATTCAAACCCATGACTAAGCTTGCCTTCTTAAAAAGAGGATTGAATCATTAAAATGATGTCCAAGCCTTAATCCACCATGATCAAAGAGGAATGATCAGTAACAGGGGGGGAAGTGAAGCTGTATGACACTAAACACTGTAGATTAACATGTCACAAAACAGCTTAATAACATTTTCTAATGATATGTTCTGCAATTTGTTCTGCACTGTTTACAGACATCCTTACTTAAATACTAGGTTGGAAATTAAAGCTGCAGTAAGCAATTTTTTAAGATGATGTTTGATTGAAACCATCTTTAGATTCTGATCCCAATTACTAAAATATACATCATGAAAGGAACAAAGTCTCTGTGACTCTCTGCGGAACTGGCTTCCTTACGATCAATTATTTTTCACACATATGGCGAGTCCAGAGAGGATAAGCAATCTTTTAAATCGAAATCAGTGATGCTTAATTTCTTGGTCTGATATCAGTTGTGTAGGTGCTTTCATAATACGACATCCTACACAGGCGCTTTCTCGATGAATCATAGTCATTTTGAAAATTAGCCTCGGATGCTAAAAAGCTTTAAGGCTGATTCGGATCATGCTGCGTCATGGCAGTACTGCATGTATTTGTGGATGGAGGGGCTTTAAAAAAGCGTGGGACTGATGCGAGGATGAAGACTCCTTTGGTGGCTAGATCTGGTGGAGCTTAGCCAAATGGCTTATAGTGGCTTTAAAAAAAAACACAGTCTCATAATGTAAGATATGATGTAATTTATGGCTTTGAAAATCAAGTTTTTGTAGTTTTTTAAAGCAGGGGAATTCATGGTGAAGTCGGCCAAAGATTTTTAGCAATAAAATTGGATTTAAAATATGTCTCAACCCTCAGAGGTCAAATTTTTATACCTTTGATAGACAATACAAAACTAATAAATATGCAGGGTTCTTTATCTGTTCCTAAGAACCAATCGTTTTATGATGCACACAAACCTGATGTTGAATGATTGGGATAGAGAATGAATAACAAAACATATGATTGGTGAAATGGTCATGTGATTGGTGAAACCGTTTTGTTTAATATCTATAATAGCTTAAGGGCCTTCTGCTTATAATACGAGTGCTGAAAGAACAAGTTTCACATCAAGCTCTTCTGCATGTTCTCTAATACGTCTTAGAGTTGCCTAAACAGGTTCATGTATAAATATATTGAAGAATGAATTTCACACACACTTATCTCAGTTTCATGATTTAATGTAATTGGATAAATTGCACAAATGGCATTCATGCCTTCGATGTAGTCATTTTAAACCACACTTTCCTTTTAAAAGCTGAAAAGGACCACGTGATGTACTTAACAGGACGTTGCTTAACCAGGCAGCAGAACATCACATGGCATGCTAAACAAAATACTAAACAGCAGCGGCCTTTTCTGAAAAGATGTATAATTTTTGATAATATTGATCTATGTACATTATTGAATAGCGTACAGTAAGTGTAAGAGATTTAAAAATAATAATAAATGTCATGCCTGACATTCCTAATTCCCAGTAAACTCACCTTTACATGTATTAAAAAGATGAGTCATCAATGGTGAAACATGATCTAGCCTCAAAAATATGACAATCCATAAAGAATCTCAACCTTAGCATCAAAACGCCATGGTTCATATAGTACAGCAATAAAAGCAGTTGTTTCCCTGCATAGCATCAGACTATCTGTGATTAATCAATGCCTGCTGTTTACAGTACAACTAACTTAGTTACAGTACATCTTGTGAGTGTTGGTTTATAATGTGAACAAAATAACAAAAAATAGTTTTTACTGCTAAAGTGTGAAGCTATGAGTGGATTTGCGATCGTGATTTTTTCCCCATTAAGAAACATGTCTTTGCATGATGATGCAACATATAGTCATAAAGTCTCTATGCCAAATCATTTCTAAATTATTATGCAGTATGTAATGTTATGGCGTTTTAAGTGTTAGCGTTTTCTAAATGATCAAAACAAAACTTTATCTAACATTAAAACATGGAGCAGTGGTTGGGGTACTGTGGTTACTGTGTTAATTACTGTATGTTACAGTATAAGTAAATACACAGTGTGTTATTTCTTTTGTGTTTTTGTGTGTTATAGCAAATACATACTTGGTGTGTTAGAGTTATAGTGTCTTGGGTACTGTGTGTTACAGGTAGTGTGTTCGTTATGTTGTGTTATTGTGTTACAGTGAGTAAGATACACTTAGACCCTGTTTACACTTGGTTTTAAAATGCGTCTTGAGCATTCAGGTCACAAATGGACTGCCAAGACACATCGCCGTTTACACCTGTGTTTATCATGCATCTTCAAGGTGTCCAGCTGACCACTTTTGTTGAAACTTCATTACTGCCTACATCACTTCCGCTAGAAGGTCAAAGGTCCCCATACAAAATGATATTAAAATGTATATCTTGCAACATTCGTTCACTATTGCACTCCAACCACGTACATGGGTGCTCCAATCCATTTTTTTCTAGCGTGTCGCGCTGTTACCAAAACAGTCACAGGGGTCTTAATGTGTTAGTTATAATGTGTTACGTTTTAGTTATTTAGTGTTATTGTATTACAGGGAGTAAGATACAGTTATATGTACAGTTTGTATGTTTTTATACAAAATCCGTTACTGTGTATGAGTTATTTTGTGGGGGGTTTTGTTACAAGGAATAAGATACAGATTGTTTGTTAGTAACTTTCAGGGTTACAGTTAGTGTGTTACATATTTTGTGCTGTAGTGTGTTATGCTTAGTTTGTGTTTGTCCAGTTATATTAGTTTCTGTATGTTACAGTTAGTGTGTTTGGGTTTTTTGTTTTGTTTTGTTTGGTTGTGTTACAGGGTGTGCGATACAGTTAGTGTGTTAGTTTGTGTTTGTTACAGTGTAACGGTTAGTGTTTCGTCTCAATGTGTCCACTACAGAGTTACAGTTAGTGTGTTATTTATTTTGTATTATAGAAAGTAGGATACAGTTGGTGTGTTAAGTAGCTTGAGTTTGTTGCAATGTTACATTTCGTTTGTGTTAGTTATTGTGTGATCGCAGCATTATGGTCAGGTTAGCTTCCTTCTTTACTTGTTGCTCTGCAACACTAGATGAAAGTGTCTTCCTCATGAATAACCTTTAATTGTACAATATGATTTTCCCCAAAAGGACACCATAATGATTATAATCTTCCCCTAAACATAGCAGTGATTTAACTGAGTGATGGGGCAACAAGGCCATCTCTCTGAAGATCATGCGCCCGGCCGAACGGATAAAGCCGTTTTTATTCGTCTTGCTCTGTGCTTTGTGCTGGGTAAGACGGTGCCTCTGGCCTGACACGTCACCCAGAAAACCAAGCCAAATTCAAAAACACACCACTCATTTAACAAATTCTGTTTAAACTGGAGATGAAGGAAGGCTCTCAGAACAACTTCCAATTGTGGTGTGACATTTTATTTCAGGTACCATCAGAGCTGGCACTATATTAGAGCTCGGAGTATCGTCTGACACCTGATATTTTTCTTACAATAACTAAACTCACTCTCTGCAAGTTTCTGTTTGAATTATAAACTGTATAATCCATCAGAGCTACAATGTCTTTAGGACAATTTGTGTCCTAGTCCATGTGCAAGATTTGTACACGCTAAAAAATGCATCCTTAGGTCAGATCAAAAATCTGATAACGATCTAGTGTTTTAATCTTCCTGACTTAAAAAATAATCGTTGTAGCTGTAGCTTTTCAAAATGAACCAGAAATTAGGTCTATTATCTATTATGGAAGCACAAAATGCATTTGTGGATTAAAGAAACAGCAGTCAAGTGTCAAATTGGGGTTAAGGAACATTGTTAATCAGCCATGGCATGTCTGAGATCATCAGGACAGTGAATATAAAATGTCGTAGGAGCAGATGGTGTTTACTGTCATGCAGGTGGGAGCGGGTGGTCAGATGTGAATCTTATGAGACTAACAAAGGCATGTGAGAGGATTGGGTGCTGCATGAAATAATTACTGAGTCGTTCATTCATATTCAGTAACTGCTTTATTCCGGTAAGGGTCACTATGGTTAAATGACTAATTTATTAATCATGTGAGAAATAGAGCCAAATAAGATAACAAAATATCACAGGTAGGTGCAAACAATAATAAAGGCAGGATTGGGATTTGAAAACAGTCTTGTTTGGACATTTATTCCAAAGATTCCTTCTTTACTTTTGCACTGCAAACACGGCATGAAAAGAAATGTCTTACGTTAACGGAATGGACCGATTTTGGCTAAAGCAAAATTTGACATACACCTTTTGAGAGAAAAAACAACAGTTGTGTCTACAAGAAGTCTTACTTAAAAAAAATAAAAGAATTTATATTTACAGGCCATATTGATGCAGACTAGGGGCGTCCGATAAAATAGACAAATAACATCGAATATAAATCTTTTGTGTGCGGAAATTTTACGTTCCTCTCAATAATCAACATCCACAATAATCATCATCACAAGGATTTTGCCACCAGAGTAAGGCAAACTTACAGTATATCTAGCAGTTTAGCATTGTGCAAACTGTATTTCACTTTCCGTTTCTTAAACAAAGGCACTCCTTCATAGCTCTAAAGATGGCACAGCGACTTATAGAAGCTCGCAACTCTCCAGCTTAACAGAGTAGAAGGAATGATCATTGTTTTAATGTAACACGGTAACATGAGCACAGCCTGTCACTGCTCATCAGGCAAAACCCCTTCAACCCCTTCATAACATGGTGCCTTATAATCAAGAAAACATTTCCCTTTGGCTGTGTTGCCAACTTAGGTGTGCTTGCATGTGTGTGTGTGTGGGTGTGTGGGTGTGTGTGTGTGTGTGTTTTCATGGCCTGACCGACAAGCTCTTAACCCGCTCATGTTTGCCTGGCGGCAAAAACGGCTCAGTACAGTGTGTTTAAAGATGTAGCGTCTGAGACTCAGCTCAGAGTAAAATATAGTTTCTAGAGCACACAGATTTTAGTTAGTTGAGCCAGCTTAACTTCTAAACTATTAACAGTAGTACAGCACTCTTTCCTTTCATCTAATGTTGTTTACTTGGAGCTGGTGTGAAGTCGCACTTGTGATGATGTTCATTCACATGCTACAGATTCGGGTTTTAAAGAACATCAGGGTTATCATCTTATATATATGTACATTATATATGCATAGGCAGGTGCATATAAAGCCAACAGTGTGGTCTGAAAATGCTGTCGAGTTGTTAAATTCTCGAATCTGATTGGTCAGAAAGTGTTGATTGTTTTACAATAACAGCATGGCGTAGATAGTTTTGTTCTCAAGCCAAGTCACAGGTTTGTACTAAAGAAGCCGGCTCACCCTTCCCAGGATCCAATGTGTTGTTTTTGTTTTGAAAGCATGTGACCGCTTCTCAGTGAAATCTCTGCAAATTCACTGTTAGGGATCCCTTCAATATGTTTTATCTTTTTTCATATGCACCCGCCTGTGGGATGGCCGAGGCAGGTTTGGGAAATTTGGTCCATATCCGATAATCATATTAAACTGGTTTTGGAATATCGATAACATCGAAAATGGCAACTTGCTACTTGGTGCAGAGGATTCTGGGAAGAGTGAGCATCTCTAAAGTGCTTGTGTAAAGACACTCCACATAAACAAAGTCTAATAATTAAACAAAAAACATATTAGCAAATGTGTTGCTATTTCACACTAAAAAAACATAATTATTGACATGGTGAAGTTTTCTCTAAGGAGATGTTTATTTAACATTTTTAGAAGGAGTCTCGAGTAACCGTGTGTAAAGATGGCGGATGTTCTGTGTCCTGGTTTCTCAGTAACTTGACAAACTGCATTGTTTGTCTTCAAAAGGAAGTGAGGGAACGAATGTTTATAACTGCTATAATGTATGCGATAACAGGAAGTATGATCCACTAGGAATCTGTGTCAGTGATTGGTCAAAAACATATCTGCTTGTGCTCCATTTCTTTCGCCCACTGCTCACGTGGAGTGCTTTTACATCTCTTTGTACAGCCACATGGTTATATTCTGTGTGTTTTTGCTGACATGAATACATATAAAACCTTCCCTCTATTACAGTAATTGAGCGGCAGTAAAATTCAGCTTTAAATGGTGCTCTTACAAACCTGTAGAAGAGTAACAGAGTAACATGATGCTGAGATCTAGGACTTTTCTGCATTTAAAGAGGCTGCTGACATTTCCTTGGGCTTCTCACACACACACACACACACACACATACATACACGTATACACACAAACACACACACAAATGCTCCAGTATTACCTGCTCAGGACTGTCATTTCCTCTGCCTATCTTGAGAAGCACTATGTTTGACCCAGCTGCCAGAACGCATCGCCTGGGTGAGATGGGCACAGCGACGACCCGCAGTCGAACTCACTCTGGGTCTCACCCTGCTTTTAGCACTAGTCTTAGGAAATACCATGGAATAACATGCTGTCTGGCCTGAATATTACAGCCATTGTTGTGACATTTGGACAGTCTCCTGACTGGCCTGTCTGGCAGTGAATCTTTAAAGAGAGTGATACAAATTCTTTAAATGTGGCTTATACAACACTCATAGATGGCTTTTCTAGTGTGATGTGATATGCCTTAAAGCGATATAAGGCAGTGCTGAAGCTTTATAGAATCCCATAGTTAATGCTATGCCTGCATTATTTGGACCAAAATGATTTGCATTTGTTAGATCATGTGAATGCAGTGATTCATCCAAACACAAAGGAAGTCTCTTCTGGAGTGTTGTAGATCATCCAGGATGATCACACACACAATGACACATTGCTTAGAAGGTTTAGAGGGCTCATTGTATTTTAAAGCCTTCTGCAGCGTATCAGCATCAAAGGTCAATGTGATAACATTTCATAAATAATATATTCTGCTGGCCCAAGTGTGGTGCAATTTTTTGTTGTATTTTGAACTAAAGCTTAATTTCAACATAGCCAAGGCTGCGCAGTGTATCATTTGCTGATCTTTTTGGCAAATTGCGTAATAGTTGATGTGTGGTAGATGCTAGTGGTGTGTGTCTTTTCTTTTATGATTTCAATATGTAATAGCCATCTACAAAGCACACCTCCTTCACTATGACTGACACACACAAGCACAAAGGCAGTGCCTCCTTCATTAGGACTGATGGTAGAGAAGCCACGCCTCCTTCCCTGGGACTGACAGGCACAGAGGCCACGCCTTCTTCCCTGGGACTGACAGGCACAGACTCCACGCCTTCTTCCCTGGGACTGACAGGCACAGAGCCCACGCCTTCTTCTCTGAGACTGACAGGCACAGAGCCCACGCCTTCTTCTCTGAGACTGACAGGCACAGAGGCCACGCCCTCTTCTCTGAGACTGACAGGCAAAGAGCCCACGCCTTCTTCTC
>JAQQZX010000002.1:22436871-22459212 GCA_030068355.1 Notoglanidium maculatum
TTATTTTATTTTTTTATTTTTTTTTAAAGCTGACAGCTGTTCAAGATAAAGTTTCGATTATTTGTTAGTGCCTTGTTTTGGGAAGTTTGTTTAACGTGACGTCTCGAGGACGGAGGCTTAGTTTGGTTCAGCTCGATCAGTCTTGTGTGTCCTGGAGATATTGGGCAATTTTGCACGGGCCACTTCACCTCCTGACTGCCTCCTTTGAGAAGATGAAGTTTGCTATCTGGAGTCATTTTAATCTGCTGACCTTTAAAACGCTCTGGATGTTGGACCAGTGAAAGATCTATGGATATGACCCAGCTACTTATCTCTGAGGTTTGTCCTCACTGTTGTGTGTTTCTTTACATTGCTTACCCTTTCAGCACGTTAAGTCCGTGTCCTTTTTGCTAAAGCGGAGGATACCAGACACATGTGCTGCATTCGAAGGGGGAATATTCCACCACAGCGAAATGTAAGCCGACCCACAAAAGAGCTTTGCAGGAAATGGTGTGTTTTTTCCCTCACCGGAAAGCTATGAAATTGAGATGACTGAGGTCTGTTTGACTGTCATGGCACATATTATTGTGGGATCAAACACTCCCAGTGTGTATACCCCGGTCAGATAAGATGAGTTTATTATTTTTTGTAATGGAAAGAAGTGTAGGAGGAAGTGTTTAGTGGGCCGAGCCTGCAGTGAGTGGGTGCATGGCTTGTTTCGTTGTTGACAGCAGTTACACTATCATTTACTTAGTCGCTGAGTAGCTCTGAGGTGATCTAGCCCTTTCGTTTTCTAAGCAACGATTACACAAATAACGCTGAAAAAGAGGTGGCCAAACTAGTTCGGTTAGCTCTGAGTGGGAACTGACACAAAAGCTCTGTCTCGTTCCCACGGTATGACAAAAAATACATAAAAACAGTTAAGATGACGAGTTCAATCCTGTCCCGGATGATTCATTTGCAAGACAAAAAAAGGTCAAAAAGTCTGAGCCTCGTATCAAAACTGTTTTTATTTCAACAACCAAGACTTCTGAACACTGTCTTTAACGGTATTTATCAATACAGTTATTAAAACTCCACTTTAGTAGTTTGGGAAAGCTGTACGGCAATCCTAGCTCAATGATTACGCAATAAATCTAGTAGAATTATTGGCACCCTTCATGAAAATTAGCAACACATAAAATGATTAGCTTATGCAATTAACTACTCCGTACATAGGAAGAGACTGTATGGATTGTACATTTTTAGAGAAAGAAAATACAATACCTGTATGCGGTTCTTCCCCAAACTGCTGCCATAAAGTTGGAAGCGCACAATTGTACAGAATGTCTTTGTATGCTGTAGCATTGCAGGTTCCCTTCACTGGAACTAAGTGGTCCAAACCTGCTCCAGTGATATGGGTGATATGATGAAAATGATTCTTAAAGATATTTCTACAATACATGATATGTTTATGTTTACGTTATATGTTTATAATATGTGGCTTTAAAAAAAAAACTGCAGTGTTGTATTAAGATATAAAGTATCATGTGGGTGTGTGTGTGTGTGTGGGTGTGTGTCCCATGTCTATTCAATTCAGTTAATTAAATTTTATTCATTTATTTAACAATGGACATTGTCCCAAAACAGCTTTAGAGAATTATATAAATTCCAGATGTACATTTTACACATATGAATTTATAAATGTTCCCCTAATGAGCAAGCCAGAGGCGACGGTGGCAAGGAAGAACTCCCTGAGAACTCCCTGAGACGACATGAAGAAGAACCCTTGGGGTTAATATCTTTGGGGTTAATATATAGCAAAGTCGTAACCTCCTGGCAGATGCAACCAGGTATTTGGTGTAAAATATCCTTCACAAGAAGTTGGTCTCTGGACCACAAACCACTAAAACCACTAAAATCAATAATCCATGACGGTGTGTTTTGAAGTCCTTAACAAAGTTCTTAACAAAGGTGTTTTTTTAAATCAGTTGTTCTGAACAGCTTGTTGTTTTAGATATAAGTTCTCATCTTTGGGAGTCGAATAACTTCATTTCTGTGGTTTTTGTGTTCAGATTCTGTTGTTGACCAACGCAAGACACAAAGTCTACACACCCTTATCTTCAGTGATGAGTGTGTGTTCATATACTGAATAACCTTTTCTCGTTGTAGCATTAACAGGCATGTTAGAGTTTGTTAATGATGTATGCTGTGCTGTATTCATCTCTGGTGCTATTTATTTCGGTCATTCGGCGTGCGACTGTATTGCTGTGAAAGCTCCACTCTCTTTCTCCATCAGTAGTTCAGCTCTGAGCTTCTTCTTTAAACTCCACACTCGCGTGTTGCTTCGAATTACATTCAGGATGTCTGGCGTATTTTATCTGCATCAGTTCGAAATACATTTATTTGTTAAACATTCTTTACAAATCCGTCTACACATCCGTAACCACATCCTAGGGATAAACACTGCCTGTAGAAAGTGTTTCCGTTTGTGGCTTTGTCTCAGTGTGTGCGTGTGTGTGTGTGTGTGTGTGTGTGTGGCCATGTGCCATGAGGCAGGATGACAAAGGCTTGAAACTCGACCCTGACAGGCCTAATTAATCTCAGGTTCCTGCACTGCTGAGAGATATGCAAAGTGAGGGAGAGAGACGGAGGGATGGAGATGGAGGACAAAGAAAGCGACAGAGACATACAAGGAAAAAAGGGTTAAATCTGGAGATATAGCAGCCTTCAGGAGAGTGTTTGCTCAGATGAGCATGATGCACGCCACAGGGGTGGGCAATATGGCGAGAAGTTAGTTTGACAACGCACAACTTATATGATCTGTAGAAAATCAAAATGAACACCAGAAATAATTACAGTACTTTCTTATATAACATTATAAAGTTTATTTTAATATATAAATATATGTAATAATTTGTTGAGAAATATTCAAATTCTTTTCAGTGGTTAACAATATTTTAGAGTTCTTTAAATAAAATATTAATATAAAATAACTGCTGCGAAATACAATTTAAATAAACACATATACTTATAAACGTATAAACCTTAAAGGTCCGTTATGTGTGATTTAGGTGGATCTATTATCTGAATGGAATATGATATTCATAGGTATGTTTTCATTAGTGCATAATTACCTGTGACTACGAATCGTTGTGTGTTCGTAAGCTTAGAATACGCTCTTTATATCTACACAGGGAGCGGGTCCACCTCTACAGAGCCGCCATGTTGTGCCACTACAGTAGCCCAGAACGGACGAACCTCTAGAGAGCGCCTCCTGTGTTTCATGTTTTTACAAGTGGCAGCATGAATCCAGAAGGAAGCGCTGAAAATAAGATGAGGCGGAAATGAAGACAAGGAAGACGACATGAGCGGACTCGGTGTTTGCTGGTGCTGGCTAACAAGCTTGAGAACCCAAATTTTGAAAAATGGAGGCTCATACGTATAATGTGAATGAAAGTACTTGGAAGTATTCTACAGGCACCTGACAGCTAATACACACTTGGAAAAGGAGGGGTAAGGGAGGGGCGTTCAGGTGGTCGAATCCTACATAGCGGACCTTTAAACTTATTTTAAAACCGATATCTAATGTTAGCCAATTAGCTAATCCTGGTTAAGTTTACCATTATCTCAGGCAGTTATGTTTAATTAAGTGAGGAAGTTAAATTTTATGACTCCATTTATGATTAATTGTAAATTATATATTTGAGAAATAAAACAAACATATAGTTTTGTTTCTGTTTTCTCTTCTCAGGCTTCATCTGAACAGCAGGTCCCATGCGGTAGCGTTGATCAGCATGGCATCTGATGCGAGTCACATGTTGGAGGCTGCTTTGGAGCAAATGGATGACATCATCGCAGGTGAGAGCTAGCACACTGGTTCCCTCTGAACCTCAAAAGTGCCTTATGACCTACATAGCTTACATGAGGACTGTTTTTTTGTGGCGCAGGAAATAAAGTAGCTACAGATCCAGGTGAGACCTTGAGCAAGACTGTTCTCCTCGCTGTGCTTGGGTTGGAGCCTGCCTGAATGAATAAATGCAAGTGAAAGCTGTACGGCCTGAGGGTTGCTGAGGGGTTGAATTGCTGTTTTGGTGTATATCATTATATTCTCTAAGACTGTGTGAGATTGTTACCGTTTACATTTTGGTTTGAGGTTTCATGCTGAAGGAAGGAGGGTAATTGGCCGTTGGTTTGGGGGTCGGGGGCGGTGCGACGTGTGGCCTGTTTGTGTGTGTGTGTATGTGCATGTGCATGTGTGTGTCCTCTAGCAAACTCAGCAGTTGTCAGCATGATTGAACTAATAGAGGACGAATGTTTAACGAAGGCATTTGACAAGTGAGGACCGGAAGAGAGGCAGAGAAAGAGAAAGAGAAACACGTGTGTGTGTGTGTGTGTGTATGTGTATGTGTGTGTGTGTGTGTGTGTGTGTGTGTGTGTGTGTGTGTTAGTGTTCATACTCACAGAAAGAACACTAGGATCAGCAAGTTTGAGAAGTTTGTGTGTGAGTGTGTGGGTGTGTGTATGGAAGAAATTAAAGCGTACATAATACAAGCCCGAGTTATATAACCCAAGGTCACCCCACAGCTGTTGTCATGACAAAAGAGTGTCTCTGTTTGCTTGTTGTTAAATGTCACAAGGCATGACTGTGGAAGAGCGAACATGCTGCTGGACACATGACCTACGACAGGAATGAGGGTAATGTGTGTACTGTAGCTCCTACATGCAAGAAGACCTAATGTAGGAAATTTATGCAAAGCAAGTTAAGAGTCACATGATCATAGTATGCTCAGTTAAGAATTAGAAAGCTTTTTCATGAAAAAAAACCCCACAAATGCACAAATACCCAAAAGATGTACTGTAGGTTGCCCCGGACCGTACGAAATTCGTCAATACTTCAAGTTTCACAAAAGAGTACCTTTACTGTAGAGATTTCATACCACCACTTTTATTTATTATGTTGAATAGTGTTGCATTATTTTACTATTTATTTCTGCCATATTGCTTTCTTGAATAATGTTGGGTTTTTTTTTTTATTTGCTATTATTTACACCCTTTAATGCAGTATTCATGGGAACATACAAACTACGAATTTAACCGTACAATGAAATCCTGTAGCAATGAATATCTTGAATCTTTATCCTTGAAACACATTTCCAGGTCCATGGAAGTCCCCTGAAGTCGACCTGGGAAACATGTAAGTTTATGGGATTTAGAGAAATATTCCTTCATCACTAAAACATCCCATTTAGTGTCAGTCTAGTTATGGGACAGATCGTTTTCTTAAATATTGGTTATAATTGGCATGAGTGACATGAATTAGTATTAGCTATAATACCTTTAATATTTTCAAGTCATCAAATTCCATCATATTTTCAGTCCTTCTTCCACCCACAAGGGGACCTGGAATATAACTGGAGTGCCAAAAAAAAAATAGTAATTGATTTGGGGATGTTTTAAAAGATTTAGAAATACCACCACCTGCTGGTGATAGATGAAAATGCACCAACGTGACTTTTTTAAAAATATATATATATTGGTGTTCGTAGTATGTTGTAAAGAAGGTCAAAGCAGCGTAAAACTGAGAACAGAGCCACAAATAATCCAATAAAATATTAAAAGTACAACCAAGTCTAAAAATAGCATGACGTTAATTATATTCTCTTTTACATGAAGATTTCTCCCAGGTTCAGCCAGTGGTTCAGCGGCAATATTACAGTATATTGTCATATTGTTAGATAATTGCATGTTCATAATTAATCATAATAATAATTCATGTTATTCATGATCATTCATTTTAGACATCTGATTTTTATGCAATTTTACACCACGGTGTTGTTGAATTGTTCATTCTGATTGGTCAGCAGATTTTTGGTTAATATTTATTTAACAGCAGCTCTGATATATAAAATAGTTCCATTGTCACAGGTATATATTATTATATTACAGGTATAAATAATAACAAATATATATGTATAGAACTTTAGTGTCTTCTACTGGATTTTATGGCATTGTTGTACTTCTTGGCAGAGGTAATTAAACAACAACAACAATAATAATAATAATAATAATAATAATAATAGGATTTTAATTTATAGTGCATTTCAGGGTACTCAATGATGCTAGACAGATACATCAGAGATAATAAAAAGCATGTGATAAAATGAATAAGAATAACAGGAAATAACTTCCAAAGGACAAAGCAAATGCATGTTTTTATAATTATGAGATAATGAGCAGATAATAAAACTTATTAAAGGTTATGGGCACAGTATGTAAAGACACATGCATGGAGAAAAGATGGTTTTTAAATCACTTTCATTAATCACTTTAAAGAAAAATGCGTAAGTGAGTAAACGGATCAATGAATAACGAATAAATATTTTTCAGTAAAAGGAGGACATTTTATTTTATTCCTGCAGTTCTAGTCTTTGCACATACTAGTGCATGTAGTTTCAGGATTAGCAGAAAACCCCTGCCAATAAAGCACAATCTTTCCCACAATGCCTTGCTGTTTTCCTGTTTACATTTACATGAACTAAAATCGGTTCAGCATAGCTGCTGATGCGAGGAGATCCAAGAGGCCTCCCAGCTCCCCGTGCTTTTGGACCCTGTACTGTCCCTGGCTCATGTAAAAGGAACGATTGAGTCGTGGTGGCTCTCCGTGCTGCATTACTGTGGTTTTATGGCATCCAGATGTTTCAGCGCTGCACTAGCTTCACTCTATAGGATCCAGATGGAGGCAGTTGGAGATGAGGGAAGTGTTCGGTGATGGCGATGAAACGTGGCTGCGTGTGGTGGAGGGGTGATGGGTAATACGGCCGTGATGTTGGTTGTTAGGAATTCTTTTACACGATGTAAACTCATTGGACTCATTTAACACCTACGAGAACTTGTCGGGGGTTTCAGAGTCACTAACACCGCTACATTAAAGGACAAACAACGAGTAATGTGCACAACAAATTATTGTGCTAATAAAGCATATTTCACTCCTCTTCAGTAAGCGGTCAGGGTTCAGGGTGTGAGGCAAGAATCCACCCTGGATGACATGTTGTTCTCTTTCTTTCTCTATTTCTGTCCTCTCTCTTCCACAGCCCCATTCATGAACCAAAAATGTAAAAAAAAATTATTTATACGTGGGAACAAGTTAACTAAAACAAAGGAACGAATTATTAAAACATGGCCATGATTTAATTAAAATTTAGGAATGAATTATTACAACATGGCCACGATTTTACTAAGACTTGGGAATGAATAAGTATCGTTGGAACAAATTAATAATATGCGTCTGCAATATTGAAATATTTTTTTTATTATTATTTTTATATTTTCTTTTTTGCTTTCCTCATTCCTGTCACTTTCATTCTTCTCTCTCACTCTTTCTCACTACTTCAGTTTAAAACCCGACCCAAACATTGTTTACTGGCGTTATAAATATTACCATTTGTATTGTTGAAGCGAGTGGAACTGGACGTGGTCTTGTGCTGTTGTGGCCCCGCCCCCTGAATGCCTTGACGTGTTGTTTGAGACGCTTTCCTGCTTACCATGTTGGTAAAGAACGGGTATTTGACTTCCTGTTCGCTTGACCCAGTCTGGCCATTCGCCTTTGCCTTATCTTATCAGTAAGGAGTTTCTACCTGTGAACCGGATGTTTTTTGTTTTTCCCAATTTTGTGTAAATTAAAGACAGTTGTGTGTGAAAATCCCAGGAGACCTGCAGGTTCTCAGTCCAGCCTATCTTGCACCAGCGATCATGCCGTGGTCGAAGGCACGGCGATCACATTTTTCCTCCTTCTGGTTTTACATTAACTAAAGCTCTTGATGTGTATGTGCATGATTTTATGCCTTTTGCTGCTGCCACATGAGTGGCTGATTAGATAATTGCATGACTATATAAAAGATGATCCTCCAGCAATGGTGTATTAGGAACATATCTCTCTCTCTCTCTCTCTCTCTCTCTCTCTCTCTCGGTAGGCTCTAAGGTGATGGTGGAGTTCACTAACGGCCTGCCGGATCTGGGTTCTCCGGTCGGTGCGGGTCCGCTGCAGGTGTTACAGTTAGCAGAGGAGCTGCGTTTGGCTCTGGAGCTTCAGAATGGAGACGGTCGAGACACTTTGCGCTCACAGCTGCCCTGTTCCACCGCACAGACCCTCTTGGAGTGGCTAGACAAAGGCATGGTGAGTCCATGTTTACATGTCAGGCTCAGTTTCAGCAGCCTCTGTATGAGAGGTAGTACTTAGAGACGCAACCTACTTATATAACCTACTAAGTATTAATCGATCGGCGCGAAATGGAACATTTTATTTATGTTAATTGTTTCCGTGTGCCGCTAGCAAGGAAGTTTTTTATTTCAAATGTTACAATGTTTAAACAGTATGTTTATGGCAGGCAATTGCAAAAATGTGCTTTATTAAAAAAGAGTAGAATATCAAACAGGTTGAAAACCATCAGGCAAAAGCAGAGTTGAAAAACAGGCTAGGTTCAGGCGATCAGCAAACAGATCACAAAAATGGAAGACGGGATCAAAGACAAAACCAGAATAGCGGGAACAATGAAAGGCTTGGCACGTCAGGAGAAAGGTCTACTGAATGACACGTTGCAGTTTGTTTTCATATCAGCATGGGCATGTCGGTTTAATAGAGAGCTGAGTGCGCAGGGCGATATCGACTAGCGCAGTTCTTAAAAGTGAGCACAAGGTGGCGTGGATTCCTCCCAGGCTCTGTGCTCAGTGCTCGCTGAACTGAACTGCTCTAACATGTAACAATTTCTGCTCCATGCTCGTGAACAACGACGCAAAACGCTAAATGCAAAACGCTTGCTATGACCTTGCTTGCTGTTACTGCTCTGTGTGAGCATGTTATATTAAACATACTGCTGCAGTGCCGTAAGATGGTTAGACGTATGATGTTGGAGTTGATGTTTTTACTTGCATTCCCATCATTAATCAAGAAACACGTCCAGATTGCTGTCATTTGTGTTCATTAGCGAGACAGCATACGTATTGTTTGGTGATGAAACATGTTTACAAGTACAAATAAATAAGTGTGGTGTCAGCCTCGTCCCCTGATCCAATATTCATACTGAAGCATCAATAGAAAGAAATTTGGGATAAAGTTGGTATAAAAGAAGTCTTTACAGTGTAAATTGTAATTTATTTTAGCTGTATCACATCCTCCTTGATTTGTTTCTTATAAACCTTACTGTGTCATTGTGCTTCATAACAGTTGTACAAGTCATGAGCTGGGATAATAGGATCCTGGGTTTGTTCTTCTCTGGATCGCAGGCTGTTTTTCAGCCGCGTGTGTGTTTAATCTGGACGTCTTTAAAAGAGTTTGGATGCTCCTCAGAGATTCGGAGAGGGGCTGTGCTTAACTTCCTGCCTCCTTCTTTCTCCTCTTCTCATCTCCTTTCCCTTTTTTCACTCCTTAAGTTCTCTGTCAGTCGCTCTCCCTCGTGTTCTGTCCTCACTCAGCACCGTCCCAAAGGATTACCAGGTCTCATGGGTAAGTCCATGGCTGACATCCTGACTCAGGTTTCCGTACTGTAGAGCCGAGTTTGCTGTCGGTTTTTATACAGTGTCATTTTTTGCTTCTGCTTTTATAGTGAATGGAGCATTTTCTTTGTGGTATTCGGTGTTACTTTGAGTTTGAACCCCGTGGACTGTGTTTATGTTTGGAGACTGGACGTGTGGTGGGCGGGGCCGACTTAAACCAGTGAGTAGGACCAGTAGACCATGTCTTGGCTAAAAAGGTCTTGGCTAAACAAGTAAAACTGGGGTGGAACAATTTATCACTTTGTTTTTGGGTTGCATCACGCCTATCCATCGTTGATTATTTTGCAATAACAGCACGCCCCCCAGTGGTTCGCTTGTTGGCTTCAGGTTACAACTGGAAGATACAGTTTACTCTAGATCAAGGTTGGGTGTGTGTCTGTTTCCGTAAAACAATAAAATGACTTACTATTATGTCCAAACACACTCTTAGTTACACTTACTGTATATTAGTTTGGTAAGAGTGTAACATCCTCTCTGAAAATTAGTCTTTGCTACAACTCGAAACTTAAACACTGTCTTGAAAATGACAAGCACCATGACAATGGAGAGATATGACAGTGTTTAAGAGCAGCTCCAACTGTAAACGGCAGGGACAGCTGTCCTGTTGATGCTAACACCCTGTTAATCACCCACACACACACACACACACACACACACAGTGTCCCCTCACCCAAACAGGAAATGACCCAAGATAGAGGAGATGAAAGAGGAGAAGAAGACTGGAATAGACCTCAGGCTGGCACTCGACCTGATCCCTTCTCTTCTCATTTTCTCTTCTCTTTTCTCCTCTTCTCATTTTCTTCCTTCATTTTCTTTTCTCATTGTCTCTTCTCTTCTTTTCCCTTCTCTTTTTCCCTCTCATTGTCTCTTCTCTTCTCTTCTCATCTCATATTACCTTCTCTTCTCATTCTCTTCTCTTCTCATTCGCTTCTCATTTTCTCTTCTCATTTTCTTCTGTTACTTTTCTCTCCTCTTCTCATTTTCTTCTTCTTTCCTTTTCTTTTCTCATGTTCTCTTCTCTTCTCATTTTCTCTTCTCTTCTCATGTTCTCTTCTCTTCTCATTTTCTCTTCTCTTCTCATTTTCTCTTCTCTTCTCCTTTTCTCTTCTCATTCTCTTGTTTCTTTTCTCTCCTCTTCTCATTTTCTTCTTCTTTCCTTTTCTTTTCTCATTGTCTCTTCTCTTTTTTCTTCTCATTGTCTCTTTTCTTCTCTTCTCATTGTCTCTTCTCTTCTCATGTTCTCTTTTCATTTTCTATTCTCGTTTCTCTCCTCTTCTCATTTTCTTCTTCTTTCCTTTTCTTTTCTCATGTTCTCTTCTCTTCTCTTCTCATTGTCTCTTCTCTTCTCTTCTCATTGTCTCTTCTCTTCTCTTCTCATTGTCTCCTCTTCTCATTGTCTCTTTTCATTTTCTATTCTCGTTTCTCTTCTCTTCTCTTTGCTTCTTCTTGTTGTCTTTTCTCTTCCTTTCTCATGTCTCTTCTCTTCTGTTGTACACTGTTAGGAAATGTAGAACTCTGAATGAAGGTTCTCTGTAAAATGGTATAAAAAATTCCGTCTTTCTCCATTGTTGAGCAGTGAGCAATTACGAAACTGCGTAAAACTGCTAAATCTGCTCGTCTCAGGCGCCGCTGCTCCTGATTTGTACACCGTTGAATTATATAAAAAGTTCATCGTTTTAGTAAAACAGGACCTCGGCTATTAAACCTAGCTGTGGTTTTGTGGTAGAAGTGTTAATGGGTGAGAAATAAAACCGTAAATTATGTTTTGGTGTTTATTTTGTGGGGCAGTTTGTGATAGTGCGGTTTGGGTGTGAAACACAGGAATGGGTGTAATTTCTGTGTGTTGATGCCGAGATTGCGAGGCGGGGAGTGGACGATCCCCAGGAAACCAGATTCACCATAATCACTTCCAGTCTGTAGAGACAGTGGCACAATGAGCCTTTTAGCATTTATGTGTGTGTATGTAAGTGTGTTTTTATTCTATCTTGTCCTGGAATAAGTCCATCGATCTGTTTTGGTTCAGACTTGCATTGCGAATTTTAAATGAATCAACAGCGCCTTGTGACGACGAGGGGAAACCCGGTTCGGTCAGCGCGAGAGCGTAAAACTATAAACTCTGTTTTTACAGCTGTAAGAAAGTGTTGCACATTAAAACGAGGAACTGTGAGAGACGCTGTGAGCATGTTAGTGTTGCAGCTAACACACACACACACACAGCAGTATTGCGTGACTGGGTTAACAGCAGGCATGGGGTCCGGGGAAGACAGCTTTCGCTGTAGCGTATCGGGAGCTCGAGGCTCCAGCGGCTGGAATGAAGAGGAGGAGGAGGAGGAGGAAGGGAGGAGGCTAAGCAGAGGCGGAGGAGGAGGAGGAGGAAGGGGGGAGCTCCATAAAGCAGGCAACCGTCAGCGCTGTGAAGCCCCGTAGTGAGCCCTCCGACCCCAGTCTGCCGCTTCTCCTCTCTCCCACACACACATGCACTTACACACAGATGAGCAGACATGGGCCTCCAGCATGGAGCAGGATCTTGACTTCTACAAACATTTCTCATGGCTTAAAAAGGTAAGAGTTTGCTCTGGGAGCTTGGGCACTTTCTATATTTCCGTAGAATAATGGATCAGTCACTGTTACATTAGCATTTAAGTATAATTAGTAACCATTATGATTGTTAGAATAACTGGAAAATAGTAACTGGTCGTTCTTATACGACTGCACGCTCCACGAGATGAAGGACCGCCTTCAGAGTGTCACTCCAGACACCGTGATCCGGATTAAGACTCGGCGTCAAGTCTTCGCACACCGGACCTGTTTCCTGAAGGCTGAACCGGGCTCCAAACAGCTGTGATGAAAGGCAACATTTGAAACCTAATTATAGTTCAGCGCGGCATGTTAGGTGCTGCACTGTTGTGACCTGCGGGCTTGCAGTCTTGTGATAATTCAAAAAAACAAAAAAGCTGTTCTTCATAGCAAAACATTTCATCTTATACTGATATGTTTAGCTCAAAATGTAAGAGTACAGAACACTCTCATTATCACATGATCAGCATTTGCTTCAGGAAAATATCTTAATTACCATGTGATTTTAATTTTTACCATGATTACCCACAATGCTGTTCGACTACCTGCTGCGGTGATGCTAAGATGCTAAGATCCATCTTCCAAGTTCGGAAATCGTAATTACAACTTGTCACACATTCACGTCCGTGCTGAGAAATCTAGCACACATAAGGAATCAGCTTTTTAAAAAATGGATGATCTGTCAAAAACTTTGACCACATGGGTGTGGAATTTATAGCCATGTTTACAGAAAAATGAAATAGTATGAAATAGCCTAAATTAATTCTTACAATCTGTTGATGCCTCGCCTTCCGCCCTGTCTACGTCAGAACTCGGGCATCATAGAAAAAATTGACTTTCCCACTAGTAATTACACCTTTGTTTGACCATTCATGTGCTCAGAACTCGTAATTACGATAGTTCCTATAGCACATAAGAATTTTCCCTCGCTTCATCTCTACCTAAAGAAAGAGCTGCAGCAGCGCTTTAGTCCTTGAGTCTGTCCAGCAATCTCACATCCTCGTCGGTTCACTCTGTGCAACATGATCAGAAATCTGTGAAATTTGTGTGAAGAAGTCTTCACTGCTTTCTCATGACATTGGTACTTTGGGTTGAATGCCCCTGGAAAAGGTCGAGTGAGAATAGAAAAGAGGGTCTTTGGTCTTGTTTTTTTTTTTTTTTTACTTTGAAGAGCTAGCAGCAAAACCATTAAAAAAGCATGATCACTTATTTTTGAGATAAACATAAAAGGTTTTCTCCTATTAAACATCAATGTAACTGCACTAACAACGTCTTCCAGTGGCACACAACCATTAGCTTCTCATAACAATATAATGAAAACCTAGCACCAACCAGTAAATTTGCACTAGCATCACTAAAAATATTCTGCTTCAGGTTGTTTATGTTTTGTAGAAACCATACAAGAAGAAACCAAAGTTGGAACCGTACAATTGTCTAGAATGTCTTTGTATGGTGTAGCCTTACAATTTCCCTTCACTGGAATTAAGAAGCCCAAACCTGTGACAGTGCCCCTGTGCACAAGGCCAGCTCCATGAAGACATGGTTTACCAAAACCATGGACTGGAAGAACTTATGGCTTGCACAGAACCCTGATCTCGTCACTGTACTGAACACCTTTAGGATGAACAGGAACTTCATGTCAGGTCTTCTTGTGGCTGACGTCTCGTGTCCTTGAGCCCACATCCGCACAGCTACGCTCCGAAAGCTAGTAGAAAGCTTTCTCAGAAGAAAGGAGGTTATTATAACAGCAAAAATGGAACATGTCAATATTTCTGCTCATGGTTTTGGAGTAGGATATACTCAATACTCACTTTGGTCATATGGTGGTGGATATATAAAAAGATAAATTGTTACTTAATTCACATATCAAACCTGAGTAGTCTATATGCTGATGAAGATTCAGTTTCCAAATGGCGCTCTGTCCTTTAATCTATTTTTATAGATAACAACATCAATCCACATAAACATCTGAACAACTTGACACAGCTTGAGATATTAATTCCGCAACAATGTTGGCTATGAGCTTCCTTTACTTGTTGGCTAAATTACCCTCATAGCTTCAGGGCTAAACTAAAGCAGCAGAGAGCAGAGACAGTGTTAGAAATGACTGACTGCATTTGGGGTAAGATGAAGCATTGTGAATATTTCATTGTTTGCTTAACAGTTCTGTTTAAAATCACTCTAAATTAAAATTTTCACCTAAACACATGAGGCTTTTTTGCATTTAATAAGAGCTAGCCATTATGTTTTGTTTATGTGCACAGGGAAGGAGGTTAAAACCTCTGAAACACATTTGAATGTGGCATGCAAACGCTGTATGGTTTCTATTTTATGCGCCCAGGTCGCCTGGTCGTACTCGGGCTGCTGTGAACAGTACTGACAGAGTAAGTCATCTGGACCGTTGACCTGAGAGAACATTTCCTGTTGAGTCGCCCCCAGAGTGCAAAAATTGGAGTGAGTGCAGACTGCGAATCTGGTTTATTTCCCTAGAGAGAGTGTGTGCCTTTATAAGAGCTTTTATACAAACACAATCGATCAGCCAAGACGTGTTTGTTGCCCCATGATTGCTTTTTTAGTAATGCTAATGTAGGTCTATCTCATCCTCTCTTTCCTATACACACTTCAAACATCAGCATCATGCTACATATTCTTATGTAAGGAATAAAACACATGGGGCCAGAGTTGCTAACAGTTTGCCATAGCACACACCCTCTTTTAGCATTAAAAATCTACTATCAGGATTTACTAAAGGCGTGCAGGAGGGAATTTGGGGGAGGGGAGTATTTAAATGAATCATGCAATGTGATTAAGGTTTGCGGTAGTCAATGTTCTGCTAATTGCACCTTTAATTAGCACTAAAAACACTTGACATGGCTGCGATAGTTGCCACTAGGAGGAGAACAGGAAGTGCTTGGTGGATGAGAGAAAATTTTCCCCACTCGTTTTCATGTATTTGGAATATCAGAGGAGGACGTTATCAGAACATATCGATTACCAATCCACGTAATTCTTAATCTCTGGAGGAAATCAAAGACGACCTGAAACCTCCAACTAAAAGAAGTCACGCACCTTACTGCGGCCCTTTGCTAACTTGCGCTGCTCTAGGTAGGCAACATTCGTTATTATTAAATTGTCGTCTATGTTCGTTAATTTGCATATTGTTAGTAGATTACCTGCAGAACTGGCTATGCCTATCGGCGCTTTTTAAATTGCAGCCCTAAATTTGCCTTGCTTATAAAATGGCTCTTGGTGACACGCTGTTATCTGAAAATAATTAATGATGGGGTGGTGTACTGCCACCAGACGCAAAGTGGATATACTATTACTACTCCGAAGTGGATTATTTTCCAATAACAGCATGTCCTTAAAGCGGGAGTCATCGATTCTGGAGAAAGATTGTTGATGTTCGAACTCAACAGCCAAACGAATACACACCTCCCTTCAGTGTTCCTTCAGAAGCCCCGCCCCCAAATTCATGGACATGCATTGCCAAGGCAACGATACTAACAATGAACCCCATCCCCCTGTGAATGAGCTGTTACTATAGAAACAGAGACGTATTAGGACGAGCACATTAATATATTTGTGTTTCAGCCAGAACTAGTGTCTAAGCCAAATATACACCTTCTGACCTCTTCAGAAAAGAGTGTTGTGGTATAAACAGTAAGAAAAAAGTGATTCCAGTTGTCCAACCCTATAACCACATTAAAATCCAGTGTAACTTCAGTGCAAACTAAACTGAACTCTTCCATTGCAGCTCTGGTGTCAATAGGCAGAGTATTTGTTGTTAAGGCTTTCGTATTCATCCTACAGTTTATAAGGTTTTGTGGTTTGGAGGAAATGGGGAAATAATGAGATCTGGCAGCAGGGTGCACTGTTACACCCACATGAGCACAACACATAGCACCTAAGCATTACATTCTTGTGGATACAATCAGTAATTACATGTTGAATTACCGTCAGCAGGCTGTAAACCCTGGCTTGTGAGTGGTGTGTAAAGGAGTCCTAACAGGGAGGGGTTCATTACGACATACACCATCGGCTCTGTCATGCATTCTTGGACAGTGCCATAATAATAATGTCCTGAATTAAGTGTTGGGGGAAATCCCAGGGCCTGTGAGTGATGCTGCCTCAAAGGAAACGTCTTTCTGTCTTATACACACACACTCACCCATACCTACAATCTCTTTCTGTCTTGGTAGACAATAAACTACATTCTAACTCCAGTTGCTATTGTGCAAGTTACAGGAAATGGTTTCTTAGGCTAAAGGTCATGATGTCTTAATCATTCACAAGGCTGCATAAAGTAAACAAAACTAAGTATTTCTAGTATGTACCATGCACCATGTTTGGTAATTGGAAAGACTTAATGATAGTATGGGTTTTTTCCTATCTTCTGCTCCCTCAAGTCAATTTATTAAATTCCCACACTGGTAGTATTTTACTTAAGGCTCCTTTAATTAACATTATTTATTATATGTCATGTCAGGTCCACCAGGTCCAACTCCAAAACAAAACAAACTCCATTTTCCAGAATCCTTAAGCATCGAACAACCAACCCAGTTACATGACCTGTCACATGGTCAGCCAACTTGTTATAGTTTCCTGGACTTCCAGTGACAACCGCCTGTTCCCAGTTAGCACACTCCTAATGTGAGTAATGTGAGTAACACCGATTTTCAGTGTCTCTTTCCAAAGATTTGGTCCCAGCATGATACATTGCTTGGGTATTACGTTTGAGTTTGCCTTTTTGAATTTGTCTGCTTTATTTAAAAAAATAATGCGACCATATTTTGGTTTTCAAAAACGAGGACACTGGAGGCAGGATGGCGGCACGGAGCAGTCGGACACCCGCAAAATTAACAGCGACTGTAGAAAGCAAAAAACGAATCCCGGACATTTTTGCCGATTTAGAAATCACACCTTGGATGCATTTTTTAGAGGACGTGTCTAGATAAAAAGGACCTATGGTCACCCTAAATAAAATAAAACCAAAAGTAATCGTAAGCTAGGTCACGTTTGTATTCTTGATGGATTTTTTTTTCAGCAAATAATCCAAATAATTAGCACCTGCATTAACCAATGTTTATTCTATTCATGAGGGCAAATATTTCCCATTAATAGAATAAACATCATAAAACATATGACCAATAAAGTTACCTTTTATTTCTTTGCAGTTGTTAATATTTTGATGTTGAATTTGATGTTTCGATTTAAAAGCAGCTCCGAAAGTAGTTCCAACAGAACAGGTTTATTAATGTATTCATTCAAAAATGTTAGTGTTTCTGTGGTCACAACTTACACCGGCTGCATTATTTATATTCTTTCAGTGAACATATATCAAGCTAGTTAACTGGGTAACATTAGCGGAACACCTGAATGCAAATAATTTATTTACGACCTCACAAGAGAGAAAGAGGGACATCCAGTGAGCACATGAAGGTACCATGTAGTTGGTTAATCGTTATTACAAGACGTACCCTTGCAGTACTGATATCATAAAGGCTGACAGTGGAGGCATCTGACCAATCTCCAAAAGGTTGTGGTTCAGAGCACAGCGTCATCCATTGTACAGCACCAGTGGCAGCACTTGGGCTTGAACCTCCAGCCTGCTGATCAGCCTTAACCACTGATTCCCACCCCTCCCCGCCCAGGAATCATGTTCAGTGACCAAGAATCGAACTTGGGTGGTGGTGGTTAGAGCACTGAATCCTAACCACTAGACCACCAGGGAGAATATATTGTGTGGTTCAGATGTTTCATAAAGTACAAATCATTTTGCTGACCAATCTTTAACCATCCAGGCATTCTTAGTGGAGTTTAATGTGTTCAAATTCAGTCCGAATGAAGTTGAACATTGTCCAAAATCTGAGAGATCTGCCAGGTCCCAATGCAGCAGCAGTTTTTTAAAGGCGCTAGCTTTTGCAGCTTCTCGCTACCTTTTGCTGGCTTTCCATTGACAAGAGCATGACAGCTCCTGGTGCATGGTTATATTTGGGAGCACTGCTGCTGGGGAAAAAAGGTTATTTAAACATCAATGCATATATCATGCACTATTTAGTAAATAAGACACAGCAGAGGTCTAAGTGCTTATCTAGTAGAGGAATTTCACTTTACGTTATGCTTTTTGTGACAGCAAAAATGGAAGGCTTTTAATTTTTAGCGGAGGATGGCAACCCTAAACTCAAAAGTGCTTTGGATATGGTTTTAAAAAGCATTTTAAATACCTCTAGGGCAAATATATCTGACATTCCTTACAGGGGATTTTGGAAATAATGTTACTTGTGTTCAGGATAGCTGACAGGTCCTAACTCAGCAGCATTTTCATAGAGATTATATGTGAATCAAGTGCTAGCTCTGCTCTCATGGTGCTAGCTCTGCTAGCGTAGCGCTGACAGGCACTGCGGCTCACTAATCTCCTATGACAGCAGCAGTATTTACTGGCTTCGCTAATAAGCATCACAATATGGGTGTCACTGATGACTCAGAAAGCTGCTTGTAAGACATATAGAGCTGGCAAAAGCTGAAGATCTGAAGAAAGATTTCTAATCCATATAAGTGGCCCATTCGTGTGATATCTACTGTTGTAGGAGTCCAAATATTTTGATAGTAGAACAGAGATTACAATTTGTGTTGTGTTGGTTTTTCAACATGGCGGCTCCCATGGAGAGCTTCAGTTAGTCATCTAGGCTAAGTGTAAATCAGGTGTCATTTTAGTAACAGTGAGTCTTTTCCTTCTAATTTACTAACACATCTGAGGGAAATGTTGACCTTCCTGACATTTTTGACTCATTTACATTGTCTCTGTGTCTTTAGATTATCTCTATGAAAGGCTTGGCAAGTTGTGCTAGTGCTAAAAGTCAGTAGCGTATTCGCTGTGTCCGTTTCCCAGCTGCATAGAAACAGATATTTGCTGATTTTAACGTATCGTGTGTTTGCCTTCTCAATCTAGATGTGCAAAATTTCCATACTTCATCATGAGACAAAAAAAACTTGGGTGATTATTATTGAATGGGGTATGCTAATGAGCTAGCTTTACATTTATTGTAAGGCCCTGCTCTGTAATTCATCTGTAATTCAGATCTTTTTACTTTAATGTCGTTGTGCATCATTAAACACCTTTATGATTGAGACTCTTCCTTGGAGTACTGTTTGGCACCATGCCAGTGATTCCCAGCCTTTATCTGGAACTGGTTGGTTCATTCACCTCAGCTTTGCCACTGTGTGTGTGTGTGTGTGTGTGTGTGTGTGTGTGTGTGTGTGTGTGTGTCTTGCAGGTTAACCGCCAGGCCTGCTCGAACAATGAGACGTATCAAGAGCGCTTGGAGAGATTAGAAGGGGACAAAGAATCTCTGGTTCTGCAGGTGAGTCGCTCCTCCCCACTCGACTCCGGCTTTTCATCGTCACACAATAGACTGTGTCAGGCTGCGAGTCAGCCGTTATACTGCTTTCAGAAGACAGAGATACTCCCTACTAATTATTTTCTATTTATTTTGTCAGTGTGATAGCAGAGAATGACCTACTGTATATTCTTTACTAACGAATCGTATGCGACGTTCAAATTAGGTTGTGCGTTCAACGTGTTTACAGAAAGATCCCATATATACACAACCCACTCAGTCGCAGTTTCATCATCGGTAGTCTGAAGTTCACCTGTTGTTTTGCGGCCTGGACAAAATAGTAGAGCTCATGAAACCTTGGTTTGCTGAGTCTAAGTGTAGTTACAGTTCATTTAATTTGAATTCTGTTGAGTCTTTCCTTGCCAGTTTTTTTATAGGCATCCGAGAATAATGCTGATTTGTATGTCTTGCTTTGACTGTCAAGACATTTTGGACTGTCCATATAAAAGAGTTACTCACTACTTTACAACAGGAAGAAAACAAGAAGGGCATATAGGAAAATAATAATAAATAAATACATTCATTGGTAGCATATTAAAAAGCCTAATACTGTGTGACCTGTAAAACATGTTGCCAAGACAACTTTAATATAAACTTATATTTATGCAAAAGTTTGCTTTTACTTCCGTTGTTATGACAATGAGAGACTTCTGGAATATTAACCATATTGGCTGTCAAAAAATGTCTAGCGTGAACTCTGGTTATCAGCCCAAAGTAGATTATTGTCCAACAGTGTCCCAAAGTGTTTCATTCCTCAAATATGACAGCGCGTTGTGAATGATTAAAATATTTATTCGTTCATGAAAGTCACAGCACACTCTTTATCTGTTTATAGTTATTTTTACATGCTCACGAAACGAGCGAGTTATCACTTACTGCAGATATAAACAGTCATTTCTTCACTTTCTCTCAAAGTTTATAAGAAAACTTGTTGCAAAGAAATGGTAAGACGTCTTCGGTCCTGATGGAAATTCTAGACTTATAGCGTTACAAAGCACTGACACTGGAAGTCGACTCCTTCCAGAAATGTTAAATAAAAAAACAAAAAACTTTCACCCTTATAACAATTGTTAATTAATGGTTTTTAGTTGGCTTATATTATATATTAGATTAGATTAGATTAGATTATAACTCATAAAGCGTGTACTGTGCATGTCAGTGTGAAATAGCTGTTACTGTAGAAACGATAATGTTGTAAAACATGATCATGAAAAGCTGGAAATCTGACAAAAGCAGGAATCCTTGCGATTACAGCTTGTCCTGTGAATTTGTTCAGTCTGCTACTGTAATGCTGAAAGGTCTTGCAGTTTTATTGGTGTTTTCGTTATATGTGCACGTACATGATTGTAAGCCATCAAAGCACAAATACTGGATCTGATCTAAGCAAAATACCAGAAATGAGCAAAGATTCAAGGTTAACTCGCCAGTCTAAAAGTGCTTATTATCAACTAGACTTTAAACAGGTCTTTCGACTTTCTGCAAACTGTCTGTTTACCACAAAGTATTTGTAGACCAGCTTGGTTTAGTTCATAACCTTTTTCATTTACAGGAGATTAACTTTAGACTATTCTTTAACTCTTTAACCAGTTTAACAAGCCATGACCTCTTCTTTGATGTCACGGAGACCTTTCAGCCGTCATGGTGGACTTAAAAATAGGTCGTATTTCTTGTAGCTGTATCTGTCTGACACAGAATGAGCAGGTTTACACACACACACACACACACACACACACACACACACAGTGCCTGCAGTCACGCTTCTGCCACATTCCTCAATCTTCTCTCCTGCCGATTGGTGGAAAGTTTTGTGCTCTGAGCCTCTTTCAAATCTTATTGGCTCTCACATAGCTTTCACTTCCTCCTTTTACCTGTCTGGCAGCAGGTGGGCTGGCTTTGTGGCAAGACGGAGCAACAAAGTGAACAAACTCAGCGTTTATACAGCATTTGGAAAGTCGTATGTGATTGCTAATAGTTTTGTTTCCGCTTTCAAGTTTGCTGAAGTAGTTCGGTAAAGTTTGCTAAAGTAGCGTGGAAGTAGGGGTGAAAGAATGACTGGTTAAACAAATGTGAAGTGTGTTGCAAGAGAAGGAGGGAGTGACGGAGAAGAGAGACAGACTGAATGAGTGTTCAACAGTGTGTGAAATCAGGTGAGTGTCCGTCTAACTGTGAAAACAGCTGAGCCGAGAGTGAAGGATTTTACTGAGTGTGTGAGTAAAGGTTATGGTTTGGGAGGAGCGGAGTGGGAAGAAAGATTGCTGTGAGTTGGACGCTATGCTGTGTGGGAGTGGAACGTGGGTGCGTTATGGCATTTACAGCTTGCGTTCAAATTTGCATGTTGAAAGATTAATTAGCTTCTAATTTTGTTCTGCCACAGACAGTGAATATCACATGTGAAGAATCTGTTATAGTTGCTGAGTAATGTGAGTTTTTATGTATTTATTTATTTATTTATTTATCATTAATGGCTAACATTTTTAAAATAGCATTAAAATAACATTTTCCCATTTGAACCAAAGACTTTCTTACTAACTTGCGGGAAAAGACTCAGCATGAAGTGTCTGAGGAATAAATCGGTGTGGCGAGATGTGGCGTACTGCCTCAAAGTTGATCATCTTCGCATAACGGCATATCCCAACATGTTTTCTTCTCCTCATGACATCACAGGACCTGCCAATGGTTATGATTTTTATGAAATAATAATGCATCATACTTTTTATCCATTTATAATTACATTTAACATTGTGGAACATCCCTGGTGTAAAACTTCTTAATTTTTAGATTACACTGGTCAACAGTGAAAAAAAGGTCTAACTTTTTATAGCTGATCTAGGATCATTTTAATGCGCTAAATCCA
>JAQQZX010000002.1:22459264-22474264 GCA_030068355.1 Notoglanidium maculatum
TGGGCCAGAAATATGTTAAATCAGCAGAAATATATTAGACAACTCACAAAAAAATTTTTTTGTAACCCAGTGTTATTATTCTTAGATGATTTGACATGTATGCCTTGCTGTTACCAGGGTAAGTGTAGCTGAAAGGTTTAGGCAACGGGTTTCCGTAGAAACCGATTAAATGTGGGTTCCTTGAAATGAGATGACTATATATTTTTATTCAAGCTGTGAAATCTGACAGAGTTGAATTAGGTGATTCAGTTCTTGTGTTATGTATGTGTGTGTGTGTGTGTAGGTGAGTGTCCTGACGGAGCAGGTGGAGGCTCAGGGAGAGAAGATCAGAGATCTGGAAGCCTCTCTAGAGGAACATCACCACAAACTTATCTCCACAGAGGAAATGCTCCAGCAGGTAGGAGCACGCTAACAGCTTGGCCAGAAACCATCCTGTCTGTTCAGCTGATCTCCTGTGATACGTTTAGCCAAGAAAGGAATGTGCAGAACCTTCTCCTTATTCCAAAGGTAGTCCATCAGCCAGGACAGGTTTGGTGTGTGAAGTCTCTGGTTCTGTAAAGTAAGACAGGATACTGGTCTGAAGTGGCACCAAACTATGTCCTGATCACCAAACTAGCTCTGTTTTTAACTCTGCGCCATCCTTTTGTCTGTTTTGCTAGATAACAGTGTGTCTGTTTGAGATCCTGAGCAACTCAACATGATTTGACATGAGTGTAAGATGATATAGATGTAAATTTTACATGATTAATGATTCTACACATAAGCATCTGGGATTGTTAGCAACCTTAGCAACACAGTGCGAAATAAATCACATATCTTGACTTATCTTGGCTAATCTACTACATTTTGACTAAAGTATATCCTAAAAATGCTAGACCATGATTGTCTAGCGTATACTGTATGCATATTGCCAGAGGAAAAATTGTTAGGAAGATGATTTCAGTCAGATACGCAGACACACTTTATGAGAATCAGACATAGATGGAATGTCAGGAATCAGTTAAGGAGACCGGGAGAGATAGATATGGAGTGATAGACATAAATAGTGCGTCCTCGTGGCTTCCTGCGCTTGCCTGGACAGGTTCGAGTGCTGCAGTGTTCCTGTTCCTCTTCCACCTGAGTGTCAATTTGTTTAAATGTTTAAGTGTTATTTCAGATACAAATGAACCTTTGTTAGAGTGACTGGATTAAGGACAGTATCAGTGCACATACAGGTCATGTTGAAAGGTTTGTAAAAGGATTAAACCACCAGAGAGTCAGTGTTGACCCCTGCTGATCATGTGACCCCAACTCCCTTCCAAATACTATAATGACTGTAATAAATTTGATTAAAAAAAATTAATAAATAACCTCGCATTAAGCATGTCTGGAAGTTATAAAGTCAATTCTCTTATAAAGGCATTGGCCTCTAAGACAATTTAGTGCATATAGAAAGAAAAGAAAAAAAACAATCATTTACGCTACGTTATCTCTGGTGGGCAGAAGACACGTTTTTAGCTGTTTTAATTTTACAAAGCCAAAGGGAGACTTATTAAATGCTGTTATTGGACTAATCCATTACGAAGCACAGGAAAAAAGTAGCTTAGCTCAGGAACTTGACTTCTTGCTAACAGTACGGTGATCTGATGCCCTATTGAAAATATTGGCACCTTGCATTAGAAAACAGTGCATAAATTAGAAGCGTACTCTTAGAAAAGCTATCTTAATCAAAAATCTATCTTAAAACGTTTTTTAATTAATCACTGTGGCAAAGCAACACTTTTTAACTGACTCATTTGCAATGATATTAAGGCTGTCTGCATAGGTTATTTTGGAGCTAATAAGTAGCTGGTTGGATTTTCATTTTTACAGGGTATTCGAAAAGTCAGGAGCCAGCGGGAATGTGTTAAGCTAATATGTTGATTTGAATATGTTGAGCAGAAGATGTATTATTTGATGGGTTAACTGACAGATTTGTTTGCCCACATTTTTGGAGAAAAAAAAAAGAACGATCATTTAAATCACAGATCTCTAAAAATGGTGACCAGTAAACAACTTTTCCTCCATTTTAATTTTACAAAGTTATGTAAATAGAAAATTCTGTTTTTGAACACTTCCTTATCCATCTGATTAAATGTTACGGTCCATCCGCTCATTCAAGAGGTTAAACTTGACTAGTTGCTAATATTCCCGTCAGGATTTGTACTTGTGCTGTCATGTCAATAGCGCTAAATCTTATGCGTAACATCTGATTTGTTACGTCTGATTTGGCTTCAGCTTTGAATCCTACAGGGTTATGCTGTTAGATTTCATGCAGTGATTACTATAAGTGACATTCAGCTGTTCGTTTTCCCACATCGCATTTACTCCATGCTGAGTATCCGGGACACCAGTGCTGATTACGTGGAATTGGTTTAATTGCCTCTTAAGCAGCGAGTCATAAATCGGCTCGGCCAAGCCCTGCATTTAAGGCTTATCGTGTGGGATGGATCGTCTGAGAGTGTGTTTACTCATCCGCTGAATATATTCTGCACAAGCCGATAAGCCCGGTCATGATTCACCTCCTGATAAGTTTAAAGCTGTTTAAATTGTTTCCCTTTGAAGCGACAACAGTGTCCGATTTCAGGCATGTGTCATAATGAATCCCTAGTGCTCGTCGTTAGTCCTCTGCAATGATGCTCATGTTTAGATTGGACGGTGGATTTAGACTGGAATTTGATCTGTGCTTGTGAACTGTACCTTTGCAGGCTAACTGTCTAACCTGGCTAATGTTACGGACTGGAGGACAGGGAGGTGTTTAGAATTCGCACATACGATACAGCCGTATTAATTCTTAATGATAGTTAAGACTTGATGATATTCCCTGGGCACTCGTACTGTCTTTTTTTTTTTGCATGAAAAGTTCACTCCTTCATCTTCAGTAAGTTCTTTATCCTGTTAAGGGATTAGTGGATCTGGAACCTATCCTAGGAGCACTGGGTGTGAGATGGGAATTCACCCTGGATGGAATTATAATCCTTTGCAGGCTACCATGCACACACACATTCACACTCAGGGGCAATTTAGATCATCCAGTCCACCTACCAGCATGTTTTTCTGAGGTGGGAGGAAACCGAAGAACCCAGGGGAAACCCACACGGACTGCTCCGGATTGAATCAGGCACCTTGAAGCTGTGAGACAGCAACGCTACCCACTGTACCACCCATATTTAAAGTCATTAATTAATATAGGTTATTTTTATAGGTTTTAAAAAAACTAAATGTTTAGGATTATTTTAATTTAGCAATTTAGACATTTTTGTGGATGTTTTTCCTCCCAACCCTCTACTGAATTACGTATGCCTCATAAGTTACCTTTTATAAAGAATAACGGTGGGGCTGAAAGGCAGCGAAGTAACTGGAGGCAAAACTCATTTCCACACTGGATGAGTGTAAACGAAAAGCGAAATTCACGAAATTAAACTTGTGAGACTGTATTTTTTAAATCATTGAAATTATGTTGGTAATACTGGTTTAAAAACTGTTTAAACTTTAGCAGAGTGTACCGTTAAACATTATAGACTGCAGCTTTAAACATTACAGATTACACCTTTAAACATTATACACTGAACCTTTAAACATTATAGACTGAACCTTTAAACATTATAGACTGAACCTTTAAACATTATAGACTGCAGCTTTAAACATTACAGATTACACCTTTAAAAATTATACACTGAACCTTTAAACATTATAGACTGCAGCTTTAAACATTATAGACTGCAGCTTTAAACATTACAGATTACACCTTTATACATTATACACTGAACCTTTAAACATTATACACTGAACCTTTAAACATTATAGACTGCAGCTTTAAACATTATAGACTGATCCTTTAAATATTACAGAGTGCACCTTTAACATTATAGACTGAACCTTTAAATATTACAGAGTGCACCTCTAAATTATAGACTGATCATTTAAACATTATAGACTGAACCTGTAAATCTTACAGAGTGCAGCTTTAACATTATAGACTGAAACTTTAAATATTACAGAGTGCACCTCTAAATTATAGACTGATCATTTAAACATTATAGATTGAACCTGTAAATATTACAGAGTGCAGCTTTAACATTATAGACTGATCATTTAAACATTATAGACTGAACCTGTAAATGTTACAGAGTGCACCTTTAACATTACAGACTGCACCTTTTAACATCACAGACTGCACCCACAAACAGTACAGTCAGCATTTTTAGACAACACGATCAAACATTACAGATTGCACCTTTAAGTTTAATATCATTCAAAACTGAAAACAGAAAGCAGAAGTGTCGTTTCTTTGGAATGGGAAGCAGCAGTTGTGAAATGAAAGGCAGGGACCGAGCGTTTTCTCATGTGACTAACATTGTAGCAATGATCTTTATATAGTGTGAACTTTATCAGTGTATTTCTGTGTGTGTGTGTGTGTGTGTGTGTGTGTGAGAAAGTATTTGTGGAAAGAACGCAATCACCCAGATCCTAATCCAGCCAGTGTCTCGGGTCAAGCTCAGTGATCCAGCTTCAGACTCTGTTTAGCGCAGAAGGTAAAAACGATCGTGCATCAGCTTTCTCATTGTTCTCTGAGGAAAATCATGGGACATTAAGTCTGTTCTCAGCTGAGACTGCGCTCTGGAGTCCTGGGGTTCTGCTGAAATTAGCTGTTAGAAAGAGGAATGCAGAGAAACACACATTGGGGGGCACAGAGGAAGTAAAAATAGCGTTGGTTGAGTGTGTATATTTAGCGGTGCTTGGCAGGGGCCCAGGGTTTGATCTTGGGAAACTTGCTGCTTGTAGAACAGCAGAAAGTCTCGTAGTGTTGCTCGGATCATGTGTGTGTGTGTGTGTGTGTGTTTGTGGATGCGTGTCCACATGTGTTTACATCTATGTGTGTGTGTGTGTGTGTGTGTGTGTGTAGGAGTTACTGAACCGCACCTCATTGGAAACTCAGAAGCTGGATTTGATGGATGAGGTTTCGTACCTGAAGCTGAAGCTGGTCAGTATGGAGGAGGATCACAACCACACGGATAAAGACGACAAGCAGCACAAAGCCGAGGTACTACAGATCTGTCCATCACTCTATCACTTCATCTCTCTGCGACCATCACTCTGTCTATCTGTCCATCAGCTCTAGCCTTCTGTTCATTTCTTTTAAACTCTGTCTATTAGTTTACTCATTTTATCCTTCTCCCAATATCAGTTTATTCCTCTGAAACTCATTTTTATCTATCTCGCTATCCCTTTATTCTTTATCTCTTTCTATCTTTTATTGGCTTTATCAATTTATCAGGCTGTCGGTCTAACTTATTTCTTTCACCATTTCCCCTTTTTTCCTTTATCAGTTTATCTTTGCAGTCTCTCTCTCTCTTACTCAAAATCAGTTAATCTGTTCATCCTTGTCCCTCTCTAGTTTACCCGTCTTTCACTGTATCACTTTTTAAGTCAATCCTTACATCACTCTATCACGTTGTCAGTTAATTCCTCTTCTGCTCGATCAGTTTATCAGTTTGTCTCGCTATCACTGTCACTTTATCAGTTTATCCTTGTTCTGCTCTTTCGCCTTTTTCAGTTTACGCCTATCCTGCTCCAATGCTTTAGCAGTTTATCCATCTTCCACTCCAGGGCTTTATCAGTTTATCCATCTATCCCTCTATCATTTTATCAGTTTATCCAATCTATCAAATCCAATTTGTCCAATTAACACTGTATTAGTTTATCTCACTCCGACTCTTATCACTTTCAGTTTATCCATCTAGCATTCTATCACTTTATCAGTTTATCCATCTTCTTCTTATTTCCTGCTGTCATTCGTTCTATCAGTTTATCCCCTTATTTGGATTACTGTGGTTTTTAAGTGCGTTGGTGGTTTTTTGTAGGGGTTGAATGTCTCTCTCTCTCCCTCTCTCCCTCTCTCTCTCTCTGTCCATTTAAGGCTTGTCTGGTATGGTTCAATAGCTGTATTTATTTACTTGTTTTTTTAATATTGACCCATAATTCTTGTCCGCGGGTTTAAGGAGTACTCAGAGACTTCTGAACAGTAGAACCGGTGTTAGTGCTCAGACTGAAAATATAAAGGCATGTCATGCCTTCCACATGTCAATCGGTTTTCTTAGGAGACGTGATCACATGACCAGCTGGATCGGCGTGAATAAGCGAAGCGGCGCACACGCCTTGCTCTTGCTAAAGAATGTGAGCGAGGGTCAGTCACTAATTGAAATGTGACCTGTCTGAAGTGACAGCGTCGGGTCGGAGCGATGGCATTCGAGGCATCCACATTCCTGTCTTTCCCCTACTGAGTAGAGCTTCAGGCGTCCGGACAGACTTACAGAAATCAAAAGTAGACATAAAACACCTAACAGACACCTGTCCCAGACCCAGCTGTCCTGTAAACGAGCGTCTTGAGTGTCTGGCGCTGAGCCCTAGTCTATAGACCACCTACTTAAACCATGAAAAATGCACTTGCACATGTTAAAGGTTACAACTGAATAAACTTGGACTCCATCGACATATCCCCTGCCCGGTTACAGGTGTGGTTAATGTTAAACCTGCTGATGTAACAGGACGTTTGCTTACTTGCTTACAAGCCGGCCAATGTAGTTCAAGCTAATTACACTTCATATTACCTGATGGATCAAATTTAAAATTTTTACTCAAAATTTAGCTCTTATCTCTAAAAATTGACAAAAGGATTAAAAACAATCCAAAAAGTCAACACAAACAGTAGTTTGGTTTTATTCCGTACCAGCATTAGACACAGATATGGGCGTGGCCTAACGTTTGTACACTTTTTTTGCCTGGCTATCGCTCCATATGATTAAAAAAAAGTTAATGGTGAAAAAACAATCTTGACTCTTGAATAGTTATTAAATCAGAAGTGTGATAAGATGTTAAAGGTCCCCTATGTAACATTTTGAGAGTATCTAATAGCACAAATGGAGTATATATCATATGGAATATACTTATTGAATTCATAATTATGTTTTCATTAGTGTATAATTGCCTGTAACCATGAATTGTTGTGTATGTGCTTGGAAATATAAGTACTTGGAAGTACCTGACGGCCACCGTACGCTCTAACCCACGCTTGGAAAGGGAGGGGTAAGAGAGGGGCATTCAGGGGCTTGAATCCTACATAGTGGACCTTTTAAAAAAAACTCAAATGCAAATCAATATCACTTACTTTGAAATATGTGAGTATGTGTGCTTTCACTCAAGTATCATTTTGACTAGCTAGTTCAACTTACTTGAGTGAGATTTTTAACACGATGCTCGACTAGTAATACTAAAGTTCCTTTATTATGGAGAAAATAAACAAGAATGATTGTTTTTCGATTTTGCTAACACCATTAACCTCCTTCACTCTATAAACCTGTCAAAAGCTATGTCGAGATTTAAAGCCAGAAACGAAATGTTCGAAATGTTCTAGTTCTAATTTTAATCAAGATAATTTCGTTTAACCTAAAAGGCTAATGTAGCCATCAGGAAAATGAATCACGCCTTGGCTAATCAACTTCTTTTGGAGTAATTGCTAAACTATAACCTTCTCATCCATACGATGCCGTGTTGGCGCCGGGGTAAGCAAGCCCTCCATGCATCTGTTGCATCAACAAACACTTTCCCTGCGTGTGACAGCTGCAGACACTCGCTTCAGCACCACAGAATGACAGAAATCCTCCTGGAACATGCCACAGACACACGCTTTCCCCGCAGACTGCTGAGTGCGGCGGCTAAATATAGGTGTGGAACGTGGGCCTTATCATCAGCTTCAACGTCAACTGGTCATATCGTATGAAACGTCCTCCATCCGGGAGTCCATACATGCCTGTGGCTGCTCCTGCGCATGAATCATTCCGGCTGCACGCATGTGAAACACTAAGTGGGAAAACTGAACCGAACATTAGCATCATACGCACTAAGCTCAGGTATTCCAGCGTCCATTTATCCCCGTGATTCTAGCTGCTGTAAGTCAAACGCTAGCTTGGTAACTTTGTTAACGTGACACAAATTGGCTTACATAATATCTATCTGCGGCATTTTCGTTAAGGTTACGAAAGGATGAAATGGAGGGGTTGAGCAAAAAAAAAAATGCTTGCAAATTTTTCTGTGTTCCTTTATTCTTGTACACGTTAAATAAAAGGTCTATTTTTTTAAATGCAGCAATAAAAGAAGCCTACGTATATATTGCACATGAAATATCATGATATTATTGTTTTTTCACATTCCCCAGCCCTACTAGTTGCCGCCTTGTGACGCTTGTTCTGTTTACAATTTTAAAAGGACTTTCTCAGCGTAGAGGTTTTCTCTTTAAAATACTTTGTATCAGTGAAATCAAGCTTTCACATAGACTCGTGTGTCATTTAAAAATATCAACAAACGTTACTAATAGCAATCAGACACTATTTTGTGGGTTTTTTTCTGTGATTTTGTGATGCAGTTGTATTTTAGATAAGAAAATATTTCTTTGCTATTCTTTTCTGTTCCTAGCCCTCATCGTCCTGTTCCTTTCCTTCCATACCCGCTTTCACATTTTCTTCCATTTGGCTTGTTTTTGTCTGTATCAGTGTGTGGTTAATGTGATCAGCGAGCTCCAGGCGCAGATGCGCAAATTCCAGAAGGAGATCACCACACGCATCCAGGAGCAGCGGGCTCTCGAGGGCCACCCGGAGAGCCCGGCTCATGATGACCACGACGCGCGTTATGCTCTCAACCGCAGCCCGGATGCGGACCTGTGCTCGTCAGATGTCGAGGACGGCAGACGCCACTGTAGTTCTGGAGGAGACAACGTAGGCGGGCTTTTTGTTCTGCCGTGAAGCTCACTGCACGTCCCTCCTTACCATCACAGACTCATTTCCATTTCCACTCTAACTTTAACAAGCTCTCCTCCCAGCGTAAAGGCCGCAGAGGGTTACTGGTGCCCGCCGTGAGCTCTCGGAGCAGTGATTTGGTTTAAGGAATCTGGTCTTCCTGCATGATTAGACCTCTCACTAACCCAGGGGGTGCTGAGAGTTTTTTACTCTGTAGAGATGGATGATTAACGCTTCTCTGAAGCTATATATCACTCTCAATAAAAGGGTAACTGATTCTTTCCTTGATAATATGGCAATATCGCTGCAGACACATCTTTCGTACCTTTATCATGCAACTGGACCATAAGGATCTCTGTTATACGTTAAATCTTGTTTCTTTTTTTTTGCCCCACATTCATTGTAACCTACATCTTAGTCCCTTTTTACTGAGAGTGCACATAAATGTGTGTAATTTAGAGTTGCTGTGTTATTAATTGCACTCCTACCTAGATATATTGCCCATGCAATCAAGTTGCATCAGGAACCCCAAAAACATGCCTGTTGGTATAATCAGGGATGGTTTAGCCTTCGAACCTTTTCATTTCCTCCTCCAGATTAGCAAAGCAGAATCTACTAGGATGGAGCTTGTCTTACTAAATGTTAATGACAAGCCCAAAGGCACAAAATGGAGCATTGCGTAAGCAGATGATTTTAAATGTTATGTCAGTGTTAGCATATACAGCATAGCATATACATTGACAATACCGCTAAAGACTAACAACTTCAATTTTATTCTCCTCAGTGTTTACTATGGAAAGTATTCAGAGTTGATTAATGTTCATGTAGTGGATTTAATATGGAAATTGTGCGCGTTGGTATACAGACTTCATTTGAAACTGCACACGAAAGTGCTAGTCAGATGAGTGTCTCGAAAAATCGAAGCCCAATGTTGTCTTGCAGTTTGAGGAAACTACAATATGTCAGACTGAAATGTATGCTTTGGGCTGTAGATACACTGAAAACTCTATGGCATGTGATTTGAGGCCGATATTATAAACATAATTGATACACTGTTCATTTAGGAATTAATACTGTTGTCTCTTTAAAGTCTAGTTGTTTTCTTTCAAAAATGCAGTGTTAATTTATAATAAAAAATAAATAACAAGACTAAAATGTAACTCCAATTTTCAGTAAGTGACTAAGGCTAAAAGGAAATAAAAAATTCTCGTCAAAATGAACACAAAGAGGAGAAAATATCTTAAATCGTATTTTTAAAACCAAGCATTTTTATGGATGAAATTATGATATTATTCATAATTATGAATTATGACTAAATATTCAGCTTCAAAATTAAATATACCCCACATAACTACAGGTTTATCTGTTCAACTGGACTCTGAACACGGTCCAAAATGGCTCTACTGTTCCCATAATGAATAAATAACTTAACTACCATTTCATCAATTAGCAGTCATTTTTCATACAATGTTGTTGGAACACAAAGCAGGAACTCATCCAGGAACCGTGTGTTTTTGGTTCCAGATACATGAACCTTAACAGAAACAGCTTGATTGATGAAATTACTGACTGTAGACTACAGTGAGCTACAGTCTGTGATTGTGTACCTACAAAAATGGCCTATATGATGGGGGTAGGGGTGTACCTAATAAACTGGCAACTCATTATATAATAATACACCTAGTGTGTTTATGGTGGAGGAGCTTGAGCCATAACTACTGACTGACTGATCAATGAAAGGTTTCGCCTTGTCTCAGGACCTGCATTAACAGCACGGTGTGTGGCGTGGGCTCGGGTACGTGGGCTGTCTGGAAATCTGCGTCCCGTCCTCTGGATTGGGTTTACTGTTTTCCCTTTGTATTTACATTTTATTCTTTTTGCCGAAATTTTTTGGTGAAATGTTCCTTTAACCCTTAAGGTGGTGGCAGAACCGTGATGATCGATGCTCTGATCCAAATCATGACCCGAGACCTTTTAACATGGTTTAACATCCTCACAGACGTCGATTATTCCTTGCAGAGTTGATTGTTTTTGTGTGTGTGTGTTTTTAGCAGGCTCTGGTGCAGGAGCTGCGTGCGTTGAAGGCCAAAGTGGACGATTTGGAGAACGAGAAATCGCAATATGAGAGAAAGCTGAAAGCCACAAAGGTAATGCAGAGGGGATTTTTTTTTTCTATGTAGGAAATGATTAGAGCCTTGTATGAGGATACTTTCAGTGTTAAACGTAACCTGTTTCCTTTATTACACTGCTCCTGTCTTCTTTCACTGAGATTTGAAGTAAAGACTGCACTGGCTTTTGTCAGCTTGCTTTTACGCCTCTACACTCTCTCTTTCTCATAATTATGTTTATCTCTGTATGCTCTCAGTCTCTCTTTCTCTCTCTCTCTCTCATTTCCTGCTCAGTTTTTTACTACGTTAACGGTCAAAGGAGAGTTCCTGAAGTGTACGTGTGAATGAGCTTGAATTAGAACTAGAGTTTGGCCATTTTGATAAATAGCATTTTTTTTCATATCACGTTTACAGAATTTTCCTTTCAGCCCAAATGTATTCAGTCACCCAAGAATGATCAGCAAGACAGTGAGTCAGAGATATTGCAGATATTTCAGCAGACAGAACCCGAGTACTTTTTTTTTTTTATGTCAACAGAAACAATTCCAACAGCGGTTTATTCGGTCACTTGCATTTGTGTGATTCATTTAGCTAAAGGCGGCTCATTGGACGAGAGACTAGAAAGAAAAACAAATAATAGGATAGATGAAAATAAAATGATGGGCAGATGGGCTTCAAGTTATATCTCATCTGTTCAGAGTCCAAGCTTTAGTAAAAAGTCTAACAAAACAAAAACTAACAAAACTTCAATTCAAATGAAGCCATAAACTATCTCTCTAGCGCTGTCATTTCCTGTCCCTCTCTATAATACACCACTGTCTCTCTCTTACTCGTTCTCCCTTCGTCTCTTTCTCTCCCTGTCTAGCTCTCTATCTCTTACTCTCTTCATGTGTGTTACCAGTCGCTCATGACCAAGCTCTCGAGCCTGAAGCTCACGGTCGAGCACACTCAGGTTGAGAAGCAGCGCTGGGAGGAGCGTTGTCGGGCCGCTCAGGTGCTTACTCGTCTTCCTCACCCTCTAACCTTCATCACCAGGGAGTACAACCTGAAGGACAGGACCTCGGAGATGCACAGTGAGCGCTCGAATGCTACACCGAGCAAATGTAAAACCGTTCAGCATTTAGCTTTACTAAACTCATCAGGGAGCAAATCTCCTGGACTCGTGGTACATTACTGGCTGCAGTTTTGGCGAATCAGAAAGAATTCATTCCAGTCACAGATTGTGAGTAAACTGTTCGCTCTGAAACGTGTCGGAAATCTTCGTTTCGAAATTTAAATCGAAATGCAAAAAGCGCAACGCACTGTAGTGTCCACAATAACAGCAACGATGTCATGACATCATGTCACAGTGTAACAAGTAGCTAATGTTAGCTTAAATACTAGTGTTTTAACAAACCTGACATGATCCTGAGGAAGCTTTTAGTCCTTTTCCCAAATTTCAAACTGATTCATTTGCTATTTGAAAACCAAAATGCAAAAAAGGAAACCAATATCCGAGAGGCAAGTAGCGCTGAAATGTAAACGTAAAACCCTTACACCAATAAATGTTTTCAAAGAAAGTGAACAAACTGTTAAATGCGCATAGAAACGACAAAAATCACCAGAACAAAGAGAACACTGAGCTGCTGGTAAATAAATGATACAGTCATATAAATGATATAAATAACTAGTTGAAAAATATTTGTGTTTCATATCCAATGTTCATTTTGTTTTCAAGCGAGTCAGCAAAATGTACCCGAAAGGTCCTTACTAAACAAAAGTTCGCTTGCCCATCCCCCATTCGATATCGCCGTTATTTTTTACAATCTTGTAAATTGTTTAACGTCTTTGTTTCCTCGGGTTTTTTGCTACGATAAAGGCACGTCATTATAGATGCTAAACACTACGCAAAAGTGATTGTTTTACTATTTAACAGATTGTTATACTGATTATCCATCACTTTTGCATGGACGTAGGCCTTACAAAGTTGACACAATCCTGATTCAATTCCAATTTAGCGCTAAAGAAGGTCCTCTCCTACAGTTCTGATGCTCCTCTGTTCTTCAACGTCGTTCTCCTGTTGTTTTTCTTTGTGTCGTATCTCCGTGTTGTTTCCAAACCCAACCGTGCTTTTTAATCCAGGTCTCTTTTTGTCGTCCTCATCATCATGTGTGAGTTGTTAAGTGTTGGTTTCATGAATGGTAAACATCTCAGGCTTCAGCAGGTGAGAAAAAGGTTGTTTCATGGTGTTAAGTTTCTTGAAATAGATTCCTGATTCCTCAGGAATGTGTGCGTGCGTGTGCACGTGTGAAGCGTTGCTCTCGATGTTGACTGGAGGTGACGGTGCACAATTAGCCTGTGCTTTTTGCTGCTCAGGATCTAATGATAGGTGCTCTGTGCTCCACAAGGCTTCACTGTGGCCAGATCTTTCGTATCAGTTTCTAGCTCCTAGGCCTCGGGGTCCTTATTCAAACATCTTGACGAACACCGATCAACAGCATGTTGAGCAACAACGTGGTGCAGAAGTCCCAGGCCCTCAGGACGTAAAAACAGACCAGATGGAAAAATCCGGAAACTTTTCTCATCCAGTCTTTCCATTCAGCATCTCTCCTCTGTATAACTGTTAATGTCTAGTTCCTGCCAGGCATGTCAGATGTGTCTCCTACACACCACGTTAAAGTGTTGATGTCTCCTGTGTTTAAACCACAACAACAACCGACCCCAGTGTTTGGTCCCTCGTGTAGGATTGATGTTCCACGGTGTAAACTGCTGATGTCTTTACGAACAGCTAGCGATAATCGGGTTTCCTTTTTGCAGACAGAAATCACCGAGCTTCAGCAGCTTTTGTCCTCCAAAGATGCAGAGATCGAAACTCTACAGAATCATCTCCTGTCCAGAGGAAATACGAACAACGACAGCATGGAAAGAGGTAAGCTAACCGTGTCTGCTGTAGATGTCAGGAAGTCCTGCGTCTGGGATTTTTGTCCTGTAGGATCCCAGTCACTGTGTTCACTTCTAACACTTTTAAGCTTTCATTATGGCATTATTTTCATCTTAAAGCAACCTGTTTTGTTTAGTTTTCAACACGGTAACACTTTAGTAGACACCGTGCATGCTACAGTTATTAGGGCTATTTTTTTTATAAAATAAGTCATTTAGGTGAAAGAAAAAATACCTTCGGGGCAGTACTTTGAATTCATTGTAAACGTATAGTTATTACAAATCCAAGCAAATTTACCAAAAGCATGATATGACATCAACAGACATGAACGTGTTAGTATTAGTAGTACTAACCACATGATTAGGTTTAAAGTTTTTTAATGGTTTCTGGTGATGAATTTGGACAATGAAATAAAGTGCTCAGATTCATCTAATACATCTAAATGTAAGATAACACTAAAATATAAAATATGTTTTAAAAGGTTTTCTAATATTACCATTCAAATATGGTCATGAAGTGAAAAGGTATGTAAATGTAAGTAAAATTTATCTTTTATAGTGTTATTAATTTATATATCATTCCTTTATACACATTTCACACCTTGTTTTATTACAAGTATTGTTTTTAACGCGTGTATGCAGTAGCTGTGACTCTGGTACGTGTTGCATAATAAGTACATCGTAGAAACACTGAGAAACGGAAGGAACTGTATTAAATGCAGTCTGGTATATTTTTAATTCATAACATGCAACTGAAATTATTTATTATTTAAAAGTTATTAAATTTTGGATGGACAGATAGAGTTAGTAACAAAAATATAACAAAACTAAAATTTTATTAAAAATTGTTAATTAATTTAGACCAAAAGATTGTTTCATGCCATACATCTTGTTTGTTTTAGTGTATTAAAAATATTTAGAGGATATGATGCTTAATCTTGATGTTAAATGTCAATAGATGATAATAATAATAATAATTATTATTATTATTATTATTATTTATTTGCACCTTTCATAAATTTAAAATGTAAAGTAAAAACACAAATAAATAAAGAAAACAAAATGGTAAAATAGGCAAATAATAATAATGAAATAAATACAACTTTTACATGCCTTTTTTACTTCCTTTATTTACTGATATTTTTGTTTTGTATAGAGATAAA
>JAQQZX010000002.1:22479264-22490889 GCA_030068355.1 Notoglanidium maculatum
GCCAATTAGTGGCATGAGCGTATTCCAGCCAATCGCAGGACAGGGAGAAGGGGTGGGGGGTTGATGGGGGTGCTGTTGTTATTTATGAATTTGAGGGGCGGAGCTTCTGAAGGGCCACTGAAAAGTGGTGTATTTGTTTGGCTGTTGAGTTCAAATGCCAAGAACCTTTCTCCAGAATCAGTGACTCCTCCTTTAATACCTATAAACATGTATAAACCTGTGATTTGCAGCTGCACTAATGTGTCAAAGTTTTGAACCGTTCTGATCAACCAGAATTGAGAATTTAACAGCGCTATGGTATTAAAACAAATAGAAACCCTGTCAGCCAATCAGGAACGAGTATTTACTGTGGCCATGATATAACTGATTTTATTGCTTATTGTCAATATAATCAATATATATTTATATATATATATATTGCTGATTATATTTGCTTATTAACAAACCCAAACTAACTGTGTGTGTGTGTGTGTGTGTGTGTGTGTGTGTGTGTGTGTGTGTTATTTACCCTTATTTTCCCTTTTTGCTTACCCAAGCATGTAATGGGGCAGCCTGTAGAGCCTGTTCTAGAGGTACTACTACCAAACAAACATTAACCTTTAACCTCTAACACACACACACACGCGCGCGCGCACGCACACACACAAATATTCCACTCAAGTCTTAAACTACCAGCTTTTTTCACATGTAAAGCCACACAGAAGATGAATATAAGCCCATAACAGATATGTAGACAGGGAGAATTGTTACACCTGTTAATTTCTCTCCTGTACTCCAAACAGAACCGGCTCATATCGGACAGCAGTAAGTACCGGACTCTTCCGGGGAAGTTGTCCAGACTGGAGCAGAACGGAGAGAGAGATCGACGCTCATCTCCACTCCAGCTGTCGCCTGATGAGAGCGAAGAGAGCGAGATCAACCTGAGTAAGTGGATTTTTAAACACCGGCTCGTTCTGCTTCAACACAGAGATTTAATCCTGATCAAACCGCAGTGTACCTGAAAGAGTGTCAGGAACCGGAGCGAACACGGCCTAGCTAACACACTCTGCTTTGCTTTAACTAAGTTTTTGCAACTGCTATAATCTTCATGTTCAACATTATTGCAAATCTTTCAAACAATTTATACTTTTCACATCCGATATACATTTGATCAGCCAGGATTCCTGTTAAAATATTTTGTCAAGTGTATCGCAGAATGTCCAGAATCCCGCAGTTTAATTCAAATTCACAGTTTAACTGTCACATCTGCCATTTTTAACTTCTTGCTATGGCAGTAAGTACTTTTTTAAGCTAAAGCGCTGGTTAGACAAACATCTAGGTGAATTCTCAAGCCAACTTCAACAAACGTAAACAAATGACCTAGCTATCATCAAAACCTTAAAATTCCAAATTGTAGATTATTCACCTTGATGCAATTAGAGGCAAACATGATGCTAAACAAGTGGCTCTAAGAAAAGAAATCAGATCCCAAACATGTTCTGGCTGAACGACTACTTTAGGTGCTAGGAGAGAGTTATATTATATTTACATATAATATACATATAATTTACATATAACATTTACATTTTTTTTATGTTTTTTCTTCATTTGCTATATCAAGTGACACTCTTTCAGCCTTGCACACTTCTTGCTGTAATCCACCAGCTCTAATCACAACCCAGCGTCTTTTCCTCTCACTGTTTCTAACGCCGTGGTGTTTCTGCATGGGCTGCTCTTCCTCTTTAATCCCTCACTCCGTCACTGCGGCTGTCTCCGCTCTCGTCTCCTCGCTGCTGTGTTTTGCGCTCTGGTGAGAAGATCGCTGCAGGAGTGCCAGCGCCCCGGCGTTAGGTAGCGTACTCTCGCCTTCGCTTCCGTCTCACTTTCAGCATGACACATTAAAGCAAGAAAAGCACTCACTGAAATGAGAGTATTTCTTTGGTTTGTGAGAGATGAGAGGAAATGCTTTTTAGGTTAAATGACAAACAAATAAACTCTTTCAAATTAGTAGCTCAGAAAACTATTACTTCTATTTATGCTTTCATCCTTTTTACCAGGAATTTTTGTTTCAAAGACAATATGTTTGGTCTATAATTAAGGGCAAATAATGCCCTTAGACTTTTATACAGATTTGTAAACATGCAATTCAAAAACGCCCTCAACTCCTGACATGCCCCACCCATTCCCTGTTTTAAATTTGCATATTGAAACATGATAGGCTGTTTTATGTTATGATGCAATAACACAAACTTGTCACATGTTGAATCCTAGCTCCTCCCTTCTTTCCTGTTGTGTTCTTTCAATCATGTTGGAAAGTTCAAATACGAAAAAAATTGTGTGAATGAAAATTGTGGTTCAAATACAGTGACGTGCAAAAGTTTGTATACCCTCATTGCAAAGAGAAAAAAGACAAGAATTCCTTTATCATGTAACAAAAATAACAAAAATGGGCAATTAGTGCATGTTAAAATATTAAATATTGATATCATAATAAATCCCAATTGATTTCAGTTATTTCATTTTCATCTCCCTTTCTAAATGTTCTCTCATAAATTGTAAACACATGCCTTACCTTTATAACTGCCTTCATCTTCTTTCATGTCATCTGATCAACTTTAGAAAAATGACACAAAATCACAACACAAAGCAAAACACAAAGCAAAAAACTCTGTATTGCTGTGTGATACACAGAGATGAGAGGGTGTAGTTGAGGATGTAACTCTGTCTACTGAGACCTAGACAAAATGATAAATGATCGACAAATTCATTTTTCAAAATCATATATGAACAAAGGATACTAAAAGTGGTTTTCTGCTCAATATTCAAAATGAATACGTACTTATTTTTTTAATTAGTAACCCAGGAAACAATTCCTTTTGCAAAATTGACTGTATTCAGCATTTTTGATTAACTTACTTGAGACCTAATTGAGATTTTAAAGCTTCAAACTATAAGACATGACAGCACATGACATAATCATACATAAGCACACATTATTAAATAGCTCCAGAGCTGTAACACACTGTGTTTCTCTCCATCCTCTCATGCATGCCTCAGCACCACGCTGGAAACTCGAGCTTTTTACAGCCGGTGGGTAAACATCAGATCGATGAGATAAGCCCCAGAGCAGTTCACAGTCTGGTGTCTTTCCTGCTCCAATGCAAATCATTTAGCTTGTGGGTTATTCTGAGAGCCCTTCATGAGATGCCTACGAGCAGGAAAAACATCATACTGCAGACTTTGGAATTTCCTGACAGAAATAAATCTTCAGGACTTGAAACGAGTGCCTTCTGTTTTCTTAGCAAAGTCAGAGAAGACGGATGAGTCCACGCTGTCGGATGTCTCGCCCATGTCATCAGGCATGGATTCGGGCCAGCAGTCGCCTGTTTCTCCTGAGAATAAGAAGAATCAGAAAGGCATCAGGAAGCTGTGGGGAAAGTAAGCCATCACCTGAGTTCATCTAAAATATGTCTGTATGTGTTTATCGCTTGTGGCAATCTGTGGTTTTCGTGCCACTGCCATAAAGGTTTATACACATTATCCCATTGATCTATGTAAGGAATAATATATGTTGTGCTGTTATGGGTAAATAATCAACTACAGGGTGGTGAGATGCAGCCCGATGTGAAGCATCGTCACCATATTAACAATTACAATCATTTTGTAAAACTTTATTTATTTACACAGCATCCTACGCACAGGTTCCTGTGTACATTGTTACTCTAGAAATGATGACATATGTGTGCATTTATATAAAACTGTGATTTGACTTGCACTTCCTAACCAATCAGATTCAAGAATTCCACAGCATTGTTGCACAAATGCAAGTAATTCCCAGTTATGGTGTGTAGTTAAATGATAGAGGAGAATATGTGGGAATGTCTGTTGTGTCTGTTGTGTCAGGATCAGAAGGACGCAGTCGGGCGGTCTGCCTGCAGACGCTGTAGACAGCAATGATTTCAAGAGGGGAGGAGTCCGTTCTACAGCGGGCCCCCGGCTGGCAGGAGTGGGCAACAGAGATTCGGGACGGTATGATTGACACTCTAAAAACAGATAGTCAGAATACAATGACCATAAAAATAAAAATAAAAAACAATCAGTACACGTTGTAACTGCAACCATGGGGCATTATTATTATTATTATTATTATTATTATTATTATTATTATTATTATTATCAACCATATTGGGCAATGTATCCCACTGTAGCTCCCAAAGTGACATAGATAGTAAGTGACCATGATAAATTGGCCGCTGAGTGTATATAGAAAGTTAAATAATCCTGTGATCTATGAAAAATCAATGGAAATGCAAAGCTGTTTTTAGACTGATTAGGTGTCATTACTAACAAACAAAGAGATGATTACTTATAAGACAAAACGTGCTGTGTTTTTCTTTCAGAGACCTGAACAACACCCCCTTCTCAAAGTGGTCATGTGACCAGGTGTGTGTGTGGCTCGAGGATTATGGACTGGGACAGTACATCCCTATGGCCAGTCAGTGGGTGAGCAGTGGACAGACTCTCCTCTCGGCCTCCCCGCATGACTTTGAAAAGGTACACTCAGAAAAAACACATGGATGCACACGGTGAAATAAAGGCCATTCTAGACCTAAACAGATGCAATAAGGATTTCTGGCCAAAAAAAAAAGGTGCAAATGACATATCTGCAGGACTGAGTGGGATTGGTCAAAAGTGCTTGAACGAGTGGGCAGAATTGGTCATGAGTGTCTGGGGGAATTGGCAGAGTTGGGAAAAAGTGTCTGCGGAGGTTGGTGGGATTGGCCAAGAGTGTCGGCAGGTGTGGGCAGGATTGGTCATGAGTGTCTGAAGGAGAGGACAAAATTGGTTGAGTATCTGCAGGAGTGAGTGGGATAGGTCAAGATTGTCTGCAGGAATGGGCAAGATTGGTTAAGAGAATCTGTGTCAGTTTCTGTCATAATTCCTTCATGAGCAGGCAGGAGTCTGATTAATAAAACAGCCCCACACACAGGCCCACATAAAGCTGTAGTAATGAGTTGATCTCATGCTCCCTTTCAGTCCAGTGTATGTCATTGCATCTCAAGTCTTCATTCTACCTCTCAAATCCACTCTTCCCCACAGACCTGACAGGTCTTCAGGTCTTCAGGTCGATCTTTCGTTTCACCTGCCAGTCGAGCTGGCTGAGGGCTAATTTACACTGACGACTGTGACAAATACAGCTACAGCCTCAAATCACACTTGTCATCATACCTGTAATTTGTGTCTAAATTCTCCTACTGGTTCTCTTACAATAACAAACAGTGCCAATTAACTACCTAACCGGTAGATTAAATAATCACTTTGTGACTAATAATAATGTTCAATAACCAGCGCTCTAATAAATATTATTCATAAGGCAGTGTAGATGTCATAACATCATAATAAATAATGTTACAGCATGTGTGTTTAGTTCATAATATGATATCGTGTTACTATTTATTACACAGTATGCAATTCATTTATACTTTTATGATGTGTTAATTATTATACAGTATGCAAAAAATCGATACCAAAGAAGTATGCAATAGTAATATAATATTGTATGGATATATTTTCTATAAAAGCAGCTTTCACAGTCGTGCAGCTGCAAATGAATTAAAAAATGTAAATGAACGCAAAAACGTTTACATTAACGCAGTTCTTCTTATGTTATCGTTTTTATAGTAACACTCCAATTGTTGATTATTTCCTATAACAGCACAACCAAGTGTTTTATTCCTTAAATAATATGTATGTTATATGAATATAATATCTAATAATACGTATTGTGTGAATAGTTATAACAGTCTATGCACTGCAGTAGTAATATGATCATCTGTTAATGCTGCAGGATTTAATATTTTCACCACACGTATTATTATAAAGGCATTGCCTCTCTTAGGTGAACTCTCTGTGTTGGTTTAATAGGAGCTGGGGATGAAACACCCACTGCATAGAAAGAAGCTGCAGCTCACCCTGCACTCCTTCACCACGCGGCAGAGTGAGAAATCCTCAGAGCTCGACCACATCTGGGTTACACGTGAGTGAATCCGTACGCATCATTCTCTGACAGATGTAGTTATATATCAAATCACATGAGTGTGTACAGTTTTAGATCATTTTTAAAACTTCATGATTCATAACTGTCAGGGATTGAAGCAGAGAGTGGATGTAAAAGCACAGGCAGATAATATCCAAAACCTGATCCAAAAAGGCAAAGTCAAAACAGGCAAAGTTAAAGAGGCAAGGCAAACTGGTGTATCAGAGGCCATGATGGTAATCAGAGTCAAAGTGGAAACAAAAGTGAAAACCAAAGAGCTTGAAACAAAGACTCAGAACGATTCTTCGCAAATAAACAGTGAAACACAAAGCCCTTAAATAAGGTGCATGGGGAACTGTGAACAGGTGAAACAAATCAGAAATCAGGGGACCGTGAGCCAAAGGTGGCTGTGGATGGGTGACAAGAACTAGTGTGTTCTCACTGAGAAGCATAATCCAGATTTACCATTTCTCTCAAAAATGATTTCATTAGCCTCCTCTAATGGGTTTATTTTTTAGTGTTTTCTTATGGCATAAAAAGAACGCAGCGCGTATGCAGAATTAGGTTTTTGGGTGTATCTCAGAGCTTTAAAAAAGAAAACGTTTAGATATTTTCGCAGCGAAATGAATAGTTTCATAAATAACGATCAACGTTTAACATGTCGTTTAAGTTCAACAGGAAAAAGAGTTCTTAAATGCTGAAGTGTTTTTCTTTCTTTTTTGACAAAAAATATAAAAATGTACACTCATGGTCATTAAAAATATCATTTTTTGTATATATCATACCATAGAAAATACATAATACAAATTATAGAGACAGAATTGTGTTATTGCATTGTAGCACACAGAATGAAATTCAAATCAAATTGTAACGATGAATTAAAACCAGTGTTGCTGGACTCGAGAGTTTTGAACCCCACAGTAAATGGTATGGTATAATTGAATTGGGTTGGTGCATCCCGCAGGATGGCTGGACGATATCGGCTTACCGCAGTATAAAGACCAGTTCCATGAAGGCCGTGTGGACGGGAGGATGCTGCAGTACCTCACTGTGGTAAACACCTCAGTGTGAACTCGTGCCTTTATCATGCTGCTCTGGTGGGGGTTTTTCATGCACGTCATATTGATATGGTTTCACTTTCCTCAGAACGACCTGCTGATTCTTAAAGTGAGCAGCCAGCTGCATCACCTCAGCATTAAATGTGCCATCCATGTGCTGTATGTGAACAAGTTCAACCCTAACTGCTTGAAGAGGAGACCCGGGGACGAGGTGAGGCGAAGCAAGCCTCAGGGTTTGTCTTAATTGTCTGTGTGAGTATGTGTAGAGAGAGGCTAGAAGACAGGAAGTTAGTTAAATCGTAACACTGGCACAAGTATACACTCATACGAGGGACAGAAAGGATAGTTTTTTAAATGGCATAATAATTCTAAAACCACTGTATTGAAATGTCCGCTTTCCCACCGACAAAGATGCTGACGTCGCCCTCCGAGGTGGTGCAGTGGTCCAACCACCGCGTGATGGAGTGGCTTCGCTCGGTGGATCTAGCTGAATACGCTCCCAACCTGAGGGGCAGCGGCGTGCACGGGGGTCTCATCGTGAGTAACGCATACACACACACACACACTTAACGTGACTTTAATACCATTACCAGACCAAGTTAAAGCAGCAAACATGCTTATAGCTTTGTTTTTCTAATTAATTTTCTAATTTTAGATCCTGGAGCCGCGCTTTAACTCGGAGACGTTGGCGATGCTGCTGAATATCCCACCGCAGAAAACCCTGCTGAGGAGACACCTGAACACCAACTTCAACTCACTAGTGGGAGCTCAGGCTCAGCTGGAGAAACAGGAATACATGGAGTCTCAGAGCTACACGCCGCTCTCCACTACAGCCAAAGTCCGGGTATTGCATCTGTCTCGAGTTCACTCTGTAGTTCACTTCCTCAACTGATTAAACACAGTTTATCCAGATCATCAATCCACTTCAAATTGTGTGAATCGGGTATGCTAGGTTTGGGCTGGAGCTGAATTTAGCAGGAAGGTACTGTAGATCTTCAGGAGCAGGAACTCCCTGGCAAACGCAAAATGTTTCCTTAACATTTCTAGTAACTTTGAACCACAACATTCATCATTTAGTTAAATGACAACTAACACATTTACCAAGGGTTGCCTTTAGGTCTTTTTTTTTTTCATTTTCTGGGACGTTTCCTGTAACATTCTCTAATGGTCTCATAACAGGAAGTCCTCCAGATAGGCATTATTTTTGAAACTGTCCATTAAAAGGTCAGGAAGGTTGCTGTTTTAATTTTTTTTGTAACTACAAACTAACATTTCAAAAACCAAAAACAAACGTTTGCAGAACGTTCTGGAAACCAAGAATTGTTGGGCAGGTAGCGTCCTCCTATAAGAATCCAAGCTTAACTCAACTTAAGGAATTGATTCGCAATGAAAAGGGAACTATAACGGTTAAAAACATCAAAACATGCTGACACTGGCACTGCGATCATGCTCTGTGGAAAACTCAGCAGAACAAATATTAGCTAGGCTTAATAAGTCTAAATAATTAGCCTCATTACTGATTAAAGTTTTGAACAAATAATTGAGTGTATGATCCGCTTTATAACCAGTGTTGCCTCTCGCCTTTCTTTCTCTTGCAGCCAAAGAAAATCGGTTTCTCCAATTTTGGCCAGCTCCGAAAGAAGCGTCCTGACGACCCTAGTGACTACGTCTGCCCCCTGGAGTCACCGAAGGCTCTGACGCTGCTCAGCGACTCCCAGCGGGCCAACTCCGGCGTTCAGGAGCGGGACACTGAGAGGAGGGAACAGGTGGGGCCTCTGCTGGGCTCGAGTTAAACTAACCACCCATCTCCCCCTGAGCTCACCACCCACTACCCCTCCATCCACTCATCCCCTGATCACCTGGGCCAAACCCCACCCCGTCTCTCTCAGTGCCACCATCTAACCCCCATCATCCCTCACTCACCATCATGACACGACTACAGACTGACTGTGAACTCGGAGCTTTGATCATTGAATGATTTTTTCATCATCTTCCATTTTTATAACCCATTTTATAATTTTGCGCTGTTGGGGTAAAAGACCTTGTGCAATATATGTACATGTATTTAATATTTATAGAGAGGAATTTTAACAGGAATCAATTTTACATAAATTTTTATACCATCTGTGAGCAGTGTATAGTTGGTATATGTTTCATATGTAATAATATTCATGATGATATTTTTATAAACGATGGATATGGTGCTTCATACTACAAAGCACGTTGTATATATTTATACATAAATACATAAAAGAATTCTATGAAATACAATGATCAATAAAACTCATCCATAAGTATGATACCGTGTTTTCTTCAATAGGAAAAAATGAAATTTTATTTTATTTTCCCAGATAAATCATAACTTATTTTAATTAATGATTGGGTTTTTTTTTGCAAATTTAACAGTACATTACAATTTATTTCTAAGCTGAATCCAGTTAATTAATGTAGTCCTTAATGTAGTGGAATTCACTAATCTCGTTTTAATCATGGATCTGGCAACCCAAAAGGCTCATATTTCATGTGAAAAAAAGCATCATGCACTGAAGAAGGGTAGAAAAGTTTGCATACTCTTCAAATTAAACAAATAATGTAATATATGCGATACCTTTTTAGTCCCTGAAGGAACAGATTCTCAAACTGACTGTAAATATAGTTTTAGACGGATTTAAAAAATGTAATTTAATTGTATGTTCATAGATAAATAGGTTTATAAAAAACTGATTTTTGTATGCTTTAAACATTGTTGTCTCTGTGTGGAAACTATGAAAACACTTCACAATAGTTTAGAAATGCTACTCATTTCCCATAATTTCTCATAATTAATTCTCATTTCTCATAACTTTAAATTCATAATTAATTAAATTCTCTTTTTTATGAATATATATTTTTATTCAGTTTTTATATCTTTTTCTCTTGTCTGTTTATTCCGACTAAATGAAATTCCATACTATTGGTATTATAAATTTTTTTGTTGGTAATTTTGCTGCATATTTCGCTCATCGATATTCCAGCATGCTAGGAAAATTTACAGCAAATTAAAATTCTACCATTATAAGGTTATGAGGGTTAATCTTGCCTCAGTATTTCCCTCCTTTTATTGAAATGTTTTTGTCATAATTTTCTTATCAGTTATTTGTTTAGAAAAAGAAATAGGAGAATATATGAACATAAGCAGTATTGTATCATATTTTTTTAGGTATTTTAGTACGTGCACCAACGGGCATGACCTTTTTTTTAATTTTTATTTTTTTATCATTTTACACCACAAGACGCCTAATTTGGCTAAGTATTACGTGCTAATGAAACCAAATGAAGCAATCAAAAGTATATTTCTGAATATGACAGACTGTAACTGTGGACTTGTTTCACTTGCTTCTAATGATCTTTGCCTGTCTTCTGATGTTATTTTTTCTAAATCCAAGAATTTGTTCTACTGTCTAGACTAATTTCAGTCTAGCCAAACCTTTTTTTTTTTGCCCTAAGACTTAATAAGACATAAAGATTCGCTTGTTTTTTTTGTTTTGTTTTGTTTTGTTTTTTAGCTTTGAGCTGACTAAGACTCTGCTGTAATAATTTGCCTGAATGTAAACACCAATTTAAATCAAAATGTCTGTTTTGTAGACTACAATTAAGTTATATTTCAAAATTTCCATGCCACAAATCAAAGGGGACACAAACTTTTGCACTGAACTGCATGACCAGGATATTTTCATTTAGCCTTAGTTCATTTTCCGTCCATTGTTTGTGCTTAGGTGTTAATCAATCGCACGATTCAAATAGGTTTGAAATGTTTTCTTCGTTGTTGTTTGATGAATGGCACGACGTTTCAGATGCAGATAACGAAAGGAGCAGTGATGCAGATTGAAGCGTTATCAGACGGCATTAACCACCTCACAGTGAGTGTTTCTCATCCGTCTGCTGTAATTATGCCTCTGTACTGTACTGGCTCATTAACACCCTAATAGAGTCCTATTTCGTTATTTTGAATTTTGTATGTTTACTCCATTAATCTCATCAGAAGAAGGAGCGTAAAAGAGAAAATTGTGAACACAGTTTCAGTGTGGTCCAGACTTACCGGCTCATTTATAGGGTTCTGACTGAAATTCTTCATTATTAAAAACTTTAAACAATGGTAAAAAGGACATTTACTGTTGGAAAACCATTTGAGAAAAATCTTAAAGGTTCAGTTTAAAACTCAATCTGGCAGGTAAAGGTCAGACTCAAGCTAAAGGTATATAAAAAAAAAATTCTTCCACATACATGAGCTCAGAGATCCCCCCAATTGGTAATTTCTTGGATGAAAATACATACAAAAGAGAAACATATTTCAGGTCAGGAAATACAAAGTATTAAAATGTCCAAATTTGCCCATGTTAAGGATTTCCCCAGGCCTCCACACGTACACTAGCAGGCAAAAGTTTGGACACACCTTCTAATTCAATGTTTTTTTCTTTATTTTTATTACTTAAACGTCACTTCATGTCTTAAAGTAATGATGGACTGTTGTTTCTCTTTACTTAGTTGAGCGGTTGTTGACATAATATGGAT
>JAQQZX010000002.1:22512952-22524570 GCA_030068355.1 Notoglanidium maculatum
GAGAGAGAGAGAGAGAGAGAGAGAGAGAGAGATAAATGGGTGTCACAGTGTAATGATAAGACTGTGACTGTGAGAAAGGAAGAAGGAAAAATGTGGAAGAGAGCAGAAGTGAAAAAAATGAGTGTGAGAAAGTGAGAGGATGAAAGAAAGAAAAGGAGAGTGAGGTAAGAGTGACACTGAAACACTTTAGGAGAGTTCTCAGTTCAGTGAGAAGACGAAAGGACTGTGTGTGTGTGTGTGTGTGTGTGTGTGTGTGTGTGTGTGTGTGTGTGTATATATATATATATACCTGTCTGGATCATTAGAAAGCTCTCGTCACTATTAGCTTAGCATGACTGATTCTAACCACAGCACATCAGATGATAATATTCCTAACTCATTTCATGCTGGTTTAAATGTTGAGAGAGACTGAACTGACTCTCATAGCAGCGAGGCCATGAGACATTCCATGTGACCCTGACAGGACGGCTCACACAGGCTGGCAGTCACGGCGCAGATTCCTCAGACCGCCACGTGTCTGAAATGTCTCACTAAATGGGGCTGCAAAGTGTTGGTCAAAAAAACCAAAAAAAAAACATTGTTTTATTGGATATTCTAAATCTACAGTTAATTCTACTTACAACAAGCAGTCATTTGTTAAATTTGATGCAGCCAATCCAACCAAACGAGCCAAAATGTTTACGGTATCATCATCTTAATGGACTTTTTCTCAAGTTTGGAGAAAATCAGCTGTAAATGTTGTGACGTGTAAGTTGAAATTAATGCATAGCAACCAGAAAATTGTCATATTTAGACATATTTATGGATTGTTTTGAGATATAAAATTTTGGTCACAGATGCATTATAGATTGAGGAATGTATTTACAGCAAAATTAGAAAAATGGTACGTGGGACATTTTTTCGACGCACTACTGTTTCAAGCCGGAATATCTCGGAATGTCTCGGACTGAACTTTTTTTGCGACACTGTACTCATTTTCAATCCACAATCCAAACAGTGAGTCTTCCCACTCTGTGATAATGTCTAAAAGCATAGTGTATAATATCTGACGCTCCTGAAATCCCAAAATGCAGTGCTGTAAGTTAGAATCCAGTCACCCTGTTGGTTGGACTTTGGCTTGGCTATGTAACGGAAAGACGGACCACCAACGTGTGAAACATCTACGCGCAAAAGCAAGAAAAAATGAAATGAGTTAGCAAGGTAAGTGAGCAAAAAAAAAAGCCAGCAGATATTTTTGCTGGGTGATGCAACAATCACGGTCAGATGTTGCTATCATCATTTCTAGTAACTGCACAATTTGCGGTGTTCAATTTGAGACAACACTACCCTGTTGAAATTCACACACTACACAAATGAGTACACCGTGTGCAAAGTGTACTACATGGAAGAGTACTAATGGAAGTACACAAACTGAGGCACAGCACAGTTCGAAAGCTTCATACTTGGGTTACACTGGGGGAAATGACGCACTGTTTTAGGAGTTAAATCTTAAATCTGCAAAAATCTCAAGAATGACTGAGGGATGCAAAACACCCATAATGCACTTTGTGTTATTTATGGAATAGGAAGAGGGTGAGGTTTTGAAGACAGAAGTCCAGTGTTAAACCTGGGCATGAATGAAAGAAATTCAGTCTACTAATGAGAGCATTTATTTATATGTATACATAATCATTTTTTCCAAACACTCCTATTTTGTCTAATGGATAATTCACACAACTAACTTTCCACAAATACACTATATGTATTTTTTTTCTAAGAGAAAACCTAAAATGGTGCCATTGTATCAGAATATTTTCTACATATGCAAAGTAATCCATTTCACTGACCTATCTATGCATTGATGTCATAAACATTTATAATAGTTCATTTTCTTTTCTAATAATACACGGTTTTGCCAGTTACTACCCAACACCTCGGTCAACATAAATACAGAACAGCCTGTGCATTTACTGCTTGCATTATACAAAATAAAACAAATCAGGCTTGCACAACACTGAGATCATTTATCTAATGCAAATCCACAATCCACAGACAAAAATTACACACAGTCACAAAGTGTGTGAAAAGGACAAAGCTCTCTCTGACTACAGAGGAAGGAGGCCACTGTCATCATTTGCTTCTTCATCCAGGTCTTCATGCTGTCCATCATGGAGGTCTGTGGGCATGAAGAGCATTTATAGCGGATTAGACGGAATGACAATCAATAGTTTATCATGATGACGCAGAAATGCCATTGTCAGGTATTTTCGCCTGCCATGTTTATTTAAAAATATTTTAAGTTACGCATTTGCGGTCTAGTATAACGTTAGAAGAAGAAGCCTTTATTTGCCATAAGCCTTTATTTGTCACATATACATTACAGCACAGTGAAATTCGTTTCTTCGTGTTCTTTGAAACTTGTTTCTTAGAAATCTACATTCTTTGAAATTCGTTTCTTCATTTCTTTAACCATCTACAGGAACAATTACATGTCCTCTCATCTTCATCTTCATCTAGAAGCTGAGAGTCTATGTGTCAATCTACTACGAATTAGCCTGCCACTGTAGATTGATTGCTTCACAAGGGTATTTGTAATATATACATGGGTGTGTGAGTTGTGGTGTTGGCTGTAAGATGAGCACCAGCTCTGCATGTTTGTGTCTGTTGACACGCTCACCCTTTTCGCTGATGACTAAGAGATTAGCGCTGAAGCCGCAGGCAGAAACGCTGCTATCCGTCATCAACTGCACAACCATCACCCTGCCAAAACTCAACACCGGAGGAGGAATGGTCTGACCACACAACACCACTTTTACACATGAAAAAGAGAACTACTTTAACCACAATGCTACATTTACACCATGTCAGAGAGTTGAAGAAGTTGAGGAACACATTGCATCACTCCAACTAGAATGGTTTTATGCGTCATCGTTTCATGTACTGGATTAATTTATATCTAACATTAGCTAGCATTACTATAGAGCCGTATTCATGCTAAGCACTAGCATACGTATCTCTTACTAACAGTGCTGTGGAGCTTCACATTTCAGGAAGAGTACAAATTGGTCAGCTTACCAATTTGTTCTCTGGCTTCGAAGTCTCCGAACACCGACAGCGAGTCATACTGACACCCTTCAGACTCCTCCAAGTCAAAATCAGTGAAGTCAAGCTGAGGCAAAAGAGAAGCAAAATTCCACCACAGTGCCGTTATCACACACTATAGGTATCTACTGTACACGCAGCAGTGCAAAACGTTATTAGTTATGCAACATTACCTTATGCATTACACCAATTATACTGCAAATAGAGCAGTGAATTATTAATGACACCATAAAGCAGATCAAATGTCTGTATCGACCTTTTAAAGAACAATGCTCTGACACTGTTCAACTGCACTGAAACAAATCCTAATAGGCTCTTTGAGAATTATTTATGCTACAGTGCTGTTAAATTCTCAAATCTGATTGGTCAGAAGGGGACAGAACAGTCCATGTGTAAATGTTAATATGGTGGGGGTTCCTTGTTAGAAACTTTTTATTTAGCATTTATGGAAGGAGTCTCCATTCTTAGCGCTTTAGAACAATCAGAGGTAAGGCTGTAATTGTAAAGCCTTCAGGAAGAGTTCACGGCTTCTATGTAACATAATAGGACCTATTTTAACCGAATAGGTTTGAGGTGCATGGCGCAAGTGGGCAAACAAAGTGGGCAACAGACAGGAAAACTCCATCAGTCTCAAACTAGCAAAGACACTTGCGTCATGCTTGGCCCCACTTTTCACTGGGTATAAAATAGGGCCCAAAGTAACATCCAGCCAAGACTCCGTCCCACCAGACTGCCAGGGGGCACCCTCACCTGAATTTGAAACCTCTTCTTCGTTTGTAAAGCACATGGACATGCTGACACTTTGCAAAGTCTTACAGTTTGCCTACTTTCAAGCGAGGTCCAATCATTGTTTTCTTCATCTTTTCCCTGCCTTGTTTCTTCCCCATTGTTTTTATGCAGCATCCACCTTTTGGTATGTTTGGTCTTGGTTTGTACTCTTGTTGATTTTCAGATATTGTATGCTGGATAGACGTTTGTTCATTGTGGATGGACGTTCCACAACAATGCATAATCCTTTAATTTAAAAAAAAGTCATCAAATTGCTGTGATGTAAGAAGAATCAAACAGCTCAGGATGAGCAGTCATAGGAAAATAATGAACTTTGGGATGTTAGCAGTAACAGCACACCCCCAATTGTTTTATTACTTATCAATCAGTAGTATTCTTTATTATTCAGTTTGATTTTGAAAAATGCACACCATTACATGAATCAGTACGTGTCTACCTAAAGAGGTATACCCCTCAGCCCTACTCTAATGGAAACAAGTATCGCGTTCTCTCTGGCCTGGAAAACTGATCGCAAGGTCTCCACTCTCACTGCATATTCAAAGAGCCAATGAATGCATTCATGTCCAGAGACGAGCTGAACGTGCCAGCCTCACGTCCTGACCATGACCCTAATGCCCTGTTACCTTGACAACATAACCCTCAGGAACGTAGATTACCCAGCGGCAGTGGGTGTCGTCGCCATAGGATCGTGGGTAGTCAGGGCTCTGCACAGCTGCCGGGGATTGAACCAGTGCCACTGTGCCACAGCTTGTCCCTGAACAAACACAAAAGAGGAGGCATTGGTGGATCCAAGCATGGTCGAGCACAGAGCACGCACACACACACACACACACACACACATACACACACACACACTCAACTCCCACAGGACAATGCCAGTTTGCATGCAATACAAACATGGTGCGGTGTTGTGTTTCTTTCCACCAGGGGTCATGTGGTGGAGAGGGAAAGTGCAGTGGTGTTTTGATCCACCATTCCTGACTCTCAGTGGATGTGTGTGTCTGTGTGTGTGCATGGCGTCCTCTGGCACAGCTGTCGTTATGGCCATGGCCCCGCCAGCACGAGATCTCACGGGACCCACCTGTGCTGTGTCACCTTAGAAAAAGGGCACAGACGGAAGTCTCAGCAGGCAAAGCTGTCTCTAGTGCCAGGCACACACCTGTGTGGAGAGCTGCGCATGCTGAACTCAGCCAGACAGAGTGTTATAAATAATTAGTAATCTAGATTAGGGCTAATGATGGAAATGTGTGGACACAGAGATGTGGAAATTAGATGTTGTTTGTGACAATGCCCCAGTGTATGTGAGGGAGAGATGGGGTGCAAACAACAAATGTTTAGAAAATATTAGCTAGCTTCATAATTCCATAGATTTTCCAACATTTCCAAAGTATAATGGACATTGTGTATCTCATAGCAGTATCAGTTAATGTTATAACACAATAATGTTGTATTTCCTCAGGGTTAGATTTTGGGGTGTTAATACATGGATTCCCAACCCTGGTCCTGGAGAACACCTGTCCTGTACATGTTAGTGTTTTCCCTGTTGTAACACACTTATTTCAATGTAGGAAGGGCTGATTAGATGAATCTGGTATTTTAGGGCACAGAAAACACTCAAATGTGCAGGACACTGGGTTTCCAGGACCAAGGAGAACTTGGGAACTTGCTGGTTAGTGACCACTGGTGATTAATTTTTCCCTTGATTTTAGTGATTATTTCTGCCAACATGTCAAGTATTTCCCATGTTGCAGTTCTCAGCCCAGCTTGCAGTGCACACATTATCTCTTTGTTCTTTGTTTATGTTTCTATCATATGGATTTGTCAGAATATTGACATGTCTTTCTGTTCAAATTTATTTACACTTTACTTTGCCAACCACTCTACCTCAGGTTTCCGCTTCTCTCATCTGTTAACCAACATTTTTTTTTCTTGAGCGCATTTTTATAAGTTTTTATCTGTTTTATCCTGTAATTGTAGTGCCCACTGACTGAGGGAAAAAAAATGACTGCTTGACTCGAAGAATCTCACAGCACTTACGTCTGAACCATTCACCATACATGCATCTCTCATGGTTCCTATTGTGCTGGGAGAGTACCTAACATGAAGTAGTAGCTAAAAAGTCCCTAAAAATGGTGTTCTAAGAGCTATAATCATTTTCAGCTCCTGCAGTGCAAACACACACAAAAGGGGGTACTTCCTCCAACTGTTCTAAGAACTATGGAAAAGTTCCTCTGGTCTGAAAGCACCTACTGCCATTAAAATCATCTTTGCATCTGGATTTCTATAGTCTACTAAGTTGTTTAATGGAAGCTATAATCCCACCTTTCCTACTTCAAAATATTAGACTATACATAGCACTTTAGGTTTCTGTCTCTTATGTTGTTGTGTTATTTCTGATTACATATTTACTAAGGCCACCATGTTGTAACAAGGTACTGCTTGTCCCTGGACCCCTCTTACACCCATCACTGGTCATAATTTGCATGTGTTTTGGTTTGTCTTTATAAAGCAGTCCAACTGGAAGGCATAATGATTTATAACTTCACTATCCATTGTCACCCAGAAGAGGACGGGTTCCATTTTGATCCTGGATCCTGGAATGGTTTCGTCTTCATGTCTTACCTCACCGCTATCTCCTGTAATTCATTAGGGATAACTTTACATCTGGATTTCTGTACAGCTGCTTTGTGGCAATGTCTACTGTTAAAAGCACTATACAGATGAAATGGAATTGAAATAAGCGCTGCTTGTGTGTGATCAGTTATCAGTCCCTGAGAAGAATGATCAAATTTGCTTGCAACAGTAAAAAAAACAAATGTGTCAAAGCTGTTTTGTACCGTGGCACTGAAGGGAATCAAAATACTGTTCAAGGCAACATATCTCCACAACACACAAATAGACAGACAAATGTAACTACTTGACAGACTTGTATATGACTCACCCATACATGTGCAAAGCAAAATGTTAGGAATGAGCCCCCAAAACAAGTTCTGTTTATACCTCTTTTCATAATTGTCATGTCTTATCTCAACGCTACACTGATATGTTTTTTTTGGAACCAGCTCTGCCAGCTATGTCTTTTTGGCTTGACTGGTTGGGACACCAGATTTGCAACTCACCCAAAGTGTAGTCATCTTCGACGCCTCTGAAGCGAATGGAGAAGCCTGAGCCTGAGATGCTAAAATCAGACATGAACTGAAGAGTGGTGGTGTTGGAGTGTATAAGCAGTGGTGCAGGGGACTTGCTGCCACAAAATCGGCCTGATTACAAAAACAAAGCAAAATTCAAGTTTTACTGTGAAACCTTGTCAAGCATTGCCATCCTACTGATTTCAGCCTTAAGTTCTGTTTCTATTTTTTTATTGGAAAAAACAATCATTGGTTTGAACCTTATCTCAGGTCATTGTTTGTGTAGAGTTTCACATGTTCTCTCCATGTCTGAATGGAGGTCCTTTTTCAGGTGGGCTCCAGGTTCCTCCACCTCTCATAATCTTGGTAAGTTGATTGGCCCATCTAAACTTCCACTAGGTATGAAGGAGTGTGGGAATATACTGTGTGTGCATTGTGCTTTGCCATGGTCTGAGGTCTGATCTAGGGTGTGTTCCTATTTACACCCAGTGTTCCTGAGATCCACCACACCCAGACCAGGATAAAGCACTTACTTGCATGAGGTGGGAATACATCCTGGATGGCACGCCAGTCCAATGAGAAACACTGCTTCCTTAATGCTCAGTTTACTGTCCATGTGGAGTTTCTCATGTTTTCCCCATGTTTGGTTTCCTAAAACCTCCCTAAAACATGCTGATTAGGTGGATTAGCTATGCTAAATTGTTCCTAGATGTGAATGAGAACCAAAGAGCACTTAAGAAACATTTTTGGTCCAGACTGCCTTCTCACATCTTCCTCACCTATCGGTAGACCTTCACCAGCAAACACAGTGAGATGGTCACTTTGGCACAGAGGGTGGTTCTCCAGGTCAAACATCAAGAATTCCAACAGGATTCTTTTTCCCCCTGGTACACCGATAGACCAGGATAGTGCCCTGCCAACAAAACAACAACAAACCATTGTCAGTCTTCCTGTACACCTTAAGAATGAACACTGAAACATTGAGGACTCACTCATTGTTGCTGTAGTTCAGGCCTGGGTGAACCGGGTATCGTATAATTCCCTCACTACCGTTTAGAGCTCCTTCACTTAACTGGGAGAGTACTTTTCCTGAATAAAGGAAAGCCACACTATGTCAGTTTTATTCCCATAAACATTATGACTCGAATGGGAAACGACTTCAAAAACTGCACGTATGTTGAACCCCTTTTCCAAACTGAGTTTATGATAACACTGACGAGGCAAACCTTTCCGGAGCAACCATTTGACGAATACAGGGATGTTCGTGAACACTGCAGGTGAACTTCTTCCAATCAGAGGTTTCACCATGTTGTTGATCCAGCTGCGTCCACATCCTTTGCCCCAAGACGTGATTCCGATCACCACCCATTGTCCATCAGCCCGAGGGCACAGCAAAGGACCACCTGAGTCCCCCTACAGCAAGTATTAATTTTGTTAATTCATTAGTTGCTTATTTTTGTCCACTTCTCCTGGTGAGGATGGGGTGGCAACTGCTTGAGAAGGTCAGTGCAGACATAGTTTCCTGTGCCTGGCTTTTCTTGATTTGTATGGTTTTTAATCATTTTTGTTTAGTTATATCACATCATCAAGTATTTTCACCTCACATCCAGTGTTTCTGGGATAGGTTCGGGATCCACTGTGACCCTGACAAGGATAAATTGGTCACAGAAAGTGAGGGTGTGAACTATATGGTCAAACAAACCTTTTGACGCTGGACGAAATCCCAATTCCAATACTGCGCTAACAAGTTTTCTAAGATGGCTGGCACCATAACATTACAGCATTCTGGTACACAGTAAAATTTTGTTCATACTTTATTTATAGATGGCATTAAGTTCCACTTTGTCCAGCCAGCAAATCTGTTTTGAGGGATATTTTTGGATGTCTAGTTCTATTGCCTTTTAGCTACTTGTAAGCCTTTGTAGCTTTTATGGAAAAGGGCCTTCAGAAGCAAACATTGAACACCAAAATATCTTGGCTGATAGACCACAGTTGGGGTAAGTGGATGTTTTTACCAAACAGTTCCTTTAAGAAAGTGGTTAATGGAGGTTGAGTGAATACCTGGCAGGCATCTTTCCCTCCTCTCTCTGGTCCAGCACACAGCACTGTGAGGTTTTGCAGTCCTGGTCTGAGTGTCTGTAGGACGTGCTTGCAGATGGCTGGATCCACCAGGTTCAACGACACTTCGTGAAGAACTGAAGCCATCTGACCTCCTAGCAAGAGGCAAAACTGTTAAAAACTAAAAAAAATTAGCCAAATCATGAGCCATGTGATTAAACTTTCTGTTTCTTACTCTCTTTTGTCCGTCCCCATCCAGCAACAATGCAAGTGGTCTTTGGTGGGAAGATCTCAGCAGGAAGAGGAAGACATACAGGCTGAGCAAAGTCATCTGCTATTGATAGACACTCAATGTTAAAACATAGAAAACATATTCAGTGTTCCTATGGTTTAGTTAATAGCGCTATGGCAAGTTTAGCCATTGTTAAGCAAAAAATTTAATCCATCTTGATGTAATAAAATGCTTTCCATCTAGCCAACATAGTGTATGCATATGACCTTTTAAACATGGATTCCATTTTTGCCAATACTCGCAGGAATGTTGTGTTAGGAAAATAATCAACGACTGGGTGGTGTAATAATGATTCAGCCTGGCACAAAGCAGAGTTATTATTACCATCCAGAAGGGTTTTTTCCCCCCAATAACAGCACTTCCTGAAGTATTTTATTCCACAGCAATTTGCCCATAAACATCACTTTTTATTTATAATAGAATGACACTATATAATTTAATCCATTTATAGTTACATTTTTTTAATAATATAAATGTACACATTCTAATTTTAGCCTTATATATTCCTCAGCACTGTTGAATTTTCAATCTTGATTGGTCAGAAGGTGTTAATTTTCTATAACAGCAGCTTTGACAGTAGCTCTGGCTGCAAATCAAATCACAGGTTTATGTTAATGCACTCACTCTAATATGGTAGCTTTTCTATAGTTACGTGTCTTACATACATTCCTCAACTTTTAAGCTGTTTTTTAGGAGTTTAGTGTATGAGGTCAAGTGTTTTGGGGAAAAAAAAAACTTGCTGAAGTGGATGGTTCCTTTCAGTTCCAGCAGGGCAATATCGTAGTTCATAGGAAGAGTGTAATGGTACTGCTCATGAAGCATCACATTCTTCACACCAAACCTCTGCTCCCCACGATCCACCACTCTCTGGTCATACTCCCCCACTACAGCCTCCACACCACGCAGAAACTTTCTACACAAACACTGGCATGTCAGATAATAGCACATTTAATGTCACACTGCTGAGCTTGCTGCCTAGGCCCTGATTTAGCAATATTGCAAAGTAAATGCACATATCCTACACATTACATGCACTACTGTATGACTATCACACACTGTAAGCTATATTGTACAGTTTACATAAATATTTATATATTCATTATACATAAGCCCTGACAAAACAGCACAATACAGAATATAAAAGATGAGTGATGTTTCAATGTGATAGTGGAGGGTGGTTCATAAATTGTACAATATGAGTGAAAAAATAATTATTAAAATAATTCTAGTTGGTGTAGCCAGTTGTAAATCCATTTTACAAAGACATTCCTATTTTCTTGTTCCTGTAGTTGATCTTTAAGACTTGCACTTTACTCTATTATTATTATTATTATTATTATTATTATAGATGTAAAGCTGTACTTCCTGACTCTGTGGAAGCAGTGAAGCAATGAGCGGCAGTCAGAAGCCAGCGGTCGCTGAGGATGGCAGCTCCACAGAAATGAGATCCTCTGAACCTCAGAGACACCTGGGTAAAAACACACAGCTCACTTTACTCGCCTGAGTAGAGCAAAATCACACACTAGAGTCTAAATCCCCCTCCATTTCACTTCATAAGACTGCATTAATTAGGAAGCCACATTCCAGCCAGGGGTGAGAACCGTAAAGTGCCTGTGAGCCTCCGACGATCCTCAGATAGCGATCGAGAGAGCTTCTTAGCTGAGGAGAGCCACACTTTGCTCCTGAATGGATAATGATGTTACCTTAATTACTGTGAGAATTTTTACGTGCACCATACAGTACGTTAAAACATTTTGGTTGTTATGTGCTAAAAGTGAAATTCTTACCGTTGAGAAGGGCAACACATGAATGCCACAAGAGACAGAGGAGAACTGTGAAGATCCACAGAGCCATCATGGATTCTGAGATTTCCAGTTAAACCTGGGGCTTTTATTCAGGACATGGGGGTCTTGGAGTAGCAAACAGGGGACAACTGAGTCATACATCTGGAAGAGACTTCCTCTCACATAAAATCATGGCAACAGTTCATCTTAGATACTTTTTTTTTATACCAAAGCAAAAGTCTAATCTGGACAATTTAATTTCATGTCCATGTATTTTATGTTTCACTCAAAGTACAATTAGTCAGACTTTTTTTGTAGTGTACACGCTGCAGGAGTGTATTCAGCGCTGTGGCTTTACTGTGCGTTGCTCATTCACCAGCCGGGAAGCTGAGTGCGCCTGTTAAAAGCCTGACAAAACACATGTGGCATCAGGAAAATGCCTCTGGGCTGAAAACACACCATGTTTGTGAAGGTCAAAGATAGAAC
>JAQQZX010000002.1:22537780-22563156 GCA_030068355.1 Notoglanidium maculatum
TCTCTCTCTCTCTCTCTCTCTCTCTCTCTCTCTCTCTCTCTCTCTCTCTCTCTCTCTCTCTGTCTCTCTCTCTCTGTGTCTCTCTCTCTCTCTCTCTCTCTGTGTCTCTCTCTCTCTGTCTGTATCTCTCTCTCTGTCTGTGTCTCTCTCTCTATATATATCTCTCTCTCTCTCTTGCTCTCTCTCTCTCGCTGTATCTCTCTCTGTATCTCTCTTTCTCTCTCTCTCTCTTTCTCTCTCTCTCGCTGTATCTCTCTCTCTTTCTCTCTCTCTCTCTGTATCTCTCTCGCTCTCTATCTCTGTATCTTTCTCTCTCTCTCTGTATACAGTATCTGTCTGACTCCCTGTCTGTCACTCTGTATGTGTCTGTCCCTCTGTCTGACTCCGTCTGTCACTCTGTATCTGTCTGTCTCTCTTAATCTATTTGTCTCTGTCTGTATTTATCTGACTCTGTCTCTCTGCCTTTGTCTGTGTCTCTCTTTTGTGTCTCTCTTGTCTCTGTCCATGTCTTTATATCTGTGTCTGTGTCTTTCTCTGTCTCTCTCAGTCTGTGTGTGTCTGTGTGTGTCTGTGTGTGTCTGTGTGTGTCTGTGTGTGTCTGTGTGTGTGTCGCATGGCTGTCTCTCAGTCTTTGTCTTTTTTTTCTCTCTCTCCGTATGTGTCTCTTTATCTCTGTATCACTCTGAATATGTCTCTCTGTCTCACTTTGTCTATCTGTGTCTCTCTGTTTCTTTGTATGTCTCTCTGTGTCTGTCTCTCTCTCTCCTCTCTTTCTCTGTGTCACTCTTTGTCTCTGTCTTTCTCTTTGTTTCTTCCTGTATACGTGTCTCTCTCTGTATCTCTGTAGATATCCATCTCTCTGTATATCTCCCCCTCTGTCTCTCTGCATATGCCTCTCTCTTTTCTCTGTCTTTCTTTGTGTCTGCGTGTCTCGCTCTGCGTGTCTCTGTCTTTCTCTCTGTATGTGTCTCTCTGGCTCTATTTGTCTTTATCTGTCTGTCTATAAAAGTAAATCAGGGGAAATATAAATATTTATTTAATATATTTCATCCATGTTCACAAACAGTGCAGCTTGTCACGTGACCGAGAAGCGTGAACTCCTCCATCCTGAAGGCGTTCCCATGGTGGAAATCGTACCGACTGTTACAGAGCGCTGAAACTGGAGACTCCTTCCAGAAATCTTATATAACTAAATAAATCATCTCCTTACAGAAAAGCATCACGATGTCAACATTTCTACAATTTTTCTTATTTTAAAAACGTTTAGTCTGCTTACGATTATGCTCACGTTACATGCGGAGTTCCCCCGTACGAGACCCTGAGCGTGAGCTGTTACTATGGAAACAGGGATGTATTAGAATGAGTGTGTTCATATAAAGCTGGGATTTGAATTACGCCCTCAGAGTTCTAGAACACCTTCTGACCAATCAGATTTGAGAACTACGCAACGCTATAATTAAGCTTAATGGGTTGTTTAGCGAGTCTTGTCCCTCGTGCTTCCTTTTAATGAGGGTCACATGTTGTTTATTATTGCGTTACTTACTCACCCCATTGCTGGTCTATCACTGTTCCCACTTCCACTATTCCTCTGTCACTTCCTGCTAGGGCGTGGCATTATATAAGGATTAACACGTGACAGAATGCGAAAATAACGCACGCTGGGGTGGCGGTGATGCAGCACAACGCACAGCGCATTGTTTCTGTATAACTGCGTGGTCTGGAGTGTGTTATTCTGCTTATACCGCTGATTCGCCATTGATCACAATTTATTACAGTTTAATTTATTAATGAATGACACGTGGAACTTTTTAACGGTTTATTATAAAAATTGGTGTTATGCAACGTCCGAGACACAAGTTCCTGTTCTCACATACATTATAGCTGTGAACGCCAACCTCGCTCTCGCTCACTCTGAGACACACACCCGCACACACACACACACACCCGCACACACACACACACACACGCACACTTACAAAGCACAGCCTGCCATTTTAGCAAGAAAACGGAACGCCTAACTGAGCCTGAGAGAACTTAAGTGTCTCCTAAAATAAACTTCACCACATCAGCTATTACATTTGTCTTAGTTTTTATTTGAATCTATTTATTATTAGTCTTCGATTAAGTGGAACGTCTGTTGTGCAGTCCATGCGTGTGAGCTGTTGCTATAGAAACGATAACGTATTAGAACCAGCGCGCGTCTCTATTAACCTGTTGTTCACGGTAATGCCGGAACTACTTGACAAAAATGCGAAAATTAGTGCACCTTCTGACCAATCAGATTTTGAGCATTCGACAGCATCATGTACAAGCTATAATCTCAACATTCTGAGACTTTCAATACGCGATATGCTTTTCTGATATCAAATCATATTGTGTTCATTAATAAATACAATTTTGAGTGAAATTACAAACTTAGCAGCTGATTTGATATGAAAATTTAGCACTTAGGCCTAATCTTACCGTATTCAGAGTTAAATATCTTGATTATGAATAAACATTTTTGTGTTTATGGAAACAGGAAAATTAAAAACAAATGGAAGTTTTTGTTAAAAAAAAAATATTGAATAGGAATTAAAGTAACTGCGTAACGCTACCGAATTGTCGCTCACAATCGTATCGCTCATCCCATCAGACCTTGTTTCCGCCCTGCTTGGAACTTTATTAAAGAGGTTTTATTTCTAATCTCATCCTCTGTTCTATAAACCGTCTCCCTGGAGTGCAGTATCCGTTTATCATCCCCGCCGATTCCCACGAGCCTCGTCTCAGGGCAGACGGAGCATTCATTATTCACACGCTTGGACGTGCGTTTCCGGAGCCGATCTGGATCCGCCGTGCTCGACCGGTGCGTATCGGCGGAGTCCCGGTTCTGTCCTGCACGAGCTTCGTTACCTGGATGTGTTGTACACGGGTTAGTCCTGATTAAAGCGTGCGTCCGTGCAGAGAGAAGACGCTCGGCCCGCTCACCATCGGGAAACGCCGAGTGGCTTATCGGACGGGAATCACGCCGCGCTTCACGGGCTCGACCGCTTCCGGAAAAATCTCAGAAGATATTATTTTATGATGAGTAAGATTTCTGTGCCGGCGTTAACCTTCATATGAAGGAGTTTCATTTCTTATCCATAATAATAAAACTGTAGCGCACTTTCGTTCAGGCGGTTATTGTTTCTTTTCCATCTCAAACTTGAGACGTCTTTTTTCGCTTAGACCTGCTCAAGTTGCGGGAAATTGTTAACACGCGTAAATGTTCCAGGATATTATTCCACTCATGAGGGGAAAAACGTTTCACAGCAGAGGAGAAGACGTACCGTACTGTCGCATGTAGCGTTCAGAACGATGGTTTGCGTTTAACATGAAAAGTAGAACATTTTTTACCAAAACGTACAAATTAATTCCTCTTATTTATTTTTTTTTTAAAGGTTTTTGAAGTCAACATCCTTTGTTGAAAACGTCCCATAAAACTGATTAGGGATCGTTTGATGATATTAAGGACAGAAAGATCATATCGCGATACTTGGAGACATTTCTGCAATACCGACCATCGACACTTTTTTCCCTAAAATGTATAATATTTAAATTGACCTGTCACAGGTAGCTGGCTAGCGTGTTGCTAAGAAAAGATAAACATGGAGGTATCTCCCTAATATGAAGTGTTGGTATAACATCTGGATAGACTTCCTTCTGGAATATTCTTCATCGTATTATTTACCAGCGATTAATTTGAAATAAGAAAAGCATGATTAAAAGCGTAACCCTTTTTACTGTACTGTAGGGTGAAAATATAAAAATCTGAAGTAAAATCAGCCCATAGAGTCGTGAGTTCTTATCAAGTAATTTGTCATAACCGAATTTCCCATTCATTCCCATTGATGCTGGGAAAAAAAAGCCTAGAAAGCACCGATTTTAGATTTGAAACCTCATAAAAAGGCTTTCAGACCGTCTTTGCTTCTTGTGTTGTCTACGTTTGATATTAGATTGAGGAGGAAATTGAATCCTCTCCGAGCGACTTAAAATAACAGACAAGTTCAGGAAGTGGAATAGAAGTTTGTGGGCTGAGGCAGGGCGGGATTTTTTTTAAAGTACGTTTCATGTCATTCAAATAAAAGAAACATTCTGTACAGAATGTTTATGAAAAAATGCAAATATTTGTTTATTAAAAAAAGTGTTTTTTTGGTTTGTTTTTTTTTGTTTTTTTTTTTACATATAACTAACTTTGACAAAATATTTACAGAAAAATGTTTACAAAGTATTAATGTCAGATCACCTGCTTCCAGCCAGTTAGTAATTATTTTAAAAAGTTTTAACTTTTTAAAAAAATATCATAAAAAGTGGCAAAAGAGTTGTGCTTTTTTGGGTGGGAGGGGCGTACCCGGTCTCCTCTGCCAATCACAGCTTGGACACTCGCCAATCACGGGCGTCTGTAAGCTCGTGTATGCGGAAGAGGGTAGACGGCGCTTTCTTAGTATGTTGTGACGCAACACGAGCAGCAGTTCGAAAAAATACGACTACGGACCAGGATATCTCAGAACAGCGTATTGTGACATCATTTATCACGATAGCTCTATGATCTGGTCATGTGACCCCAGTGGACCGGTTTGGCTGAAGACGGCGGTGAGAAATCCTCACAGCTGAATAAACTCTTTGCTCGTCTTCCTATTTAACCATTTCACCAATCTCCTGTCAAGTATGTTTAGAAACAACGGCTTATCGTTTGCAAATCGAGTCGAGCACTCGAACCCGCAAGTCACTCTGACTTCCTGGAGACATGTCAAAGCAAATCGTACATCAAAATGAAAGTCGCGCTAGTCGTTGTGAGGGGAAAGATTGCTTCTTGTTTTATCTCGCTTGTCAGTCAGAGCAAACAAGGTTAACCGATTTTTATTTATTATTGTTTATTTATTTGTTCGTAAAAAAGCTCTCGCGTGTCCAGCCTTGTAACCTTTATAAGCAGCATTTACATCAGCACCGGGACTTGAAAGGTAGGCACAATTAATTAAAGTTTAGTAGCACGTTTAAATCTTTTAACAGTCCGATTCAACCCTTCGAGAAACATGAAAGAAAAATAAAGTAATATGGGGTTGATATGAACGTCTGGGTTTTTTTCCTCCTTGGAAATTTCACCATAGTTAATGATTGACGTGACTTTTTACACGTTCGTTTAAAGATTGAGCAACAGGCACGCTGTATATTTATCACACGGTCATTGTCTAAAAAGAAAATCTGATAGTAAATAGTGTAAAATCTAGTGTAGGTTTAAAGCTTAGTGAATTAGTAATGCAAAGACAAAACTGTTTCCTGATAACAGAAGTTCTCATTAAATATCCACATCAGGATGATTCTCTAAAGCAGATTTACAGAAACGGGGCGAAAGGTCTTTTCTGTGCGGAATTAGGACCTGCGTACAGATTGGTGGAGACGGTATTTAAAGGTCGCGTTCGTTGAATATCGATGCCGGGGTGTGCTCTGGGGTCCACTCTGACGCAGGACTGAACGCCTGCGAGGTGCTCTGCAGTAAACACACTCTTACTGCTGTGTCAACTGAAAACAAGCTGCTAAAGCAGAACATTTCCAGCAGGCCTGCAGGACCAGTTTTACCCACAGTGATGTGCAGCGAGCACCTGGGAGGAGCTGGAAGTTTTTTTTAAAGGACGTGTTCTACAGGTGGCATAGTCTGAATACTCGTCAGCGTTTGCGTTCTGGGTTGAAATGTATAAGCTTGCGTTATGTACAGTAGTGTGACGCAACACCAAGCCTTCGGGAATTCCTAACAGACCCTGTAACCCTCTGTGCGTGTGCATGTGTTTGATCGTTGTTGACACACAATTTCGTAACAAAACGAGGACACTCGGAGCGCAGACCTCCACCAAGGACCGTAATCGACTGTCCTATGATGAGCAAACCTCCAATCGCAACCACTTTTTATGTCTGGAGATATTTCCGATAGTGTCGTTGTATTTCTACATTGGCTATGTTTTGTCACTATTGAACTTCACTGCCATCTACTGGATTTTAAGATGTATGGCATCGTTGAGCGCAGACGTCCGCCGAATCCAAATGCCGTATTTCGCAACGTTAGCGAAAGTTAAACTAATTTCTTGGAACTGCCTCGTGACTCCGATACACTCCGGTAGTTAATGGGTTCTTCCTTGGCCCATGCTACACCCTGCCACCACGTGTCATGGAAATCGGGTTGGTAGGTGTTGTACAATCCTGATTAAAGTCAGACAAACAAACTGCACTGAAAAGTAACCCTCTTGGCAGAGGTAATTAATCAGGGTGGCGTCGAAGAATCCTTTTTAAAAAAAAAAAAAAAAAGATGACTGCGAGCGGTTAGGTGATATGAGCTGGAAACCGGCCAGCAAAACCATTAAACCTTAAACCAACTGGTTTACGCAGTGGTCTTGCATCTGGGCTTTACTTTGTAGAGTTCCTTTTGAGAATAAGTGGAATTTCCCCTTCGAAACGTATCATCAACGCGCAGGCCGAATGTAAACCTGGTTAGGAACACGGTCTGGTTTTTCCTGTCTCCAGCGCTGGAGGAACTTTACACAATCAAATATTTAACCAAGGCCGCTGAAACGACTTTAGAGCACGTACGGGTCCTTGCTCAAACTCTCCATGGCGGTTTTTAGACGTGCCGCTGGGCAGGAGGGTCTCACTTCACCTGCCAAGCGTGCAGGAGGCTGAACTGAACTCCCTTTCAGTTACATTCAAGATGGACGCACACACTTCTGTCCTGTCGAGTTTAATTAAGGCAGCTGTTATTTAAGTGTCACTAGTGTTACATGACCATGAGAGGATTGATGAAAGAGTAGAGATCCTATATGACCAAAACGCCTTGAGGGAACTTCACTCCTCACTCCAGATCACGCTTTCACAGCTAATTCTATGAACGATGTGACCTGATGTTTGTAAAAATGTATCGCACACCACTTTTTGCGTTCACTAGCTGTTCATTAGCCATGTTTGGAAAAGCAGGGTTAGAATTGAGATTCTGTTGGACAGGAAATAAATCCAGAAACTAGTTGGAGGGAGGAGGAGGAATAAGCTGTACAGTTAAATTAATAAGTGCAGACCCTCATTAGAGGTGAGGGATTTGACAAAAAGATCAGTATCACGATACAAAGACATTTTTTTTACAATAACAAAATTACTTCAAATCTGCCAGCAATACGAGAGAATTGCATTAAAAAAAAACCCTGTTCAAAAACATTTTTTAAAATATTTTGATTAATCAACACAAATAATATATTTTTTTGCACTGAAAAGGAGAGAAAAATAAAGGCTGTAAAAAAAAAACAAAAAAATTGCCAAGAAATCTTTGACAATAAATTCAAGTTGTAACCTATTTTTTATTTATTTTTTTTTCTTCGATATCTCAGGAATAATTCTTCACAATATTGATTTCATATATATATATATGTATGTGTATGTATGTATGTATGTGTGTGTTTGTACGTGTGTGTGTGTATGTATGTATGTATGTATATGTATATATATAAAATTGACATAGAAAATAAAATACTTTTATAATGGTTCTGTTAAAAATGATTATAAGGGAAAGTGACCTCAGAGTTTCAATCAGAAATGAGAATTCCGACTGGTTAATCCTGTTTCTCAACATAGCAGCTGATGGCTAATGAAATTTCATTACACAGACTAAGGGATGAGTTCATTTGATTTTCCAGGCAGTTACTTATGGTGGAAACATAAAGAATGAGTGTGTTGATGGGTTGTTCTTGTTTTGTTTTTTTGTGACCGTGACTCAGGTGTGTGACTGCGGAGGCTCGGCACGCTCAAGATGGTCACCATTCCGGAGTACTACACGGGGAAGAAAGTGCTGATCACCGGCGGCACAGGCTTCATGGGCAAAGTGCTGCTGGAGAAGCTGCTGCGCTCGTGCCCCGGCATCAGAGTCGCCTACGTGCTCGTGCGGCCCAAAGCGGGCCAGTCTCCGAGCGCCCGCATCGCAGACATGCTCAACTGCAGGGTGAGTTCGGTCGCTCAAGGCGGGTTCCTGTCTGTGTGCCTGAGCGTCTTTTCTGCAAACGACAACTGGGAATTGTACAATTAACCAGGCTTATTGCTTAAAGCCTTATTATGTGGTTAAAAACATGTTCTGTAGCACAGTTTGGGTTCTAAGTTAACCTTAAAAAATATGTACTCAGATTTTCACTCCTTGACATTTTCACCCTGTGTATTAAATTCAATAATATTACATATCATTTATTTATTTTTTTATTACATAATTTTCATTTGTTATGTAGCAAAGAATTGCGTAATTTTCTGTAGCGATTACTTGTGAGAATTAGGGAAGGACGTGACCCTGTGACCTTCTACAGTCCAGAGATAAAAATCTCTTTTTTTTAAAAAAAAAAAAAAAAAAGGAAAAACGTGCATTTATTTTGCAATTTTTATACAAGACTATTTCAAAGAATATCTATAAAAAATGTGACCATTTTGGTTTTTGGTGTTTCTTTTTTCACTGTTACTCTGTTAACGTGCCCTATTTAAGTATTTTTGTACCTTGTTACGATAATCGGCTTCCATAAAAACAAACATACTTAATGTCTTCCTGTAAGGAATTTTCTTATCTTTGTTATTCTGGTTTTTTTTTTTCTTCCTAGTGGTATTTTTGCTCAATTTTGCATTGAGCTGTATATTCGAGCTTATCAGAAAGGTTCAGAATAACCATATGAAATCTCTTGCTATATCGGTTTACGTGCATGTGTATATAGAATAATATATTGTTATAGTAGTTTTAGTGTTTAATTTCATGTAGAATGCACTCTGCATTGTTCAGGTGATTCAGGTTGGTGCGAAAGAGCTGCATCAGTTACCGCCTGCTGTTATGATGTATTTAATGTTGAACTCGTCTCTGTAATCGTTCCTCTCTTGTGTCCCTGCCTCAGCTTTTTGACCGATTGAGAGAAGAGCAGCCGAATTTTGCGGAGAAGATCGTGGCGGTGAACAGTGACCTGACGCAACCCGAGTTAGACCTCAGCAAAGACGACCAGGACACACTGAAAGAGTGCATCAACATTGTCTTCCACTGTGCTGCCACTATCCGCTTCAACGAGCCGCTTAAGTACGCATCATCTTCATTAAGCCTCATGTTCCCTACTGCACGTGTTTATGAGAATATATCTTGCAGATATTGCTGATGGAAACATTACGGTTTTGTTATTTTTAAAAACCCCATGCTGGACGAGGCAGCGTGTCAATCTCAGAAACCACATTTATGTCTCGGATTACAAAGGCGAGTCATCCATTATCTTGTAAGTTAAAGTAAAACGACCTGAATATAATAATCGTAATGTAAGTAAGATTTTTTTTTTAAAGAAAATCTTTTTATCAGTGCTTTTGCACCTGCCCACTCTACAAAAATTGCAACCGTACACACAGTTGTTTCATCATTTGTTAACCATTTGTTAACTTGGTTGATCCAGTTTCCTCAGATTAAAAAAAAGAAGTAATTTGAAGATGTTGAAGACGACACGAACATGAAAATTCTTTTTTTTTTTTTATTTCTATCAGGGATGAATTTCGCACTGCACGTGCATGAAATTTAGTGCATCAAGTGCAGCTTTCATGCTACGTTATAATGTGCACACGTTGTGATTATAATAGTCCTACAATGTGCAAGCTAAGTAGACAGTAGTAAAATTAGGGAGTCCTAAAAAGCTATGTGCAGTTATAGTTAAAATCGCAAACGAATAAATCTGTTGTCTATTTACAGTGCAGCATTATAATATTGACACACGTCTGTATTGACGCATTGAATATTTTGTGGTTAAGATATATATTCCAATGGCTACAAATCCTCCCAGATAACCTAAAAGCTATCAAGCAAAATCTTGACTAAACTAATAGGTTTTCAGGCTAGCCTTGTAGATTGAGACTATATCGGAGTCACGATATTTGGAAGTTCTTTTCCACAACTGGTGGATTTTGTAAAAGAAAAAACTCTACCTAGCTCATTATTCTAGGTACTAATAAAGATCCTGCATCTTTTGGTAGAAGCAGGCCTGGTAGGTCATAAAAGACCAAAAGTTTGCTCAGGTACTGTGGTTCTAGATAATTCAGTGCTTTTAGGCCTTTAGTAGTGTTTTATAATGAATGTAAAATTTCTCTGGCAGTCAATAGTGTGAAATCTTTGCTCAGATCTTCTTGTTTTGGTAAGGACTCTGGTTACTGCATTCGGAAGTGGAGAGCTGGAGTTTGTTTATGCATATAATCCACGGTCTTTATTTCTGACCACCTGAGCGTACTCGTATGAGAGTAAAATCATCCCGCACCAGCCGCTTTTTTGTCTTGTTAGCACTTGTAGTGTTTGTTGTAGTGTTCCACTCAGAGCAGGATTCAACCATTGTTTTATGTAGAGGTTTCGATTCTAACACACTTGGACGCTCGATCTTCTCAACTTCTTGAAGACCCTCAAACAGTCTTCTTTTGCTCTGTTCATAACACACCTGAGCAGGTCCTCAAGTGCTGAAGAATACTGTCTCAGGTGTGTAGTGGGCTGGAACAGAAGATGGATATGGAACTTGGATATGGAGCTTAATTAACTTGAGTGTTTTGCATACCAGGAAATGATGTTAATGTCCCAGAGTTTATTCGACATGTTGGATCATGATGTGATTAGTACCCCGGTTTTGCATTCCCCTTGTTGTATGCATTTGTCCATCAGAGATGCCATCCAGCTGAATGTTCTGGCCACACAGAAGATGCTGAGTCTGGCCCATGGGATGAAGCAGTTGGAGGTGTTTATTCACGTGTCCACAGCATACGCTAATTGTGACCGAGAGCTCATCGAGGAGGTCATCTATCCACCACCTACTGACTACAGAAAGCTCATTGACGCACTGGAGTAAGTATTTGAAATGAGTGTGACATCTCTAAAACCCTGAATAAGCTAATTTATACCACTGTACTGTTAAATTATTGCTTCTGCTTGGTTGGAACATGTCAATTAATTTTCGGTAACAGCAGCTCAGACACTAGTTCCATCTGCAAAGTCTTCCAGCGCAGTTAAGGCTTCAGATCAGATGAGTTTATGGTTGCTCAAAACTTGAGAAGCTAAGTAATTTATTTATTTAGCACGTGTAACATTAAAAATAAAATTTATTTGTATTGAAGTTTACTTTGAATGTCATGTACAGTAGGATAGACTTTATATGAAGATTAATTGTGAGATGTGTTGATGTGCAGGTGGATGGATGATAAGCTGGTCAGTCTGATTACCCCTAAACTGCTCGGTGAGCGACCCAACACGTACACGTACACCAAAGCCCTGGCCGAGTACCTGCTGCAGCAGGAGTGTGGGAACCTCAACGTGGCCATCATCCGACCTTCTATAGTAGGAGCCAGCTGGAAAGAGCCCTTCCCTGTAAATATCTCTCACACTACCGTAATATATTAGCAAACAGATTCATCACTAGTTTAATATTGTCTCACCACTGGTGTAATATTGCATGTTGATCCCCTAATTGTTTTCCACGCCAGGGCTGGATAGATAATTTCAATGGACCGAGTGGAATATTCATTGCTGTAAGTGCATCATCATCATCATCATCATAATCATGATCATCAGTGCCATCATCATAATCATGGTTATCACCATCATCATGCTCTTCATCTTCATCACTATTATCCTCACTATCGTCATAATCATGATCATCACCATCATTCTTATCATCATCACAATCTTCTTCGCTGTCATCATAATCATGATCATCATGCTCGTTATCATTAACATCAGTATCATTCTCATCCTCATTATCATTACCATCATCATCACTGCCAGTGTCATCTTCATCACATTCGTCGCCATTACCATTGTTGCGATCATCATCATCATCATGTGGGGTTCTTCTATCATCACCATAACCATCAACTTTGTCAACGTCATTATTATTATTATTGTAAAACTGTATATAAGTGTCTGTGGCGATTTGATTACATATTCTATTTGTCAGATGTGTGTTTGTTTGTCGCCGTTATGGTGAAGCTGTTGTGTTTATGCAGGCAGGGAAAGGCATCCTACGCACCATGAGAGCCTCTAACAACGCTGTGGCTGACCTCGTGCCGGTCGACGTGGTCATAAACACGACTCTGGCTGCTGCTTGGTACTCAGGCTCGCAGAAGCACACCAGGTCAGTGTGACAACAGCTCACATAAATCACATAGAGGTCAAACTGACTCTACATGTGCAGCCAAGATGTTTGACATCGCAGTCTCTTTTAATGTTTCAAATAACCGTATCCGTATTCAGTATGATGCACTCGCAGCGGTTAGAAGCAGAAATACATTTCAGTAGTGGACTATGGTAAGACAAAAGGTATCTTAGCCATTTTTTTTTTTGCTTTTAAATATGTAAGTATTGTGGAAATATGAATAGTATTTTTAAGAGTAAGTGTATTCTTCCCTGTCTGACAGTTTCTCTCTTTTTGTTCGCAGGCCAAAATGTTTGTTGGTGTACAACTGCACGACCGGCGCGATCAATCCCTTTCACTGGGGTGAAGTCGGTATGAACCACTGTTTTGATTTTACTGCTGTAAATTACATTTGCATGCTAGAAGACCGGATTCCGTTCTATCTGGTGGCGATAGTACAAATGAGGCTGATATCTATCAAAGGCTCAGCAATGAAACTTTTAGACCTGAGCGATGCTTTATCTCACGAGCTCACTCTGATGGAATAATAAGTATAATGCAGGGCAAAAACTATTACACACACTTAAAGGCAGATCGATAGCTTGAGTCGTGATTATTTTGTTTTCCCAAAAAAGGATGACGGAGTGAATAATGTAAATATCAGCCCAGGAAGTGTGTAATCAGCTGACATGACGAGCCACATGAATCTACAGTATGGAGCCGGAAATCAGACATCAGCCCCAGCCTCACTTCATGACGCCATTCTGTGTATTTTTCTTACAATCCTTGGTAGTTCTCTTGCACTTGGTTCCACATAAGTCCAAAAAGGTGTTAACATTTGTTAATCTGATATGGATGCCAATAACAAAACCTTATAGATGTTATCTGGCCCATTTACACCAACTGAGCCTTCTTGGTGGGGAAAAATGCTTTCGGCCCTTTCTGATATCTTGCACTTAAAGGCATTCGTGACGAGGAGAAAGTGCGATATTTGAGTGTTCTGTCTGTTAGTTGCATTTCTGTTCCTCTGCATTGGTTTATAGAGGGATATACTGTATGTATTCTGGATTTCGGAGCTGAAGTGCGTCCCCGAGGAGCCGTTAACATCCGGGGTCACTTATAAACAACGTCAACTACGCGCAAGCTTGCATTCTATACAAGGTGGAGAGGGTTAGGTAACCGCGTAAGATGCTAGGGTGCTATGATGGTGGCTACATATCCGACTCCTCAGGTTTGCAGAAGTATTGTGAGAATAATAGCTACATAGTTTGTAATAGATTGTTTAACTTGCCCGAGTTTGAAATGCAAAACACGTACCATTAGAACAGCAAATGAAAAGACACTCATGAAAAGTGGGCAAAGCTTCAGTGTCCCTATTCTCACCCAGTGTAACTGTTTCACATTCATAAGAAACAGTTAAGAAGATTAAATAGACACAGAGCTGTCAAATTACACCCACCAAGAGCGAACAGAAGTATCGATCGACCAAGTTTTCAAAAGCCCTCAAACTTACCTCGTTCAGGAATAGTTCTCCAGAGCTCGTCTTTGGACGTTGGATACCTTTTGTTCTGTCCTGTCGAGATGTTCCCACTCCGCTTCAATAACGTTGAGGTCCGGGCTCTGGGGAGGCCGAGCCATGACTGATAGTGTTCCATCCTGGGTTTTTTTTTCATCTAGGTATTCTGGAAGCCTGGAGAACTGTTCCTCAAGACTACGTTTTAAAAAAAAAATACAAGAAAGCAAAATCTGAAGAAGTGAGCGGTGGCTCAAGACTTTTGCACAATACTGTATCTTGCTACCCACTAGCCTGCTTGGCAAAACACGGGCTAATGATACAACCGCCCCGATCACTGATAACTCAAATAAGGCTAATGTAGTGTGATTTCATTTAAGTACTGAGCATACCCTAAATACATCACCAAGTGGAGCATTTTTGACTCCATGCAACACATTTCTTCAATTTGAAGCACTCCGTTATTATTTAATTACTATTCCACTGTGGGTTTTTAGTTTCAGGTCTGTGGCGTAACACTTTTAATATTGCCTGATGTTGAGCAAAGTGATGCAACAAAAACAGTGACAAATGCCAAAAGAAGTCCTATCTGTCAGTTTGCTATAATAATGCGGTTTTATTTTCATATAAATGTTGCCACACAGTTCTCATCCATACAAATGTTTTTAAAACCCAACTCTAATCTGTGGCCTGACTGATACAAACGAGCATGGAGTGTTAAAGTGAGCTTGCGGCACAAACTGGCATGCATGAGAGCACTTCTGCTCTGCGAGCACTGAGAATCAAAGTCCCTGACATATCGGTCAGTCCCTACCATAACCAGCAAGTTATATCATTTTATCTTTTAAGGATCATTTACTGCTGTTACCCAATTGAATCCCCACTTTTGTCTCTTAGAACACCATGTTATATCCACTTTCAAGAGGAACCCCCTCGAGCAAGCTTTCAGGCGGCCCAATGTAAATCTCACATCCAATCATCTAATCAATCAGTACTGGATTGCTGTGAGCCACAAGGCGCCAGCATTCCTCTATGATCTCTTCCTCAGGATAACGGGACGGGAGCCCAGGTAAATTGCTTCGTCCATCCGTCCGTCCCGATCCCCCCCTCCTGTCATGCTCAGTCTAACCCCACGTGATGTGTCTTGACGTTGCTTACTGCAGAACTGGGGAGAGTGCATAAGCCAGACCGTACCTGCTGGGTTCTGCACTCTCTCGCTCTCTCTCGCTCTCGCTCTCTCTCTCTCTGTCTGTCCTTTCTTCTCTCTCGTTCTTTCTGACTCTCCCATCATGCCGCTCACGGTCCCGTTTAAAAGGTTGTCCTGTTTCTGTGTGTCTATACGTTTGTATGCCTCCCTGCAGAATATTGTATAAACATGACATTCAAGACGAACCCGTTAGAGCAGGCGTTCAGGCGGCCCAATGTTAACCTGCGTTCCAACCCGTTTACCAATCAGTACTGGACGACGGTGAGCCATACCATCCCTGCGCTGCTCTACGACGCCTATCTGTGGCTCACGGGGCAGAAGCCTAGGTAAGGTCCTCCAAGCCACGCCCCTTGGATCTACCCCACCGATGGCTACTTGCACGGTGTGCGTGGCATGGTTTTACCAGCCGCTAAGAATCGATGAACGTCTGGGTTTTCTGTTCACTCAGTTGTATGGCGTTGGAGGGATGTTAACGGATGGCTGGGTGTTATACCGAGAAATGATTATTATTTTCTTTCACTAACTCTTTTATTAATTAGGTTTTTTTTTGGATCCGTCTCATTGAACCAAAGCAGTAGCAGTAGGTCAAGGTGAGTGGTGTAATGTTAAAGATGTTTTACTCAAAGATACCCTCATGGAGCCGGTGTTGGTTTAGGGAAGCAGCAAACCTTTTCAGCAGCCTGCCAATTTGAGCCAAACCGTTCGACTTAACGTCATTTTCCACATCTGTCCATTGAATCTGCAAAATGTGGCGCAAACCTGTGTTCATTTGCTCTGTTTGAACACCAAATCTTACCATCCAGCAAACGTTAGTGATATGATGACTTTACCATTTATATTGTAATGTAACTTTATTTGAATTTAGTGATTATGGTCATTAATTTACTCTTGAAGATCCATGTCGATATGATGTTATATGGTGAATGTATCTGAGAATAAGGACCAACGTGTTTGCAGTTTTTTTTTTCTTAGTCTGAGGTCAGAAAGTTTGAGATACAACCTTTAGTTGAACACCACATGTTTTTCAGCATGTAGCAGACTCTTTTCACCAACATCCTTCAGCAGTGCTTTGCAGTGTCCATCTAAAAGCAAGCTCATGCTCAATGTCTGATTTAACCATAGCTAAGAGAAGAGTTTACAAATCATCCCACCACCTGGGTGACAGCTGTGGGAGTGTAAATTACAGTGTTCAATTATTTTAATTATTTATTTCTGGAAAGCAGACTTCACCAACCAGTCATTTAACATCTGAACAAAGCAGCACTAGCGTTTGTCTAGACTGCGTTTCTAACCAGGACGACGGATAAGTACAAACCTCGACTTGTTTCGAACATGAAGCAAGCAAAGACTTCGCAATGAAGCGGTTGAAATAGTCAGTAGTTCTCAGTTCCAGGCTGATTTTGGGTTTCTGCTGAGGCTCCAGAAAAGTGCTTAACAGACTCTAGCGGTAAAACATCAAGTGATAAGATCTGTCCACTCGCCTTGACTTAACGCTACTAGACGTTCACGGTTTTTTGAATTTGGAAGCACATGGATCGAGTTTGGTTGTTTGTTTGTTTGGTGAGCCATGCCATGAAGTGTTCATGATTGACCTGAGAATGGTTTTTCAGTCTACTCTTTGAGCTTTCTGATGTCAGAAAAGTACCAGATACCAAACAGTTCTGCCAGATTCTGAACAAAACTTCGTCATACGTCAAGAACCGCCTCAGATTTGAGGACGTCAAGACTCAAACTCGCATTCGGCTTTCCAAAAAGATAACCGAGGCCACAGTTGTCTCTATCAGGTTTGGTATCTGAAACAAAACAGTATGTTGGTTCTGTGTAATTAGCTATAATTGAGTTTGGACTCTCTGTCTGGTCTGATTCGAGCTCAAAGGGCACTTTTTATTTGTGATTTTATAGAGAACGTGCGGCTCTTTCTCTCTTTGTTTATGTTTCATGAGTTATGTTTGTCCTGCATGGTTGTTTGCCTGCAGGAGGTCTTGGAGGGAACCTGGGTGCAGAAGTTTTCACTCTGTCTGTAGCAATATTATCACCTGAATTTCCATTACCCCAATTGTAGTCTTTCAGCCAGGCGTGGGACCTACGAGGCTAAAGTAGCTAGCAAATAATGGTAATATGAGCCAAATCTTACATAAACATAAGGTCAAATATTGGCATACTGCCTTTAAATGATATCGCAAATCTGCCTAAGTGTATTTTTAAAACATTTGTACATTACCACTGAAGTACATTAAACAGCATTGCTTGATTTTGATTGGTCAGAAGGTGTTGATCAGCAGCTCTCACTGTAGTTTTGCTGTTTCTATACATTTCAGTTGTTTCTATAGTAATCACTTGCGCAGGCACTTGTCCATAACGTACTTTGGAACGTGCGAACCCCTACAACTTTAAGAAACTGTAAATATATTTGACCAACATCATGTGGAAATGGTTAGATGTCCTGTTTAACCCTTGGTTTGGCGTATGCCTTCAAAGGTCATGTTTTATAAGGAGCCATTTTAATAGGAGGGCCTCGGAAAACTCAGTCGGAATCCTGTTTTTAGAATATTTAAATGAGGCTTCCATGGCGTAGGCGAAGGATCAGGAAGATAAGGTGTGCATCAACCGATTTCTGCCCAGATTGAAGATTTGAACAATTTCACCAACCACACCTTTCTGGCCACAGCGCAAAACTAACCTGTGCGACTGAACACTCGACGTGATATGACGGGTCACGTGTGGTAGAAAATTTAGCCGTGAATCGTTCCTAAAATTCAACTACAAATGGGATAATTGGAAAATTGAGCACATGTTCAAGAGCTCACTCGTTCTACTCTGCTTTCCACTCTGAAATATGGTCTGGATTTTTTTTTTTTAATTTTAATTTTTTTTAAATATTGAGTTATGTAGTCTTCCAAACCCAGGTTCTTTGCAAGACCACTCTCACCTCGTCTCACTGTCTAATCATTTGTGCTCTCACCTCAATCAGAATGATGCTCTGAAACCTGCCTGATTTATTTATTTTTTTTATACTGTGATTCCTGCACTTGATTAAATCAGCTACTTGAATGTTCACTTGGTGTGGAGAATGGAGCTTTTTGTAAATGCTGGCATGCAGGCAGCACTTTGAAATGGTTGTGGTGAGAAATGTACATTTCATTCCATCTAGTCTGAGTGTGTACAAAGCACGTGTGTACCAGCAACATGTCTCTGACCAGGCCGTTTCAAAATGCGCGTTGCTACCAGTCATTCAGTCCTTAGTGAAAGCACCCGGTGTAGGTCAGTTAGCAGAAATGACCGTCTTTGTGGCGTTAGGAGACGCACTGTGTGAAGGGACGAAACCGCCGCTTGTCCTCTAAAGCTGTTTCCCTGGTGATGCAGGATGATGAAGACGATCACGCGCCTTCACAAGGCCATGATGGTGCTGGAGTACTTCACCAGCCACTCGTGGGTGTGGAACACGGACAACGTCACCATGCTCATGAACCAGCTGGGAGCTGAGGACAGGAAGGTACGCACACGCGCACACATTCATACATACATACACACATACATACATACATACATACATACACATGCATATATATGTGCAGAATAATCCAGAGGCTTGTTTCATTTGGCTGCATGCGGCACATTGTGTGTGTGTGTGTGTACAGTGTGTGTGTGTGTGTGTGTGTGTACAGTGTGTGTGTGTGTACAGTGTGTGAATACAGTGTGTGATTGTATGGCTGAATGTCTTTGGTGAATAAGCACTGAATAGAGGCTTTGTGCACACACAGCTGAGGGCACATGCTTGAAATTCCGTGAGTGTGCAAGTGTGTGTCTGTGTGTGTTGGACTGTATATGGACCACATTATTGTATCTATTAAAATAAATGGTTTTGAATTCACACTCAAATTTGAAGCACTAATACGTATTATTTGAATAAAGCTGGGCAAAATCTCTGAATGTGGAACGCTCAAATCTGATTGGTCAGACGGCGTTTCATTGGATTTCTATACCGGCAGCTCTGACAGTTATTCAGGCTGTAATGCAGATCACAGGTTTATATTCTCACACTCTTCCTAGTTTCTATAAACAGCTTAAGAAACATGTAATTGTTGAAATAGTGAGGTTTACTGTAAGTAGATGTTGATGTAACCTTTGTGGAAGGAGTCTCCAGTGTCGGCGCTTTGTAACAGGCAGAGGTAAAGCTGGAACTCGAACTTTTCAGGATGGAAGATTGCACTATGCAGTTTTTCAGTGATAGGACAGTGATAGAGAGGCTGGCGAGGGGGTGACCGGCTAGCTAATGTCTCTAGGTGCTATAATGTAAGTGAAAACAGGAACAGACTGGTGCTGTGGAAGTTCTCTAGCATCCGTCATAACTACAAATCGATAATGTTGTGGTATAAGAGGAATAACGCACTATGGGACATGCTGTTATTGGGAAATGGTGTGATTTCGGGGTGATAACGGTGTGTTGGCACTACAGAGTGCTCTATGTCCCGATTTGAACAACTCCAATAATCACATATTGGAAACTGTTTTTTGTTTTTTTAATGTGGCGGAAACAGGCTTCCATGTGAAATAGTGTCATTTGGTCTGACGTGTTTATGTTTTGTGCAGGTGTTTAACTTTGACGTCAGACAGTTACACTGGGCCGAATATATGGAGAACTACTGCATGGGCACGAAGCAGTACGTGCTGAACGAGGAGTTATCAGGACTGCCTGCTGCACGCAAACATCTCAACAAGTGAGCCCGAGTCTGAATCGAGGTTTAACCCTTTCACAGCCACTACAGCTTACACTTATATTATAAGTCACCTGCCGCACCGGTTAGGGTTAAAGTGATCATGATTGTTTTGCTCAGTATGAAACAAAATGCATTAATTACACTTTAATATTGAAAATAAATAGAAAACATGCTTTTTTTTTTACATCAATTTTTTTCCCCCTCCAACGTTCCCACTCACCAGTCAGTTACCACGCAGCAAGGGTGAAGGATGACTTGTGCATCCTGTGAGACACGTAAAGCCTGGAAACCGCCTTTATGAACTGCTGCTCGTGCTGCGTCACAGGGTAACACGCTCCGAGGAAGACGCTGTCTGCCCTCTTACACATATTTGAGGTCATGGACGCACACAGTTGGCTGGTGTCGCTGTGATTGACAGGGCAGACAGAATATGCCCCTCCCACTCAAAGAGCACGGAGAGTTTTCCTCCATCCTCAGGAGGCAAAACGTGTGACTTCCGACATTAGTGTCTATTACATTCTCAGTTAAACGTTTTTCGAATTTAAAATTCCTGAGGAATTCGGTCACTTTAGTAACTTTAGTAAATTGATCATTTATATGCTCAATATAGACCGTAACTAATTGAAAAAAGAAGTGTAAAGGAGCTCGTGATGAAGCCAAACATCATGATTACAGTGAAATATAATTATATATAATGGTGCAGCTCTAATTTCCAGCACGTTTCTACTTGCGTTGGTTGGCAAATAACAGAAATCAAACGAAACCTGGCCATCGACTGTATAAAATATGTTTAATGTAATTTAGTCAAATTCGCAGCCTGCACAGTAGGGGCTTCGTGCTTCTCCAGTTTGCGCAGTGGAGACGAGAGGCGGAGTCACTCCGCCGCTAGACCCGCCCCCGTCTGCAGTAGGAACGATCAGACGACTTCGGTCACGTACTCAAATTCTCTTTATCTATCCAGAGAGCTTACAGTTTCAGCTAGAGATATTTCATTAATACGGATGTATTTAGAAAGGACATTTATGACATAATTTCTGAACAAATTTAAAAAATGTGCAGCATGGGGAAATCTAACAGTTCGAATTAGACACTGTAGTACGATGGCTGTTTTGTCATTGAAACGCATGGGGATGGGCGGGGCTAAACATTGTACTGCAGACAGCCAGCAGGGGCGCTGGACCTGTGCTGGCTTCACTTTTTCAAGATTGTGCGCTGTCCGTTTTTTTTTTTTTAAATAGTCAATGACGAGCAAGAAAAAAACGTAAAATGGCCAGTAAGACATTGCGTTATCTGATTTTGACCAAATGGCAGATGCGTTTATAATCACAAATTTAAATTCCACTTGTACATACATCATTAAATCATTAAATTGTGTCCTGACTGGATTAAGCCTGAGAGGGCAAGATTAGGAGCAGGTCAAGATAATCAAAAGTTATATTCACCATTATGGATATTTATTGATTTGATAGGAGATTTGCCGTCTTGTCCACTCGTCTCGTTTCTACTTCGTGAAACACTTTAAGCCTTCAGTAATTTTTGCATATATGCGTGCATTAAATAAGCGTTTGTTCTATTGTCATATATGATAGAACTGACTGTAAACACGGTACTGTGTACTGAACAGTACAAGGCAAGTCTTCTGAGTCTCACGCTGCCAAGACTTTATGGATTACACATTACTTTAAAAGCTACAGTGGTCAATTAGGTACAGCTGGTATTACTTTACTTTTAAATAAAGTGGCCGCTGAGTGAACTCTAACATTACATAATGGAGCCATCACGGGGTTATTCGATCGGCTTCCTAATTGATTGTCGTTTTTATCTGCAGTACAGCAGCTGCTTCTGGACCTGTAGGAGCTAGAATATAATGCCGGGCTACGTTTAGACGCCTGACAATTATGCTTTTCTAAGCAGCAGTAAAAAAAACAAAACAAACACAAATCAAATTCACTGAAAGGGAAAGGACAACGGAAAGAGGTGAACGGGGTGGATTTGACCTGTAAATTCATGAGCCTTGGATAAAAAGGAGGGCGGGGCTGTAGTAGCTTTAAACAACAACAACAAAAAACGAAGACTCATGAGATCGTGAGTTCGAACCCTGACGATGCAGCGACAATCCGTGTCCGAGAGTTCAAGAGAGCGTGATTGGTGTGCAGTCTGAGTGGGCGGGGCATACTCTGCCTCTCGTGTCAATAACAGCAACACTAGCCATTCACAGGCGTCTGTTAGCTCATGTATACGGAAGAGGGTAAATAGTTCTTTCCCCCCCGAGTGTGTTACCACGTGACGCAGCACGTCGGAAAGACGCACGTGTTATCCTTGACCCTCCTTAAAGCGTTTTTTGTTTTTTTCACGATTTGTCGTTCTGCTTTTGTATCTCCAGGTTGCGAAACATCCGCTACACCTTCAACACCGTCCTGGTGATCCTGATCTGGCGTGTCTTCATCGCACGTTCGCAGATGGCGCGCAACATCTGGTACTTCGTGGTCAGCCTGTGCTTCAAGTTCCTGTCCTACTTCCGGGCGTCCAGCACCATGAGATACTGAACCTCGTCCTCGTTCTCCTTCTCTCCCTCTCTCCTTCTCTCGTCCTCTCTCTCTTTTCTACAATAGCTATGCATACGCTCCAGCTCTGGCCTCCAGAGTGCCACCGTTAGGGTCGGACATGACGACTGCTTTGTAGAAAGCATGGTGCGGCAGGGTTCAAGAGCAGTCCGTGCGCTGTAAATGATTCCCCGTTACGGTTTACAGATGTCCGTGGCTCGTTTCCCGACCTTCCCGAATCGAGCGCAAGGCGGGAGAATAGGGACGCCATGGCTAGTTCACTGCTCTGTGCCTACTTCCTGTTTTATGATGCGCTCGTTCAGTCCTGTAGATTACCTCGCCTGGTTCATCTGCATTCTTTTTTTTTTTTTTTTCCTCTCTCTCTCTAAATAACCTATATTTATGACTAAGACTTGTTAAAAAAGGTTTTTGGAAAGTTGCTGTTATACTAACAGTAGCTAGGTTATGCAAGTAACTCTTGTTCCTTTTTCAGGTGGACTAGCACACTAACATTAACGGTATTTTGCATTGACACACATTTTTAGTCATTTTTTCTTCTTGGGAATGATACCTGACCACAGCACAAGCGTTCTCTATTTTTTTCCATCGCACACAACTTATAGTTCAGGTTTCATCTATTAAATATGTAAATACATAGATTTACACATCATTATTTTTTTTTTCCCCCAGTCAATTTAATTAATTGAAACAAGTTTTCCTCTGCGCTGTGAATAGGAAGTGCGTTTTTCTTTTGTTTGTTTTTTGTAAGATTTTACGCAGCAGCATCTACGGAGGCTCAGTTCACAAACCAAGATCCGTCTACATCACGCCTGAACGTTGAAATCATCGAAGGCCGCAAAACAGTTGTAGGTTTTCTAAAGCCCTTGGGTACTGTTTAGACGACCCCTTCAGTACCAAGCATTTCTATAGTCAGGGGCTATTTATTTATGACGGAAATAGACTTCAGGAACTCTAATGTATAATGTACTCCGCTTACAGCCGCTTCATGTTACCCTGTCATTTCTCGGCTGCCCGGCTCACCGTTCAGACAAAGGTGAGCCGAACAGCCGCTTCACGTTACTCTGTTATTTCTCGGCTGATTGGCTCAGCTTTCTCCGAACGGAAGTCGGTCGCGCCGGTCCAGACGCTGTAATGTCACGCTCGTAACGTTGTGTAAGTTAAATGTGAGCTTTTAGTGTGAAACTAAAGCGCCTCTTGATCTTCCTGCTGCTTGTGGAACGTTTTAGAAAACAGCAGCTGGGAAAACACTGGAATAGTCGTGCTGAGCGCAAGAGTGAGGGAGTGAGGGAGTGAGGGAGTGAGGGAGTGAGGGAGGGAGTGAGGGAGTGAGGGAGTGAGGGAGGAATTCCACCCAGACATAGATTTGTGGGGTGCCAAAACTTTTCGAAGCAGTCCGGAAAAGCTATCAGCATCCAGGCACTTTTTTTTTTTTTTTTTTTTTTTTAATTGAAACCTATGCAGCTAATACCAAAGCTTCATTTATAGCAGGAACAGACCCCCCCAAAAAAAACATGACATGCAATAAAAAGTGTGCAGAGAAATATAACAAGAAAAGGAGCATGTTTATGATGAGCATTCGGGAAACTGACCTCCAGGGAGAACCGGAACACCTCAGACTGGGAGAGATAGTGTGTGTGTGTGTGTGTGTTTCAACGCGCTGTCATGTTAGCAATAAAGCTCTGAATATTCCATCTACGTTTTCCACAATGTTTAGTAAAATTCATGGCACCACTTCAAATTAAAGCAATAGTCACGCTTTTTTTTTTTTTTTTTGTCCCCAGCTCTAGAGTACTGTATATCTGATTAACACTGACACAAAATATGTCGACGTTATTGAGAAAACAAACAAAAAGTGTAACAGATGTCTAAGGACCGTTACTGTATTCCATCCGTAAATGTATAAAAGACATAAGAAATAAAACACTTCGAGGTGCGCCGTTATAGGAAAATAATCCACGACAGGAAGACGTCGTATAATCTTGGCTACCACCCAAAGTGGAGTATTTTCCTGTAACAGAACATCACTATGTGTACCATCAAGTGCTTTTTAACCATTTATAGCTACATTAAAGCTGTGAAAGGACGTCCCTGGTAGTTATCACTTACATTATAGCAGCTGTAAATAGTAGTTTCTTCACCAGCCTCGCCCTTTTTTTTTTTTTTTTTTTTTTTTTTTTTTTTTTTCTTGCTCTTTTAAGAAAAAAACACAGACGATCTTAACATCAGGAAAACGTACGGAAAGTTCCCAAGCCCTAAAAATGGAGACTCCTTCCATGAGCGATTTTTAAATTTATATTGTTGATTATTGTAAATATGTTCGTTAGGTTTAGCTGATGTGGCACGTCTGCCGCGCAAGTCCTTGCGATATTGGCGCTTGCTACAGAAACAAAAACGTACTGGGATGAGCACATTAATATAAAATTATAGAAAATTTATCAACACCTTCTGACCAATCCAATTCGAGATGCTAATCCAGGAAATCCGATTACTTAAAATACACTTTTGTGCTGTGTATGCGTGATGAAGCCAGCGATGTAGATAACGCAGAATGACGAATTCTTACATCTGAAAAATAATCCAGTCTCATGAAGGAAGTGTAAATATTATAATAAAAAATGATGAAATGCTCGTCTAGGTTATTATACATAAACCTCAGCTGCGTTAGATAGAGATTAGGATTAAACCAATACTCCGAACATCCCTTTAATGAAAATGTGCATAATTTATATAATGATTGTAATCATTATAATGACTTAAATGGGTGAAGATCTGAGTGTTTTGAATCCAAACAAATCCTTTTTGGGTGAAATTCCTCTTGAGTTAATGGCGGAATGTTCCTCTACACCGATTCAGTTCGTACGCTTCCTGTTGAACGTTGCTCTGGTCACGTCCTCGTTTCAAAGGGCGTTTCACAGCTGCGATCTTCTCACAGCTCTCCCTCCTTCTGCTGAAGCACATCTGATCCCGAGGCCTTGACGAAGCCAGCACTCAGTCAGCGTCCTGTTTTGCCTTATCTCCGTGTCGTTCGGTTTGAACTTGACGTCACGATGCATTTTTCCCAAGCTCTCCAGCGAGTACATTTCTGATATTCTGAGTAGAGCTTAAAGATTTGTTTTCCCCCCTCTCTCTCTCTCTCGCTCTCTCTCGCTCTCTCTCTCTCTCTCTCTCTCTCTCTCTCTCTCTCTCTCGCGCTCTCTCTCTCTCTCTCTCTCTCTCAGA
>JAQQZX010000002.1:22577009-22593470 GCA_030068355.1 Notoglanidium maculatum
AATCCCAGCATCTTCGGGCGAGAGGCGGGGTACACCCTGGGCAGGTCGCCAGTCCACCACAGGGCTCATTCTTTTTATTTATTTATTTATTTTTTTTATATAAATGTGGTGGAATTCACAATCCCCAATATCCAAGATGGTATGTTTTCAAGCACCAAAGTCAACTCCACCATAATGTGTTAAATATGTGAAAGGTTCTTCAGGAATATAAAGCTCTAATAAATATATTTTTAAAATGTCAATAGTGTCCATGAAATAAAATCCATGCTTAGGGGGTTGTTGGAATCTATTTTCCAGTTAAAGGGATCCATGAGTACAAAAGGTTTGAGAACCACTGCATTAAATGGCTTCAAATTTGTAATTGCCCCAATGTTTTTACTACATCTGCTATGTTCAGTCTATGTATAAATAAAGACAAAGTCTAGTACACCGAGCTTGTAAAGGAACTGAATGTTTCGGATGAACAAGCTGCTGTGAAAGTTTTTCTGAGGAGGCAGGAAGAGAAACCAGTACATTTTTCAAAACATTTGACGTAGCTGTTGGCAAAACGTGATGTTCTGAGAGTGATCAGCAGCAGTAACTGCAACACGTTACATTTCTCATTTTATCAGATACTCTCCGAGCATGGGACGATCAGCAAGAGCTTATGAAAACCAGATGAGACACCCAAAGTAATGGAAGATGGTCCATTTGGTTCAATTGCTACTAGAGAAATTCAAACTAATGGCAAAATAAATAAACATCCTGAACACACTTTGCTGCCGTGTTGGTGCGAGGTAAACCCCTTTTTTTTTTTTTTTTTTTTTTTTTTTTTTTTTTTTTTTTTTTTTTTAAAAATACACGTGGAATCTGCTTCAGAGGTTGACCGTTGGATTGGAGTTTCTGGAATCAGTGCATCGACTCTCTTGGGATTGACGTCGACTTGATGATTTGACACATGAGGTCTTTAAAACCGCGTTTGTCAGGGTTACTGGGTCAACAGCATCGTTTATCTACGAGCAAATTGATTCAAGTAAGTTTTGTAACTTGCTGTCCAACACGTCGTAACACGTACATGCTTTATGACTGGCTTTGAAGTGGGATATCGTTCACTTGAGACCATGTTGAGCCCATGGATTTACACTTTCAGGCATACATGGCACAAGATAAGGTTTCTGATTGAACATTCACAACGTTCTATTGGTCCGTGATGAGAGAATGCGAACTTTTAAATTGTATTCCTTTGTTGTTCCTGTCCATTTTTCACCATCTGATAACTGTCCATTGTTTCCTTTGGGAAGGTTGCGATATCCAGTCAAATGCTTATTTCAGGGTTCAGGAAATGTCTGCAAATCAATGGGTGTTGTCCAGTTTGCCGTTACAAGATCGTATCTCAGAAGACGTGCAACTTGAACAGGCTTGATTTGTTAACGCGTGTCTTTCTCTGCTCCGTACTCTGTTTGAATTCCTCTCACGGGCAGGTTTCCCAGAACGCATCCCTCAACGTGCAGTCTTATTTTTATTTTTTTTTCTTCGCGCTCTTGATAACTCTAATTTCCGTGTTGGGACCGCTTCGAATGCTTTTTCCACCACAGGATCCGAAAAGCAAGCAAATGTTTTCTGGAATGCTGTGTGCTCACACCTATAAAACATGGACTATCTGAAATGCCACGTTTGATCTTTGTAGTGAAATTACTGCAGCTGAGCCTCATTTTAGATCTTCCTGTTTAGCCCAGGCGGCCACTTGTCAGCACTTCTTCCTTCATCCTGGGAGGAATTACACTTTATTCGCTTTTCCTTCCTTGGTCTCGTTCTCCGGGCAGCTGTGCACTCCACGTTCCTGCCGCACATCCATTAGTCATTTCAGCTTTACATCAACGCCTTGTAATGAAGACAATACCTGGTCACCTGGTGCAAGCGACGGGAAATGGAACAAACTGAATCTATAGGCAGTTTCTCTTCTCTTGTCCAATTTTATATTTTTGCCACTTTTTTTTTTCCCAGCAAATCTCCAAAATGAAAAATGGCAAGACCCCACCCTTTCCCATGGGTTTATTCCAATTAAATCTAATACATTTCCCCCAAAAAGGCAAAATGTAAGTTCTAACAGTGTGCGTCTATGACGATAAGACTTGGTCCTGTTGCAAAGGTCAGCTGAATAATTATAAAGCAGATTATGGAGTGGTTTGTATCCATATTATCAGAAACATGTGTGTGTGAAATATTTGTTTGCCCATGCAAAAAAGAAGCCTAATTTCCCACCTAGTTTCAGGTCCTGTGTGGTTTTTGAGGTGTAGACGTGCTAGACATTTCACCGAAAATGCTACAAGGTGCCTGACTGTATGTTGTTGATTCCCAGCTGCGTATTACTAGGTTACCGTAAAAGTCACTAGAGAAGAGTAGCACGAGTCTCGTGTGATAGCCTCTCGATTTCATTTTGTTTGAGGCTACGTTGTTCGTGTCCTCCTACAACGTTAAAATCTGTGGTCACACGAGTTCCTGCAGTTTTAGGCTATACATTTCTACGGTATTCGTGTATCGGTAGCTCTATCCTGTACTCTCTCAGAGCTGCAGGATATCCATTACCAGCAGACGAGGCTGGTGTAATCCAACACCTTCCCTCAAAAACCGCACACTTCAGCACGACGTTCTCCCATTACGTTCGTTTCATCCTGCTCGCTGTTTCCAAACATCCTACAGACCGATCACTCGGCCTCCTGTGCAGACGTGTTCAAAACCCCAGCACGTCTTTCCCGCACCGTGATGTTATTCCTGCGTCACGAGGTCACGGACTTTACCGTGCTGCCGGGCGCGTGAATCCCCAGCTGACGTGAACTCCGTGTCGTATTCAGCGCCGACTCCGCCGGCGCTTTGATGGAGAAACCTCAAAGCACAGGCTGCTGCTTATAAAAAGATCATAAAGACCTGAGAGCCGAGGAGTTGGATACGCGCCAGCAAGAGGAGCTTCGCAACAAAACCCAGTGCCCCGGGATACAAAGATCATGTAGTCGACTGAAAATGAACACAATTTTTCCTCACCACAGATCGGGCAAGACGTTTCGATGCCTGACATTTGGTGTTTTTTGGCTTTCTGTCTCAGAAAAATGGGGCTAAACCGGGTCACTGAATTTCTGGAGTGGTACCTTTTTTAAATGTTCACCTTTTACGGTGTAACTTTTACCTAGAAAGGTTTTGTACTTTTAGCTAACTCCTTTAACCATAAAACAAATTACGGTCCACTTGTGTATACCGTAAAGCGTTGTTAATGCCATGCTATATCCACGTTTGCAGCTGAAGGATTTATACTGAAGGTTCAAAACATAAGAAAGCACATGCTCTATAGATATATCAACATTGTGGTAAATTATTAGTGTCAAGGATGTTAAAATGTATTATACATTTATACAGACATAAAATTGTGTGCTAAATCTTTCTTTATAATGGTGACATTTAAAGGATTAAAAAGCATTTTTCTCCTTTGTTTGTTCACAAAGCGCCAAACCACCGTTAAGGCGCTGATTTAAAACAAGCCGAGCTGTAACATGCCTGGTTACGAGGATGGTTGTACGAATGTCTGCAACTAGACTCTTGATTCACTTTCATCCGTTTCTTTTTCAGCACTGGTCATAAACGATGTCCGCAGCAGCCTCACCCTGAGCCAGCTCCCTTTCTGACCGAGGGAAAGCGGGTGCGAGGGAGGAGGAGCGATGGGGGAAACGGAGGACGAGAGGAGCTCTCGGGCCAGCCAGCTCTTCGAGAACTTCGTTCAGGCCTCCTCGTGTAAAGGCACCCTGCAGGCTTTCGGCTTGCTGTGCAGGCAGCTGGAGCTCGACCCGACCGATCACCGAGGCTTCTACAGCAGCCTGAAAGCGGCCGTCACCTCCTGGAAGGCCAAAGCCCTGTGGACCAAGCTGGACAAACGAGCCAACCACAAGGAGTACAAAAAAGGCAATGCATGCGCAGACCTCAGGGTATGTAACTATTAACCAGGTAAACAGTTGTTCAGATTGGTGATATGGATGATTACAGATAAACAATTTTAAGTCGAAGGTTTATCCAGACTGATGCTCTTGAAGCTGCTGAAGTGTAAAAATGCTGCGATTTGGTAGAAAAATTGGACATTAAACTCCATTAGCTGTAACAAAAACATTGACTTTAGCTCCTCACTTAAATTGGTGTCTTGAAGCCCTGACCGTGTAAACAGGAAGCGGAATAAGCAGCTAAAGTCAAATAACTCCTTTTCATCTCCTTTTGTTACTCAAATCAGGTCGTCGGGATTTAACTGACCCACGTCTGACATTCTGCTCTCGTTGCTTTGTGTTTTCTTCATGGATGCATAGGAATGCTGTTTTCAAATCCGTGGCGTCGCCGGAGGTTGCTACCAGAAGTGACATTTGTTCTGGTCAGAAGGTCGAGTGTGGGTTTTTTTTTTTTTTGGGTTTCTCGGCGGTTCGGTTTATTTCTCCCGGGTCTGTACTCCATCACCATCTCATTGCGGATGAGGAATCGAACGTTAGTCTTTGTCTGTAGATGAGGAACAGTTTATTGGTGAGAGGTATGATGTAGAAATGAGCGCGTTTGTTTCTGAGAAGTGTAATGGTGCAAACTGTGGTTTGTAAGTCACATTCAGGAAGTGCACAAGAAGTGAAAAAGCAGGATTAGGATCTGCCTGAGAACACTGGCTGATTGTGCCGATCTTAACATGGTGGCAAAACCGTGTGTCACAAAAGAAACCTAATCTTCAGCACACAGGCCCGAGTTTGTAACCTATACAGGGGCTGAATGTTGAGCTGAGGGGTTCTCAAATCCTCAAAATTAATATTAGAAATCATGAAGAACTGTGTGCGCTAATACTTGGAAATGTTCCTGGGAGTCCTGTTCGAAGAAGCTGTGTTTAAATCGAGAGTGTACATGCGTCACCATCCTGACCCTGCACTAAGTGAAGTATAAAAATGGACAAGTTTATACTTGTACGCTAACAGGTTTGCCTGTTTCGGTTGGAGTGTGAATTTTAAAAACGCACGGAGAAGGTCGGTTATGCATACCAGCCTCCAGGAGTTTCTTGTATACTTTTGAATGTGAGGTCAGAGTTTTTAAGCTCACGATGACGGCGTAGGGTTTTAGGAGAGACGGAACTCGGCGCGTTTAACGTCGCTGAGCGTGACGTCGCTAAACGTTTTTACAGTTTGACCTGGAAACCTGACGGACAGGGATGTTCTGGCTCTGACGTGTCGAGCGCCGTTTTTAATCCTCCAGATGTATATAAACCAAGCCAGCGTGTGTGACTGTGTCGCAGGTGCTTGTGTATTTGCGCACAAGGTCATGCGTTAAGTGTCTGCAAATGTCCTAAATATAATAAAAAGTAAACCTAATAAAATGTTCAAATGATGGAACGGTCCTGTATGATAAACCTATATTTTAAAGGGTTGAGGTCACTGAAAATTAATAATGTCCATTTGGGATGCCCAGAAAAACGTTTCGACCTCCTCACTGCTACCTAAAAGTGAGTGATTAGGAGTTTGTTATACGTAATGTTGGCAGTTTATCAGGTGCAGTCAACATGATATAGGTGCACACTGTAGGTGTGCAATCTCGTGGAAGATCTCCATAAAGGCAGATCCAGGACCTGCTTTAGAGATGATCTCCAGGTTGGCTCGGGAATATCTGGGAATCCCTTAGTAGGAGCTGGAGTCCGTGCCTTGGGATGGAGAAGGTTACCACCAGGAAAAGCGGAAAGGATATGAGAAGGAGAAAGGCTTCCTCCAGCCCAGGTGTCTTTTTATTGCGTCCTACTGGAAGCCCTAAGAGATAACGACACTCTTATGTTTTATAGTGAGACCACTCTGGAAAAACATGACATGACACACATTTGACATTTTAGAAAGGGGTGTGTGTGTGTGTCCGGTAGTTTCTGGGATATGGTGTTATTACAGATCATCTTTCCTCGTGCGCTGATGAATTTATGACTTGGCTGTAACCGAAGCTCCGAGCGCACACTAGGCGCTACACGGACTTTCCTCAGAAGTGGAGATTTCCCCCTCGAAAGCTTGGAATTCTGATTTACATGAACACTAACACGTCAATATGCAGGTCGTAATTAGGTCAAGCGCTTTTACAGCTGTCATGGCTAAATGTGTGTATGCACAGCAACACTCGTATGCCTTCCACACCCGTCTGATGGCCAGTAATGACGGATCACCGTTTTATATTAGGCTCTGCGTCAGCGCGCATCACAGCACCCTGTTTGTTCATTATTTTCTAGGCGTTTATTCCTCGCTTATGGACTCGGCGAAGGAAGATGAACATCATCCATGACGGCTCTGACTCGTGCTTTAATCACGCGCCATTTAAAGCTCACCTGAAGGCATGACTCCTTTTAAGGGTACATGTTGTGGTACTGTAAATTTTATTGGTCTCATTTGAGAAGAAAGGTTCCTCGTGTGATTGCATACCGCGTGCAAAGATCAGTCCAAAGGTGAGCGCATTTAACAGGTCCGATCGTGTGTACAAACATGGACATGTCTCAGCTTGGCACTGCTCCTGAGCTGACGAAATATGGTCATAACTGAGATGATGTCATTTCAGAAATCTCCCCCGCATGTTGAACCGCGTTTATCACATAATTATATTTTATGGGATGTCTAGATTATTTTCAGTTCTTTAACAGTCTATCTAAGGGGTTTCTGTCTGGTTTTTTTTTTGGGTTTTTTTTTCCGTGCCCGATGGAGATACTGTTATTTAGATCTGTGCCGTCTCTACTACAAACTATTTTGGACTGTGGGAAATTACATCTCTGCTAAACTCTGTCACTCTGCACACGGTTAATCACTCTATACTAATAGGGTGAAGGATATTTGTTACATGATCTGGCAACCCCAATAGTAATTTGTATTAGAAGCGGTACGTTTAATGGTATAGCACCGTGTAGTTTTAAGGTCTTTATTTAAGAAGAAACTAGTGTGTAACTAGAGATATCCTGTAAAATATTAAGGTCAACGGTGATCAAAATTCATGAAAAATTAATAAGCAGGAACGCTGAGCAAGTGAAAGCTCTAAAGGGCTGCTCAGTTTCATGGTGTGGTTGCCTGGAAACCCAGTTAAATAAATTAAAATGCAGCAGAGAACGTAATTTAATCCCCAAAACTGATCGCCAGTTAAGTGAATTAATGCAGACTAACGCAAAAATGCAGACTCGAATTATCCATGTAGACATAGTTGGTTTTGAGTTTTTTTCTATCCTGATAGCTTTGATTAGGGTTTAATGTTTTTGTTTTGCACCCTCATTCATAAGTTGAAATTTTGTTCCACCTTCCTGTCAAAGAAAATACCACTGTGAAAGTGTTATAACCGACACGTTCGTTACATTCATATGAACTGCTTGATTATTAACCGCCTGGCCCAGCACGATCGACTGACTCCTTCACACCTGCGTCTGTTCGTTCCCCTGCAGTGTCTGATCATCGGCGGCGGCCCCTGTGGACTGCGTACGGCCATAGAGCTGGCGCTCCTCGGAGCTAAAGTGGTGGTGATCGAAAAGAGGGACTCGTTCTCCAGGAACAACGTCCTCCATCTTTGGCCTTACACCATCCACGACCTCAGGAACCTCGGCGCCAAGAAGTTCTACGGCAAGTTCTGCGCCGGAGCCATAGACCATATCAGTAAGTGCAAACTGCCCGTGTGTGATACATTTTAAAGAAAACGATATTTTTATTTATTTTTAAAAAAAAATGTACAATTGGAAATGATGTGGTGCATAAATATACACCCCCTGGACTTTTCCATTGTGCGCCATTTTGTGCGGGTTTATGACGCACGTACGGTACAAGCCTACTTTCCTGCGTCTTGCTTTCAGTTCTTGCTTTTTAACACGCCTAAAAGTAAACAAATATTTGATATGTGAATAATCTGAAAGTTATGGGAAAGAATCTGTAAATAAATCCCCACCGACTTTGCTGTTTTTAATTCATTTCTACCGTTAAGTTCCTTGTTGTTGTTCTTGTTGCTCAATGGCTCTGTAAGACGTGTCTGTGACCGGCTCTTTTGTACTTTTCACGCAGAGATTAGACCGCTCCGCCCCACAGCCAAAGAAGATGCAAAAATATCATGCCTCTGGCAGACAATAATGCAAATGTGTTGGTTTCTCATCAGCTTGTGTCTAATTGGAAAGAATCCGTAGTCCGGCAGCACTCTGGCGACATCCTCTGCTCTCGTGCCTTAGTAATAACGAGCAGACAGCCACGCCCACCTCCGAGCCGTTAATACGTTTTCTGCTGGACCTGCATCAGACGTCCATGTGTTTTTGATCTCTCGTGTTTAGGTATTCGTCAGCTGCAGCTGATCCTGCTGAAGGTGAGTCTCCTCGTCGGGGTGGAGGTGCACGTCAACGTCGAGTTCGTCAAACTCCGGGAGCCGCCTGAAGAGCAGGACAACCACGGTGAGCAGATTAGACATTTGCGCTTTAACCATGACGGTGTGTAAGCGTTCGGCCGTGATCTACCAAGCCAAGCAGCCCTCCTGTCCAAATTTACGCCGTATAGCCAAAAGTTTGTGGACACTTGAGTTCTTCAGGTCTGACCTTGGCAAGCCGTGTCTTCATGGAGCTGTCTTTGAGCGCAGGAGCATTGTCGAGGTTTGGGCCTCTGAAGGGAAATTATGTTAATTGTGTGTTTCCAGTTTGGGGAAGAACCACATATGGGTATGATGGTCCGGTGTCCACGTGCTCTTGTCTATATAGTGTAGCGAAGTGTTTGTTTCCATGACGACTTTCCTGTCACCGAGTCAGCCACTCGTGGAACTAGCATGTGGGTGAAGAAATTGCACATATCCAGAAGTCTGTTTTAGTAGCTTTTATAATCCAGATCCAGGACCAACAGTATGTTCTACCTGAACTATAGTGTTTCACGGCTTGCAGAGTTCAACCTTTCGCAGGAACATAGTGCGGGTGGTTTATGACGATCCTGAGAAGGTTTTGGCGTCATTGCCACTCGGCGCTTGCATAGTGCGCAGGTGATAAGTTTACAGATCTGCTATATATAGACCGTGCGCCATCAGGGTCCGTACAGAACCCGGTGTAGCTTTCGACAACTGCGACGTTTGTGTGTGCTTCTCATATTGTCGTTTATACATGCATTCATTTGTTTGCGTGTATATTTTGCAGGCCCTGGTTGGAGAGCAGAAATGCGTCCCGCTGGTCACCCCATCTCTGACTACGAGTTCGATGCGGTAATAGGAGCGGATGGACGGAGAAGCACGCTAGACGGTGAGCGACGCGTTCGCTCGCACTTGGTAACAATTCCATCAGGTGAATTTAAGCGCCAGGCTTCAGCCTGGATTTCCTGACTGGTCGGAAGCCGTCGGAGCCTCTCCTGCTGTCGGAATCTAACAGGTCAGGGTGAAGTTATCGGCCATGAAGATTACACACACTCTCCTTGGTCATATCGGAGTGCAAGGGGTCTCAACCCGGCTTTGCTGATCCTGTGCACTTAATACAGTCCTGCTTAAAATAGAATGTCATTTGCAGAACTCGATGGCTAAATGTATAATATATAGTTTTCTGGATGACATTAATCCTGTGTACCGAGAAATACAGGAAGTGGTTCTGTGCCATTTGGGGAGAGATTTATGCCATTTCTAAATAAACAATTTCACATGTATTTTTCTCCTGAGATAAAAATAGATCCATGCATACAGTAGATGAGTTTCCTGTTTATGGAGGATTTCCAGAACAGTCCAAGAACCATAAAATGAGATGTCCGGATTGTAAGGTTTGCTCATTTGATCCAGTGCGGGCTTAAAGAAAGGTCACGTCATATCACAGTGTGTTGACAGTTTCTCACCTCACGAGCATCTAGTGCCTATTCTGGGAATTTGAGAAGGTCTCATCTGGAGCAGGCGGGCAATTAATCTTCTCCGATTTGAAGGAGAGACGAGAGAAAGATGCTGAAATCGGTATGTTCAGAGCTGGATGCACGTGCGTAGATGACGGAGAGAAGATAATGGTGATGAGGTTCACTTCACTATAGGTCAAGTTTATTATTGAAAAACACAAACTTGGCTGTCTGTCGGAAAAACTTTACGACGACGTTACAAAGCACCGAGAGTGGAGAGACTCCGTTCAGAAATATCGAAAACTTCACCCGATCAACAATTACAAATGAAGTGTCCACCATGTAAGCTGTTGCTATAGAAACAATAAGACAATTTAAAAAAAAAAAAAAAAAAAAAAGAAGAATCACATTGTTGGGCGAATTTTAGATGGCTGTTTTAGTTAGAGATGGCACGACACCACCACCTTTACCGATACCAAAACCTTTCAGTCGATACCATCTTCCTTTTTTTCATAATCGAACTATTTTGCACAGTTATCTACAGTGAATAAAGTATAAATATAAGCCTAATAAAAGAAAAAAAGCCACTTTAGTTATAAACCTTTCCGTTTCCAAGAAGAAATTTATGTTCCCAATCCAGTCTTTGTTACAGGATACCATATATTTTTTGTTGTTTTTTGTTGGTATCTGGTTCTGATGCTAGGTATGGGTTCAGTGCCGTGTCGAACCGGTGTAGTTACCTCCCTCCCTGCTGTAAATAGCAGTCTGCTATTTAAAGCGTTTTGTGGAGGTTTGAGAAATGAAACCTGTCGGCGGATGGAGATCTGTAATTAAGCACTTTAAAGCGTCCTGGTTTAGTCTTTCCCACTCCGTAAGGAAGGAACGTGAGTAGCGTAGGCGTCTCTGAAGCGTCACTGTCGACACGTGGAACTTTTGTTATATCCGTTTTAATATATAATCTTGAAGAATGCATGTTTTTCATGGTTATAGCTGCGTGCACACTTGCAGTTTATGAGGGTTTTAAAAAAATGTTTAAAGGAAATGCGTTTAAAAATCATTTTTGATCACGTTTGTGTGTTTATACGAGAGAAAAAGTTTTACGTAAAATTTTCTAAAGAATTTTAACACATTAAAGGTGCATTAGGCAGGGGTGTGTTTTGGGTTGGGTTTTTGTTTTTGTTTTTTTTTTAAATAAAGTTTAGGGCTAATCTTTTTCTCAGTCACTTTTGCTGTTTTTACATTTCTTTTCCAAATCTTCCAGGTTGTTTGTGTAAATAAGGAATCGCCGATTTGCTCCTTTTAAGCTGTTTTCAGAAACTCACGTAGGCAATAGTTTGCTAAAAGTTCTTTATTTCTTTTTTTTTTGTCCATACTGCTTTCGGTTCTTCCACTTTCTCTCCATGTTTTCGTCCCGTTCTCATCTACCCGCTGCTTTTTCTGCTTCTTCTTGGCTCCAGGCTTCAGAAGGAAGGAGTTTCGAGGCAAGCTGGCCATCGCCATCACGGCCAACTTTGTGAACCGCAACACCACGGCGGAGGCCAAAGTGGAGGAGATCAGCGGCGTGGCCTTCATCTTCAACCAGAAGTTCTTCCTGGAGCTCAAGGACGAGACGGGCGAGTTCTCATCCTTTCGTTATCTACCTGCCCGGTTCATCAGCTCGTGTGTCCCGCACATACATATACAACTATAACGTTTATGTACTACATGATGATTAAGCATCTACGCTCAACTTGATTCATTTTAATTATAAACAGAATGATGAGTGATCTGAATCTTTCCTCTTTAACTTCTGAGGGCTAAAGATTTCTCTCCTATTTTAATGACTCATTCAAGTCTGCCGTCCTTTTGTTTGTTGTTTTTTTTTTTTTAAATAGTGCTCACACCCGAGTGATAATTAGATGGCACATTCTCTAGTGCTAAAATCAGGCGCATGAGTCAAGATGGCCATCAGTTTAAAACCCACGCTATCGAAGCATTATCTCCATGAATAGACCAAGTAAAGTATTTTTCTTTCTTTGTAAACAGGGATTGATTTGGAGAATATCGTATACTACAAGGACAACACGCACTACTTCGTCATGACCGCGAAGAAGCTGAGTTTGCTGGATAAAGGTGTTATTATACACGTAAGTGGAGATTCTGGCCCCGGGTTTCTCTCATGCCTGTGGAACGACTTGCTCACCGAGAGCATTAGAGGGTGATGAGGATGTTCCTTTATTGACCGAAGTCCATCCGCTGAACTTTTCCGTGCACGCGTGACGAGCTACAGTTAGGAGTCGTCGACACGGCGCACATTTCTGGGACGGACGATACGTTCGACAGTTCTACCGAGGCGCTGCTCACGGCTCTAGCACAATAGAGCCAACAGATGTGTTGTGAATAGAGTTGGAAAACTTTTTACTGTTTTCAGTGCTGTTAAAATGCATTTAATCTGCTTTTAGGAAATCATGTGTTCAGTAAATAGTTTTTTAAAAAAGAAAAAGGCCTTATTTTGTCCCTGCTGCTTATTATTACATGTCATCAGTCATTCATATTCTGCTTCATCTTCTCTACCTCCTCAATCATCCTCTTCCTCTTGTTTTGCTATATCCTGTCCATAGTCTTACTTTCATACCTTTTTATACTTTTAATAATTACATTTAATGCAGTAGAATATCCACCCGCTTCTTTTTTTCTTTCATTTTTGTAAAGTTAATAAATAAGACAAAATCACCACTTCTCACGTTATAAGTAATCAAGCACGCACAGACATGTATAATGTATATAAAATATATTTTTTTTTTCAAACTGCAGAGCGATCATTAAGAATGATACAACGGTGGTAGAAAAGATTACTTGCTCGCCAAGACTTTAAAGATAAATAATCTTCAAGGACGTTTCACACCTGATTATATTTTTGTTCGTTGCATAAATAACATCTTTGACCCGCAACCTTTTTGATTATTAGTCTGCCCATGTAATTTACTATAATTTAAGGGGAATACAATTGTGTTCAAGCCTAATCCTTTAGTTGATGGTTTTTTCTCCCTCATGTCTGTCAGGACTACATTGAGACCGAACGACTCCTGCACAGCGACAACGTCAATCAGGAGGCTCTGCTCTCCTACGCCCGGGAGGCAGCTGATTTCGGCACCAACTACCAGCTACCGTCGCTGGACTACGCCATGAACCACTACGGACAGCCCGACGTGGCCATGTTCGACTTCACCTGCATGTATGCGTCAGAAAACGCTGCGCTCATTAGGGAGAAGAACGGACACCAGCTGTTGGTGGCTCTGGTTGGAGACAGCCTTCTGGAGGTGCGGAGATGATACGCTTGACCGAGATTGGTTAAACTGTAGCTCTGATGTAAAATTAAAGACCCTGATCCTGGACATGATTCCTATCTTGGCCTATTGACTATATTAGCTGTAATTTAGATTTTGACTGTATTATGTCATAAAAGAATAATATATTTTCATTCCTTGCTTAAATTTAAATGAATTGGGGGAATAAACCACGGAAAACAATGTTTCATTATAAAAGTAAGGAGTTAATAATAGTCGATTATGTCCGAAGTGAATAAGTAATGACAAGTCATGTGTTTTATTCATTTATAGTTGCATTTGATGCTGTTGAACGTCCACTAAGCAAATACCTGCCGTTCTACCCTGAGGCGTTTTTCTTCCCTCTGTTCCTGTGTGATATGTGTTGTGCTGTCTGTCCCTCAGCCCTTTTGGCCCATGGGGACTGGATGTGCTCGGGGCTTCCTGGCTGCGTTCGACACGGTGTGGATGGTGCAGGGTTGGGCTCAGGGCAAAGCCCCTCTGGAGGTGCTGTCCGAGAGGTCAGAGTAACCTTCGAGCTGAGCCTTGTGTCATTAAAAAATTAGCATGTGTTTCTAGAAATTATTCGAGAAGAGATTAGATAATCAAATCTGTCCACGTTTTTCTCATATAAGTAATATTATAACTCATTACCTTCATTTATAGTAAACGTTCCACGGTATTTCCTTGGCATGTAACGACACATCGTGCGCCGATGCATTTTGTGATGCAAATTTACGACTAATCGAATCGACGGAAATAAAAACGAACGCTTCATCTTTGTTTATTTACGTCCTCCATTTTGGTGTTGTATGTGATAGGGAGAGCATCTACAGGCTGCTGCCTCAAACCACAGCAGAAAACATCAGTAAGAACTTTGAGCAGTACACCATCGATCCTGCAACTCGCTACCCCAACCTCAACTCCACCTGCGTCCGACCACACCAGGTGCAGCCTACGCTAACCAGCACGCCATGTTTACGTGTCATTTGTATCCCTTCGTTCTGACCATCTTTCTGCGTTTCACTCCATCAGGTTCGGCATCTGTACATCAACGGGGAGCAGAACCCGTGTTCGCTGGAGCGAGGTGGACCCACACGCAGGTCCGTCAACATCTCCAGGAGAGGTGAGACGAGTTATCCTAATTCTCATCGTTTGTTTAAATGTCAAAGTTCACACACGCACGTCAGCTTCTGTAAAATATAAAAAAACCAATTTTTTACGAATCCCATAAATGGATTAGCGCTTCAGGCATGTGAGCTTCATAGTGGGAGTTCCAGGAAGCGTACGTGCTTGTGTAATTAAACCCAAAATATTACAAGCTAGTTGTCTGGTTAAAGTATTGATGACGATCAAATAAGAAAGCGAATACTCAAATCCTTGGGAATATTCTGTGTAGCCATGATCCTCATCCTCTCCTTATTTTCACCCGTCATGCTGTTAGTCGTGTTGTATGACTTGGTGTTATGTTTTGTGCGTACGTTAGTTTAGAAGTGAATTAGTAAAAATGATTCCTACCGATGACCCAGAATAACCCTTGGCTGATGCATGTAGTGCTGCAAGGTGGCGAGAAGGACACGCTAGTAATGCGTCACTCCTGTATGAAACGTAGAACGCAACTGGAGCCTGTGATTTTTAAACGCGCATTTCAAGTCAAGGGTGGCTTTAATTTGTTTGTTTTTTGTGGATTTTTTTTCCTTTCTTTCTCTGGTCCTTGGGCTGGAGGAAAGAAGCTGCTAACCGCTTTCTCGAAGGCCTGCTCTCCCTTTGTTGAGATTTTCATACACAAAGGCAATTCCGAGTGCTTTACATAAATAAAAGCAAAGTGCTTTAGGAGGAAATTAACAAACAAAGCAACGTTAACAAAAAGCAAAGCGATGTGATTGTGATAAAATTGCAGAATTACTCGAGTCCGTTATAATCCGGTCTTTTCCAGCACCCTGAGACCCCGTTTACACTCGGTATTAAAATGCGTCTTGGGCGATCTGATCACAACTGGACGGAGCAAAGTACAAGTGTAAACCACATCCAAGACGCATTCGCTCAAACCACTTTCTGAGGTGGTCTGGGACGCATTTAACCGAATACCTTCTGTAGTGTAAACGCTGATGTGTCCCGATGCGTCCACAACACAGACGTAACAGGAAACTGCGTTGTTAATGCTGGACGCGGTGATTGTTTTGATAACAGCGCGACACGCTAGGGAGAGGAGCGGCGCTGTACGTGGTTGGAGTGGAAGAAAATAACGAAGGTATGTTGCAGGTTTTACGTTGTAATATAATTTTGCGCGGGGACCTTTGACCTCATAGCGGAAGTGATGTAGGCAGTAACGAAATTTGAATGAAAGTGTTCAGCTGGACACCTTGGACACGCATAATAAACACAGGTGTACACGGCGATGTGTCTCGGCAGTCCATTGACCTGAATGCTCAAGACGCATTTTAAAACCAAGTGTAAACAGGGATTTAAATCCCTATAAAAAGTACAACTTTGTGAAAGAATGGTAAGTACTGAGGTTAAAGTTAGGGGTGGGTGTAGGCATAGCGATATTTAACAAGTCAATGCTCAAATATAGAATGTGTGTGTGCGTGTGTGTGCTTCTGTTAGAATCGGAGGTGCGGCCCAGCCGCTTGTTGCTATGGTGTCAGAGGCAGACGCAAGGCTACAGAGGAGTAAATGTTACTGACCTCACTACATCCTGGAGGAGTGGCCTCGCCCTGTGTGCCCTTATCCACCACCAGCGCCCAGACTTCATGTGAGACGCACGCACAGACACCGAAGTTTGTCTACATGAATACTTATCTTCTCCAAGCAGCTAATGTTCTACACCATCATTATCACACTCTGTCGCACTCACACTTTCAGTAAGCACTTTATCCTCGTCAAGGTCGCACCGGATCCGGACTTTATCCCGGGAATGCGTGGTGTGAGGCAGGATTACATCCTGAATGGGGATGCCAATCAGTTTACACCTAGGGGCAGTTTATCTTTGTCGATCCATCTCCTGGCATGTTTTTTTGGAGGTCGGAGGAAACCGGAGAACTTGGAAGAAACCGACTTAGACATGTAGAAAACATACTCAGAAACTCTGCACAAACGTTAACCCAAGTTCGGGTGAAACGGTGAGGAGATGCCACGACCTGCTGTACCATCACGCTGCCCATTATGACGTCATTTCTTTTAAAACTTGCTCATAGTATTTATTGATATGAAATTATGATTATTAAAAGCTCATCACTTAAGGATTATTAATCCATCCATTATCTATAGCGTTTTATCCGTCTGGGTCGCGGGGAAGCTGGAGCCAATCCCAGCATCTTGGGGTGAGAGGCGGGGTACACCCTGGGCAG
>JAQQZX010000002.1:22595560-22610244 GCA_030068355.1 Notoglanidium maculatum
GAACATGCAAACTCCACACAGAAAGGCACCCTGTGTGACCCGGGGATCGAACCCAGGACCTTCTTGCTGTGAGGCGAGGATTATTAATAATTCATTATTATTATTATTTACTGCTTAGACAGTAAACATTAGCGGTAGCGCCGGCACATACCGTATCACATCAATCATGGAAGATGACTTTTAAAAAAGAAAAAAAAGCTAGGTGACTATCTGAATTTTATGGGAAATTTAAAGAATTGGAAGCATTAATGTTCCTTTGTCTCTGAGATTTAACTCGGAGTAATTCACTAAATGCAATGCCGTTTGAGAAACTCGCAAACTTTGAACAGCCCGAAGATCACCATTACAGCTGTTATTTTAAAAAAAAAAAAATTTATTAATTTAAAAAAACGCGAAAGAATGAGGCACAAACAGGACTCCACCAGGGACAACTTAACATGATGCTACCACCACTGTAAAATAAAGGTAGGGTAAGTGATGTGCATTACTAGCCATAATGTTTAGAAAAGGTCTTCGTGCAGTGTATGCAGATATAATAAACTCAAGTAATGTTGAAACAATGAGTTTCCTTCTGACTGATCGTTCAAATCTTGTTCTCTCGTCTTCAAATGTATGGGGAAAAGTCGCCGTTGATCATGAGGACACGAGAGCTGCTCGCACACGTTTAAGCAGACATGCACGGAGTATGAAGCTTTTTTTTTTTTTTTTTTTGTTGTTGTTGGAAAATAAGCACAATGGCATGAATTGCGCTAGTTTTGCCCACTTCCTCCTTAACCGTGGTTTACTGGTTTCCATTAATAACACCACACAACAGCGCAGTCCATTCTGTCCCGTGGTGGAAATGAAAACAATGGAGATGTTCATCTCTAATAGGTCTGATATGAGATCCTGTGTGTGTAACACCGACCTTGTCGTACGTCACGTTTCCTTTTCAGACTGTTTGTTCTTATTTAATGAGTGTGTGCGAGAATGATGACATGCTTGTATTGTCACTTAAGCTTTAGACATGTGACTCCATATCCATCATTTCCAGCTTTTCCCCAACATTTCCTCACCACAGTTTATCACAGGAGAACAGACATTGCCTTCTTAATATCTTAGCGTCTTGCCTAGAAAGGCGAGTGTTCATCGCAAATGACCTTGGATATGATTCCCCCGTACACATGGTACGCTGAAGAAGGAGGAAGTTTATTATGGATGTTTTTTCCCTCTAAGTAGGGAAAAAGGTCCCTGGTTGTTTTGTTAACCGGGTCATGTTCGCTGCCGCACATTACTGATGAAAAGTCTTGCCGGCGACTATTCAACAACTTTGAGAGACTTTATTCTATTTACTTTATCGTATTGAACAGAAATGAATCCATTCTCGATTCTGTCTGTGGTTGATGATCATTTCTGCGTAATAGTGTCTTCATATTTGTATCGGCGCATGTTTCAAGCTAGGCTTTTTTTTTTTTCCCTCATAGTTATGGGATTGTCATAATTTCAAGATACGAAGTAATAATTACGACCTTAAGTAATTGAGCTAATAACTCCTAATTGGATACTAAGGCATAATCATGAGGTACAAAGACGTATTTCAATGATCAGTTGAAACCTCAATTTCAAGATACTAAGGCATAATTACCAGATGGTAATTTCAATTAATAATTGAGATACTAAATAATTGTTACTTGGTAGTAATTAGGAGGTACAAATTAATTTCAAGATACTAATGGTTAAGTCATAATTGTGAGATATTAAGGTGAAATTGAGATACTAAGGCATAATTTCAAGATAATTATGGGCATAATTGTGATACAGAATCGTCATTTGAAGATGGTAAGTCATAACTGAGATGCCAAATCATGATTTTGTCATTACGAGTCGAGATGCTCTTTAATCAGAACTGGAAGAGTAGGTCGGCTCGGGTTCACACGCGTCTCAAAAGAATGTACCTTTTAAATATGACTTTTTAAATCTCATAATTATGACTTGGTATTTGGTAATCGATACAGTATCTATAAATTATGACTTGTTTTCTCATCATTTTGACTTGGTATCCAGGATTTTTTTTTTTTTTTTTTTTTTATGTGGTAGAAATCAGCTTCTATACAATCAAAATGTGAGTGTAAAGTTAGGGTCTTGTTATTCAAGTCAAGTCAAATAGCTTTTATTTTATTTTCTGCCATATACGGGTGATGCAGTACATAGTGAAGCGAGACAACGTTCCTCCAGGACCATGGTGCTACATATAAGACGATACAGAATTGCTAATAGTGCGCTTGTGCAAACATAAGACCGTGTAATAAGGGACGTAAAGACAGTGCAGCTCTACATAGTAAGGTGCAATAATGAAGTGAGTCACATAAAATTAAACTGTCACATACATGTGCAAAAATTGTGTGTGTGTGGTCCCGGAGTATTAAGGAGTCTGATGGCTTGGGGGAAGAAGCTGTTGCGCAGTCTGGCAGTGAGGGTAAAGAGTTTGTGTGAGGGGTGTGTGGGGTCGCCCACAATGCTGGTGGCTGGATGCGGCGTGTGTTGTAAATGTCTGTGATGGAGGAAAGAGAGACTCCATGAGCTGCTCAGCTGTTCTCACTATCCACTGTAGGGTCTTGAGATCTGATACGGTGCAGTTTCCATACCAAACAGTGATGCAGCTGCTCAGAATGCTCTCGATAGTCCCTCTGTAGAAGGTGGTGAGGATGGGTGGTGGGAGATGGGCTTTGCTCAGCTTATTGATTATTGCTGCTTAGGTTATTGTCAGAAATCATCCACTTGTGCAATTGTTGTCAAATATTTTATATATATGATATGAATTAACAACAAACAGAGCTTGTTGGTGGCAATCTTGAGCTGCTACCTAAATTATACAATAAGGCTGCAGGTCTTAAGGTCTTCCCTCTTTCTCGCGCTCTCTCGCTTTCTCTTGCTCTCTCACGCTCTTTCCCCCCCCTCAGTGATTTTGATTCTCTGAATGAGGCAGACAGCGCCAAGAACAATCAGCTCGCATTTGAGGTGGCCGAGCGGGCATTTGGCATCCAGCCACTCATCACGGGGAAGGAAATGGCGGCCGAGCAGGAGCCCGACAAACTCGTCATGGTGCTCTACCTGTCCAAGTTCTACGAGATGTTCTACAACTCCTCCCAGCCTGCCTCAAGTAGGATTGCTTCTTTCACTCCAGAAGCTTGAAATTAATGTAAATGGCTAAAAATAGGTTTAATAAGTATATATTTTGTTAATTCTACTCCTATAATAGGAAATGCTAGATATGTTTGACTATATTAAAGATATGTGAACTTAGTATGGTGGGTTTTTTTTTTTGTTTGTTTTTTTTGGGCCATGAAAAAAATGTACATGCAGTGCAATCACGCTGTTTTTAAGAGATGTAGCATTGTAGGTGCTGATTAAAATAGATTCTGCCTGGTTTTGAGTCCAATGGTCCAATCATGTAGACGGAAATTTGCAAATAGTGAAAACGAGCAGGCTGACTGGCATTATCCTTTTTTCACCCAACTTGTATGTCCGTGTATAACTCTTTCTGTGTTAATCTTATCTTCATAGGATTAATAGAGTAACAGGCTTATGTCTTTGATTTGCAGGGCCTCCGAGAGAAACCAATGAGGACGTTTCATCCAAGCCTAATAACCGTGTTTCCAATTTAACGAACCTTGCGCTGCCTAGGAAACGGATTCCAAAGGTAGCTGCCTTTTTTTTTTTTTTTTTTTTTTTTTTTTTCCTTCTCCCCCCTTCCCTTCCCCTCCTTATACTGATCTCTGTTTATCTTTGACACAAAGGAGTTATTATATATTTCTTTCTTTCAAAGGATGACAAAAAGGTCGAAGACACTGACTCGAACAAGAAGAGAAGAAAAGGAAGCAGCTACCTGGAAGAGGTGTGTTTACTTTAAGCAAGACTTAAGTACGTCTTGGATTTTACACTTGCTCTTTAACTCTACATGCTAGTCATGTGTGACGTTTGTTTGTCATGTAGCTGTCCAAACAAAGTACTTCGAGTGCGGTGGAGGAGGGCGAGCAAAAGGAGAATAAAGTGCGCTCCATGGCGACTCGGCTTCAGGCCAAGTTTGAGGAGAACGCACCTAGCTGTGTGCTGCGTCGACAGGTAACACGAACACTTCCCGAGTCAGTGTGCATCCTTTTATTATCGCAGAGTCCATGTTTACTGAGGAAAGAAGGCATTTCTGAACATACAGGCTTGATTGAATGACCTGCATTGGAAACGTGCCAGAAAACCCACACAGCCAGTTCACTAAAGCTTGATGCCAAGAGGTTTATATAATGGATGAAGAACAGCCAGTTGGTTATTGCTTGCAAAATAAAGCATATAATCCAACCCAGGTGAAGCAGAGTATTGTTCTGGAGAGGTTTCTTTTGAAGCCATGACAGACTGGGTCTGCGTTATCCTACATGCCAGATACATTATGGCTCTGTTGACATTCAGAATCTCTCAAGTAAGAACATCTGTAATAATGTCCTAATTAATAGTTAGTAATAGAGGTTTAACGATAACGTACCGTCTTTAGATAGCTATTGCAGATCTTGTTGTCCGTACATCACGGTCAGATTGGTATTATAAGGCCACATGAGGTCCAAATGAAATTTTCCACTTGTGAACTGGAAACTTTTCCTGACTTGTGCACATATAGTAGTGATACTCTCTGGCAGGGAAAATAGAGGACAGGATCTGCCTCTTAGCTGTGGCTCTAATCCTTGTTGAATACATCTCTTTGTGTAGTGAGATATGGTGGGCTATGTCGCATTACACAAAGAATCCAGTAGTCGGGTCTCATTTTCTTCAATCTGAAGGTCTGCGTCCAATTTTATTACTGAGCAAATTAATGTAGCTTAAGTCGTATTTAGTTTCTAATTGATGGGTTCCACATATTGTAAAGGTCAGGGATTAATTACTGGATTTATTTTATGACCGTGCATAAACTTTTTAAGACATGATAACATCTTGGATGTAACTGTTTGGGCTTAGATGTGTTCCATTTTAGATTAATAAATACAGTCGGCAATACTAATAATGTTGCGTCTAAGATTTGTTTCTTTAAACTAGGCATGTAACAATTCACGATTCGATTTTTCCCTGCAATATTTTTTGAAAAACAATTTAAAATGAAGAAACTTTTTCACCGAACAGCATCATTTGCTTTCCTGTTCATCAACGTAAATATTCCTTTTCTTAAATAAGCAAAAATACATTTTCATTTCTGTATTAACTTAAATATTCCTTTTATTTAAAATAAGTTCAAGATTGAAAAGTTATGCCGTTTCTTAACAATCGTTTATGAACATTTGTGGTCAGCAGTCAGCTTAAACATAAAACGGCTACATCCATTTGCTTCTCTTTTCTTTAGTTTCGGAAGTCTGTAAAAAGATCGATCTAAAATGGGAAAGAGCTTTTGTGCGATTGACCACAAGCTGACTTAACTTTTAAGAAATTGGACCTGGGTTTTTTTTTGTTTGTTTGTTTTCATGTCATTAGAGCTGTGTAACATCTGTAAAACATCAAATTTCCCTTTGTTGTACATTGTGCCCTCTGCTGTCTAAATAATGCAATTACAGCTAGGAAAAACTAAGATTACGCAGCCTGATGATCGTGATTAATTTTTTTGTACCGTGATTAATCCATCGTATGATGTATCGTTACGTGCCTACTTTGAACAATGTCAATGACCATATGACCTGTGCTAAAAGGCTTTATCAGCTTTTTATTTGTGTTTTTATGGCTTGAATAGTAAACTTCTGTAGCAATTACCCTCTTTGTACTATTGAACAGAAACATCAGAGTTTGTTTTGCAAAACAATTAGATAATTTACTGCAAAATATCACAAAGTTGCAGTGCGGTTCATATTTTATTACAGCCAAACCTTATTTTTACTGATCTCATTTCCTGAGGTTCAGAATGGGTTAAAGAATTGCATACACTACATTTTATTTCTCCGCTTTAGTTTCCATATCACCTTTTCTTCATCTTTCCTCTCTGTTTCTGCCCGGTCTTTGTAAATCAGTCTGAGTCTGATTCGTGTTCTGTAAAGCCTGTTTCTCTGGACATGACTGAAAATCCTCGGTTTGCGAAACCCAAGCTGCAGTCCTCAACCCATCCTTCTTCTCCCAAACCGAAGTGGCAGGTAGGCTCAATCTAGGCTTGTACATATAAAAAGCATGCCATAGCCACCAGGTACTTTCATCAGCTCACTAAATGTGTATCATGCTTCTAGGACAAGAAAGAAACGGTCTGTGTGAATTTGAGTCAGTTCTTTCAGTTCCCCAGTCCTTTATGTCTGATCGTTGCTCTGTATGCCTGCTTCCAGCCGTCCCCTTACCTCAGACTGCTTGAGTCCCAAATGCAGCCTGGCCACAAACATGGACACCCGGAAACCCAACACGTTCAAGTTCAGTCAGTTTACCACAGCACGGATGACCAATCAGGTTTTCAGACACCAGAAGCCCAGTTCACTTGTCAAACAGCAGAACCTTGGTCCTGCCGTCAACCCTCTAAACCCCAGGCTAGTTATCCAACTCCTGAACCTCAAACCAGTCTCCAATGCCTTTCTGTCTCAGCTACTCAGCTGTTGACGCTGAAGCATGTCCTGAAACCCAAAGAGCAACCCTCAATCTTCTCTAAGTCCCCAGACACCCTTATGTTCTCCACTCCTGCTCTGGGAGGGATGCTGCAGCGACTAAAGATTCTGGAGGACAAGACCACTCAGGTGAATGCCGCTACCATGCAAAAGGTAGACTCCGCTCACATCCTTTGTGTCTTTAGAGAAAGTCATCGTGGGCTGGAAGGTAGATGGTCTGTGCACGCTACAGAGATCAAGGCAGTACTCTTTCGGAAGGGTGGTAAACTCTAGTTCTAAATGTAAATAAATTGCTTTTCTCGTAGCTAACGAACAAGGGGATGCCCTTATTTCACTTTTTCAGTTCTTGTACAATACCATTAGCTCTCAGGGGTTCGGCTGATACCCGATACTGATGCGATACTGATATCCCCTTAATTCCTGCTAAAATCTTTTTCATATGAACTTAAACTGACTTCGCAGGATTTATACACATCAGTGGCTCAAATCAGAAAGTCAAATCTTTTACGATACCAATCCAGAGATTTTTTTGACCACTATCACTCCTAAAAGTGTCAATTAGCTAACCATTATTTGTTTTCGTAGATTTCCAGTAGTCATTCTGTGGTTGTAATTAACTAGCTAACATTAGCTAGGAAACTGTTTAGTTCATCAGCTAAGCGTTGGACATCATCAGGCTAGTTTGAACTCTTCAAAGGTGCTGTAAATAAAAGTCTTGCTTTCTTTTTTTCCCCCTCCTTTGAAACGCTCTTCCTGTTTGCCTTGGGGCAGAAGAAAGTACAGACTCAAAGCGCACGAGAGTTCAGCAAAAAGAGTATCCGGGAGAGAGCACAGCAGCTGAGCTTCCTCTTCTCAGGCGCGCCGTCTCAGGTGATGGAGAGAGGAATGTTGTGGTACAGTCCTGCTTGCCTTGCTGCACTCCTAATTAAAGAATGGGATGGTACAGTACGGTCCGGTCTGTCTCTAGTCAGACTGACGGATGAGCGTATGGCTTTCCAGCGATGACTAACATGGTCACTGTTTTTTGCTGTTTCTCGGTTGCTGTGTGGGAGTCATAACACCAGTCTTACCAATTTCTCGGGTTGTTGTTGCATGCAGCTTGTTTGCATCTCAGTGTATTACTTTACTGAATCACAAAAGGGTTTTAAATAAGGCTAATCGAGGATTTGTGCTGGTGTGGGTGTTGAGACACACAGTGAGCCAACATAGTGGGTTTTTTCTTCTGGTCTGGCAAGTTTCACTGTAGTCCAGGTTCAACAAGGCTGCTCCGTCACTGCACGCCTCACCTGCAGTCTCTCTCTCTCTCTCTCTCTCTCTCTGTCTCTGTCTGTGTCTCTCTGTCTCTCTCTCTGTCTCAGAGTTTTTTTTTCTTTTATTTAGACTTGTGTAATTGAAGCATCACTCAGGCAGAAAGGCATGTACAGTGTGTTTCTTTTCCAACACAACTAATTGTCATCTGTCTTTCATTTCTTTTTATTTTATTTCTATTTTCCTTTTTTTTCTAATGTTTTTGCTCGTCTTGTATTCTTTCTACATTTTCTTGCATTATCTGCTTTTGATTTCTTTCCATGTTACTTTGAGCTTGAGAATCTCTTTCCTACTACCGTTCTTCTATTTTTTTTTTTTTATTTTTCTTTTTGATTTTATTTTTCCATTTTTAAGTTTACATTTATTTTACTTCAAGCTTTTCTTGTTTACATTTTTCACTTGACCTTTGTCTTTTTCTTTTTTTTTTCAAAAAAATTCATTTCCCTACTTCCTTTTTCTCTGCTGTTCTTTCATTCTTTCCTGTAGGTGACTGTGCCCTCTCCATCTCCCGCTCCTCCTCCTCCTAAACCTCTCTCGGGTCTGTCTCTCCCCAAGCCCTCTGCTCTTTCCTGTCTGCTGTCTCCTCTTCCTGAAGCTCAGCCCAAGCAGGTAACACAATCAGCCTCCAGTCTCTGTGTGTGTGTGTGTGTGTGTGTGTGTGTGTGTGTGTGTGTGTGTGTGTGTGTGTGTGTGTGTAACACTGATAGTGCTTTATTATGTGTTTCTGTATCATTGGATAAAATAATTGTGCACTTTCCCTTTAACTCCTTTTCTGATTCAATCACACATGCAGCTGTTGCAGGATTTCTTTCTCTCTGTAAATGTGTTGGAAGTAAGTCCAGGTCCTTATAGAGGAATAAATCTCTTAACTAATAACAATAATGATCTCTTAAATCTTGAACTGGTTGTGCAAGAGATCAGCATCCTCCTAAGACTTAGTTTCTTTCTCGCATTTGTTTGTGAAGCGGTCTGTACCAGTAGGAACAAAGCACGTGAATAAATTATGCTAAATAAACAGCGTGATTAATGCTCTATAGTGTCGGCTGTCAAGTGCGCTTTCTTGTTGATTTGTAGTGTAACGGACATTCTGAGTCAGAGCAGATGACTCACAATCACCACGGGGAAAAAAGTCAATCCGAGATCAAACGTGTACAATGCCTCGATCCTTCCAAACAGGTATTTGTTTTTATTAGAGATTTGGCACGTTTGGTCAGAATTGCATTTTCCGAACACAGCTACTCCTCTTGCATGTGTGGTGTGTGACGGGTAAAATGTAAAAGCAGCAGCGTTCTGGATTCTGCAGGTCTCTGGAGCTGCACTGAAGTTCGTGAACACTGTTCCCATAGCTGTTTATTAAGGGTGATTTATATCATTTTCATCTACATTAAACCATTCAGTATGCCATCGTGACCTGTAGGTAGGGGCGGAGCCAGCCTGGAAGAGACCACGCCCATCAGGATAGAAATGTCCTCATAGGATAAAGACGAACCCCAAAACTGCTTGATTTGCAGTGATGCTTCAGTTTATGATTAGGTTTCACTGATAAAATAATAACTTTAAGAAGATAAAAATTCCGATAGATACTGAGTTTTCTCTAAATGTGGCTTTTTTACCAGCCGAAGCAGCCAATTAAGTGCAAAAGTTTACACACCCCTAAGCAAATGAAACCGTTTACCCTTAAGCAATGTAATCTAGAGCAACAAGACCTTTAGCTTCATCTTAAGTAACGGTTCTCAAATTGTGTATGTCGGAATATTAATGGTACAAACATGTAGTGGTCAGTTCAAAAGTTTGTGCCCCCCTTTCTGAATATATGAGAGATTTTCTAATAACTTTCTCTACAACTGTTTTTTTTTTTTTTTTGTTTGTTTGTTTTTCCGTTTGTTTGTTTTTAGATCATTTTTTGTTTTTAACTCCACCAGCTGTTGTACACACCTTCAAATCCAGATAAATAGTTTAAGACAACTTGATTTTGTGTCTCGTTGCAGGATACATGTCCAATGTAACTAAAATACTGGCTTTATTTTACTACTTATTCAGAAACCATAAGGAATGCCAACTTTACCCCGAACTAAATTTAACAACACAAACCGACGCACAACATTTTTTTTTTAACAAGTTCTCGGTCTGGTGTCCACCCTGTTGTCAAGCCTGTAATTACACCTTATGAGCGGCGTTATTTTTGAACTTTTCAAATTAGCGTGTCATTCTTGAATGACTTTTCCTGCAGAACATTTAAATAAATGTTTATATAAATCAGCCTGACTTTGAGGATGCGCAAAATGACCATAATGGGACCATAATATTACATCCCTTTATCAGCCAACTGGTGCGTCATTCGAGCTCTAATTTTAATCTGTTTTTAATGTTTTGTTGTTTTGGTATTTCTTAGATACAAAATTAACAAGTAATTCTTCATTATCTTTGCTAGCTGACCTCATCGTTCCAGGAGAACGCACAATTCTGGCTCGCTCGTTCCACTCCAGATGTTACAGACACGCCACTTCTATTTGGTGCATGTCTGATAGTTTGGGGAAGTTTGGCACTTACAAGGGGTTATTAAAACATTGTCTTGCTGCATGAGCTGAGCTGGTGTTTAGTTGAGAACTGGCAACAGGGCTTGAAGTTGCACAATAGTGATGTTTTGTAGAGATTTGTGCATGTCTTTTCAGCATACTTTAATCCCTCTCTTTTGCTGTTTTTATATTTGATTCTCTTCCTGTCTTCATTCCATTTTATTTCTCTCCGTGATGGATTAGAGGACAGTGGGGAAGGTTTCCTCTGTGATTGGCGTTAAAGCTGCCACTCTGGCCATCCTTTATGAAACTGATCACAGACCCAACAACCCTTACACCATGTCGCTGGTAAGCAGGACCGCACTCGGGGCAGAACACAGGGTTTCCTTTTTTTGGCCCTAGCCCTGTGATGGGATTTTGTTTCTCACAAACGAAGGCTCTGTCGCTAATTTCTTGGCGCCGTGTCATGTGTATCTTCATTTCGTCACTCGTTTATCCACAGTCGTACTATCAGGGTGTCTTTCTGAGGGAACAGCCAGTGCTCATGAGAAAAGATGTAGCTGCTACTTCCATGAATGTTCAGTTTTTCTCAATTTCCCCACGGAAAGGCTTCTTTTCAATTAAATTGTTTTCATTTTTTGTTCACAGACCGAAGCCAGGAGATGCCAGGAGTCTGGTTCGGTAAACGTACTGAACTAACTGGCTGAATAACAGCTGCTTTGTCTCTTTCACTGTTTAATCAGCATCCAGATTAACCCTCATGTGCTATAATCTGGTTTATATAACACTTTTGTTTTTGGTCTAGAGGAAACTTTTTAGCATAAGCCTTCAAGTGCTTGAACTTTCCCCATTTTGTAGTCCTCCACGATGGAAGTGAAGTGGACTTAATTGGGATTACGTGTCATGGGTCCACAAATATTAGACCTTGTGTAAATCGAGTGGAAGAACTCCGTAGTTAAGTCCTTTTCAGTTCCAGGTCGCAACAATACAAAATGTGGAAAAGGTCTAGGGGGCGAATACTTATGGCTAAGGCTAGGTAAACAGCATCTTGGCACGGTTCACTCACAAGTCAGGGAGATTATTTTGATAAATGCACCATTGTGATCAGTTCTGCCTTGGTAAGCTTCTCTACAGTGTCGGGTTACGACGTGTCCACAGCCTGAAAATCCTTCCTACGGAAAGCTGTTACACAAAATGGATACAAATACAAACGCTGCTTATTGAACGTGATGAGGAAAATCCAGGCGCTAGATAAAGCCAAGGTTTTGGCATGGGTCCGAAAAGGATCACATTGGGAGTAGCAGGTTTCCAGACACGGAAATTTCCTGCTGATAAACCTCCAGACACCAAGCTTCGAAATCCGCTACTTTAATTATTATATAATTAAATTTATAATGATTCATATTATTATATAAATATACAATTATAATATTTGAACATTATACAGATTAGCATTTAAAAATGGCAAGAAAGCGAAGCTAGAATGTCTGAAGAAAAATGTACTTTTTCTAGACTGATCTGCTTCCAAAAGTATGAAGAATTCTGCAGAAATTGTTCAAAAGGTCTCCTTTAAATACATTTCTAAAATCTTTAAGACTTGTAATTCTTCTTTGGCTTGATGTGCGAACACTGCCTGCTGTCAGTAATGTCTCACTCCATAATGTGTTGGATAATAATGAGCTTATTTTGCTAAGTACTAATTTTCAAAAACCAGAAACCCTGACTATTGTGTGTTTATGCTCTCATGCGTCTGACCTCTGAACTGAGTCAGTTTGGTTTGCTAGAGGGAAATATGAACTGCACTCCCGTCTCCTCTCTCAGGATCCACGATCACGTTTAGCCCTCGCTCTGCCATGTGTGTTGATGTTTCAGGTCAACCTGCGGAGGGAATTTGCTCCCGGGATGGGCGGCAGTGACACCTGCCACTTCTGTAAGAAGAGGGTGTACGTGATGGAGAGACTGAGCGCCGAAGGCTACTTCTTCCACCGAGAGTGTTTCCGCTGTGAAGTCTGCAGCGCCACCTTGAGGCTGGGAGGGCATGTGTTTGACCAAGGTATAACGCGTTACTCCTCATCCGACAGGCTTTTCAGTACAGCCATACACACAGACAGAACGTTTTCCAGCAGCCTACTGCAGGAGGAAATTGAGCTCAATAGGCAACAGACAAACATTAAACATGAGTAGATCTGTTCCTGGAAAACTGGTGTCTCACCGTCTTCCTTCCTTCCTTCCTCCCACACTAGACTCCTGCGTGCTGCAGATGTGTTTCTCTTATTCTGTGCTGTAGCCATCACTAAAGCTGTGTACTGTATTAAACACCGTTCTACCCCAGCGCCGTTGGGTTCTGAAGACGTTGAACATTTTGGACAGAATATGGATAAACGTTCCGTTTATTTTTCCTCAGAAATAGATCCCAAAGCAGCCCACAGTTCACTTTATAGCAAGTCGACTAACTGGATAGCTAGCTCACGTCGAGTTGTTCATTCCCATTAAAGGTGCTAAAATTAATGTCCCTTCTTCCTTTTCATCTTCATCTCCCAAGCTTTCATATTTATAACGACGCAACCCGCACGGTGATGCCGTCGTGCCGAATATCAGCGGTCTTGGAACGCCGCTCCAGCAGTCAGATTAGTGGAGGGGAGCTACCTGTTATATAATCAGATTTATCCCACAGCACTGCTGAATTCCCAAATCTGGCTGGTCAGATGATGTTGATTAATTTTCTATAAGAGCAGCCGAGTTAATCCACTCGTTCTAATACGTTAGCATTTCTATAGTAACAACTAACAAGCTTTGTTTTTAAACTCCATGTATGTGGAGCATAAGCCGTACGGGTTTCTGTTGAATTGTTGACGTATTGTGTGTTTTTAGCCTTTCATATGGAAGGTGTGTCCGGGATCCGTACTTTGTTACAGTCTTTATCTTTAATTCTTCTGACCTGATAATCAGCGGACCTCGGTAACACGACAAACTGTGTTTTTGTGTCTTGATGTAAAGAGAGCGCGAGAGAGGCTGGAGAGGGAGATTGTTTTTAACTACTGAAACCCAATTGCCAATAGAAAGTAACGTTTTGTAGACGTTCCGACTTTAAATGTGACTCTTGCTGTGGCCTAAAAAGAACAAGACATGAAGTAAGAATAAGACCTCAAGACATGCTGTTATAATAAATTAATCAACTTTGTGGCAGCACTTAACTCCACAATGCACCAGACAGCATTAACAGTTGATTATTTTCATCTAACTGCACACCCCAAGTGTTTTATTCCTTACTCAAGTCCTTCTGTCTGTGTGTGTGTCTGTGTGTGTTTGTTTTGGTATTTTGTCGCGTTATTTCCTTGCTGATTTAAACAGTTTACGTTTTTCAGGCACTTTTTACTGCAAGCTGCACTTTTCCCAGCGCAGATCCAGCCTCAAGCTTCGAAAGCCGGAGGTAATTTTCATCACCACGGAACTAGCTGTTCGCCGTCTCTGTTCAAGTGCTGGTTATTTTACTCACTCTAACCCACGTGTGTGCGTGTTCCAGGTCCACAGAGGCGTGTCCATGCCCGATGGTAGCGACGTGCACTCCACGAGCGGGAGCCTCCACAGGCAGCCTTCAGGTACCCCGAGTTCCCTGTTTAGGAAACGGCTGCACGTGAGCCAGCTAGCCAGCTGGATGCATGGCGTGGCCCGGGCTTTATGGTTACACCTCAGAGAGCGGCGGGAAGACTACGCCTTCTTCTCTGAACTTCTTAGCCTGGGCATCCCTCTGCTGCTCATGCTGTACGAGACAACGGCACAGATTAGCCTTGAGGCCAAGTTCCTAAACGCAAGTGCAGCGTTCGAGTGAGAAACGTGTCCGCCCGGCGTCTAAGACATGGTCCGGTCACCTTTAAACCTGTAGCATTGTCTGTTTCTCTGAAATAATCTGCAACGGTTGCGGCGCGATCTGATTCTTTTGTATTTTTAAATCGGTATTCGACTCCAAATTGTGCCAAATCAACACGCATTCCTCCATCTCGTTCCCCGTTAATCAGAGGTCATGGATCGTTTGCACTCCTGCACGTAGCATAGCGATGTTTTTCCTGCTTAAACACCAGATTTAAACTCACTGAAGGTTTGTTAATGAGCTAATCTAGTGAGGGGGAAATCAGGAAACGCATGCAACGGCTGTGAGGTGCGGAGGTACGACAGGACAGAAATTACTTTTATACAGGGATTAAGAGCTCATCAGTATTTTATATTAAAGGAATACTCCAGTGTGGCTTTTTTTTTTTTTTTTTTTTTTTTTTTG